>JADFUC010000294.1:600000-940033 GCA_019722365.1 Lithospermum erythrorhizon
GTATAAATGTCAAATTTTTCTTCTTTTATTTGCCTTTGACATATTCATAGCATATTTACTTCCTCGAACCCTAAAATTCATTTCATATATTTGCCTTTACCGTTTTGGAGTTGACTTTTTAATTTGTATATGAAATCAGATTCTCTATTTTACATATCCCAACCTAAAATAATTAGTTACACACACTTAAATATATAACAATGAAGCTAAATATATAGTTATAGTATAAGAAATAGAATAAACTACCTCAACTCTAAATGATCGTCAAGTTTGTTTTTCAATCGTCAAAATTAACAAACTAGTGTATATTGTTTTAACTTTTAATTGATACATATAACTTTAAATGAATTATTAAAACTTTCGTCTAGAAGTAAAACATGTTTCAAATCGAATTAATATGTAATAATTAAAGCTACAAAAATTAGTATTAATTTGATTATTGGAAATCAAATCGAACAATATTTTTGATATGATATGAACGGAGTAATTTTTGTACACTTCCCTCTATATATCAAGCAAAGGACATAGTAAAATAAAAATCAGCAAAATTGTCAGCAAAGTCCTCGTTTCTGTGTTGTTGATATGATGGTTCGTAGCAAACAGGACCGAAGAATGAATTAAGATTTCATGTGTCAATAATTATGAATCTATTAATGGTATGTTTATTTTTCTAGATTCGGTTTACTCCAACGTGTTTGGCTTATTATTACTCAATGATCCAATCTAAATACTGAATCCAGTACAACTGTACAACTCGTAATTATTATGATGTCTTTATTTCCTTCAATTTGATTGACATGTTTGATATTGGTATTTGTCTTAATAAATTGATGCACAAATGATTATATTCCATTGTTTTCCACCTAGCTCATAATGTACGATTATTATTCAATTCAAAAAGATTGTTCAAAATTAATATTGGTTTAATTGATATATGTAACTTTAATGTAAACCAAGATTAACATGTTTATATAGTAAAATACTTTGAAATATACCCACCCCACAAAATCTTATTATATGTGCAAGGAGCATTATTATAATTATTGTTACAGAGTGAAATGTTAATTTGTGTAAATTATTCTACATACCATTTTAAATACCTTTTTATTATACTATTGAAATTTCTTATCGTGTCTGATAAATTTTCGAATATTTAATAAATTATTTATGTTTAATTGAAAATCATAAAAAGCTTAAGCTCGCTTGATTTTTTTAGTTAATATTTTTATTTTTTGAAAGGCTAATTTGATCATGAATGGCTAACTTTAAATATAAGTTGAAAAATTCACGATAAAAATATGATGATTAAATATTTAAAAAAGATCATTTATTATTATGAATTTATAATAAATAAGTTCTTTTTTGTAGATAATATTTATTTTGTTTTAGTCCGTTTGGTAAAACATTAGTAATATAATATTAACATCAAAAATTACATTATTCGAGATAATAATCCAGATCAAATGCAATTATAAGCGGCGAATAGATAATTAGTTTGAAAGATGAAAGATCTTGATTTAGCATCTCGTTTGTTTTATTTCCTCGACTAAAAGAAAGAAAAAGAATTTGTTTTGCATGACGCATTAATGCATTAAATAACGTGTTATAGGCATACCGATTCTTACGTATTGCTTGAGACACGTTATACTATGTGGTAATATTAAAATAATTTGTGTTACGACTTATATGTTTCTTTGTATGATTTTCTTACCACGTAAAGTTGGAAGAGAATGAAAAATTTTGACAGCGTGGGTATGTCGAAGCTTGATTCGAGATATTAGATTAATGGCAATTTATTCTACATGAAAGGCTGGTAGAAAATAATTTATTAGGAATCCCCAATGCTCGTATATGAGCTTTATCATTATTTATTTGTTAAGCTTGAAACTAAAATTATTAGTAGTTAACATCTATATAAATGAATAATTATAATTAATAATAATAATAATAATAATAATAATAATAATAATAATAATAATAATAACAACAATAGTGCAATATAAAGATATGCTACGTATTAATTTAATAGAACTTCAAATTATGCCGATATCGCGGATGTGACATTTGTAAGCAATGTCCCTTGAAGGTAACGTTATGACCGAGTTGGGAAGAAAGATATATCTGAAACTATCTGAAATGAGATGTCGTAGAGATCATTTATTCTTTTTAACAGTTGGCGTCATACAACTAAATATATTGTGAATTGATAAATGATATAATATAAATTGAATTATTTAACTTTTATAGCCGATTAAATTGGTATAATTTAAATTTTTGTGGATGTTACTATATAAAATTCATATATGTAGGAAATTAAATAACAATAATAATAATAATAATAATAATTCTACACCAAACATATGATTATTTAACCAATACATATTATAATAATAATAACAATAGTTATCCATAATAATAGTAATAATAATAATTCTACATAAAGCATATGATTATTTAACTAATACCTATTATAATAATAATAAAAATATGTCTACATAAAATATATTATTATTTGATAGTAGTTAATTAGTATTAAAACTCATGAGTTATCAATTAATTGGTGGAATTATTAATTAAAAAGATAATATTTTTGCCAAACTTTTAGATTTTTAGAAAGAAGGGTAATTTAGTAATTAATAGAGAATAAAAGGAAAACAATTATTAACGACATATATATTTAGTGATCAATTGCTAAGATGTTGATTTGCCATAATTAGTTCTGAATCATTTATTGATTGGCGATTATCAGTAGAAAAAGGAAGAGGAAATAATATAAATCTACGGATATGCAACTTGCTTGCCATTGTTAATAAAAATATTATTTTAAAAGTATATCAATCATCCATAATTAGTGGTTAGTTATTGTAACAGACAGATTCTCACATCCATGATTAATTTACCAATTAAGTTAAATGAAAATCATCAAATTTTTTTTTATGGAAATTATATGGTTTTCTGATGACTTTATAATCTTGGCTAAATTAGTCAAAGACATGTCCACACCTTGTCTTAACATACACTGCGATTCCACGTGTCAGGTCCAAATCTAAAAACGTCGTTCACTGCAATGGTGGCGCCAGTAAATTATAAATTTTTTCATGTCGCGGATGGAAATGAGGGTATGGAATATCTTCGGTAATGGAGTCGCATTTAGCTTACCGTTCACAGGCCCAGGGTTGGCGGCTTTATCGATTCTGAGGCCCAGAGTAATGTAATAATGGCCGAAGTTCGTAGTTATATCCCAGAGGGTGTGTCGTCAAAATCTAGATTCCATTTGAGGTTTGCATATCATATTCATAATCACCAACTCTGTTTTCACAATCATAATCACCGACTTCACTAAACTCAAATTACACTCAAAATCTTGACATTATTACTGAACAACTTTCCTAGAGACACCCTTTAATTTTCTTAATAATATTAAAACAAAAATATATTATGTGGTGACTTGGGAACATCTCTTTGCTTTGCCTTCACTTCTCCATTCATATCTCATTATCCTCTATACAAAATTTAATCATTGTTTTCTCACTTTTACAAATTTACAACTCATCATCCTCCACTCCCCTCAATATATCTTTCTATTTAAATATTCTAAATCTTTATATATCACACATTATATACTTACAAATAATAATTATCTCATAATATCTACAAAATACAATATATAAATAAAACATCGATCATAGATCACTTTCATTTTTTATATTCCAAATCATCTATCCCTTTCGATAATTCCTTATATATCTTGTATTTTATGCATATTATATATTTTATATTTACACAATAATTATTTATAATATTTAGTTATTTAAAAACACAATTTACAATTAAACAAATAATCTAGTTAGTATAAAAGAGGTATAAGATTCCTAACACAATTTTACTTGTAAGTCTTGAAATAAATACTCATACTTTGTATTTTGGTCCAAATCTAACACTTCCCATCACATTCCACAAAAATGACAGACAGAGTCCACCTCAAGCCAAACCCACCACCACCACCTGCCGCCCCGCAACCACCAAAATCCCAGCAACCACCACCACCCAAAGCCCCACCTCATACAACCTCACGCCACCCCTACCGCCCCACCCCAGCCTACCTAGCCTGGCTTGCCGCCGTTGCAGCCTCGTCGTTTTGCTTCCTATGCATTTGTTGGACACTTCTTTTCCTCATTTTCATCCTCCTCCTCTCATGCATTGCCTCCACCATACTCTACTTCCTCTACAACCCAAAACGCCCCTCCTTCTCAATCTCATCACTCAAAATATCACAGTTCAACTTAACTACAACCCCTTTAGATGAATCCACAAGACTTTCAACTAAACTAAACCTAACACTTTCTTGCAAGAACCCAAACAAAAAAGTGGTATTTTTTTACGACCCCATTTCGATAAATATATACTCAATGCACAATGAAATACTTCTTGCAAATGGGTCATTTCCAGAGTTCACTAGCATTGAAAACAATGTGACAATAATTCATACAACTTTGGCAATGAGTAACCAAGTGATGGATGCTGATTCTGTGAGGGTGTTGAGATCGGATCTGAAGAAAAAAAGTGGTGTCCCCATTAAATTGGTGGTGGAGACTAAGGTTAAGGTGAAAATGGACAAGATTAAGGTGAGAAAATTCGACATTGTTGTTACTTGTGAAGGGATCCATGGACAGATGCCTAAGGGGAAAATTGCTGGAACAGCTACAACTACAAAGGCCAAGTGTAAGGTTGATCCAAAGTTCAAGATCTGGAAAGTCACATTTTAATTTTCATTTTTTATACAAAAAATATCAACATCAACATATCATAATATCTGTAAACATCAACATGTCACGATGTACTCCTATCTAAATTTAAGAGGATCGGATAGTATGCAATATTACATTGTTATTGTTATGTGATAACAAGGTGGCTTACGAACATTCTCAGTTTTTAACCAAGTTGTTATATTTGATTTTATATTTTTGTTGAAATTATATGGTTATGGTTGTTATTGTTCTTTTTTACTTCTTTTTTATCATTGTTATTATTAGTAGAACAATTATTAGGCAATGCAAATGTGAGATGATGATCATTGCGAAATGCGAAGAACTATTTAGCTAGTTGAACCAAGTGAAATTCGAAGGGATGAAATAATTGATGCTTGTCTCTTGCATTGATTTTTGTTTGTGTTTCCTGTTTAGACTTTATACGGAGTACTTCATAGTTTTGGTCATATATTCAAATTATACTCTTTACATTAATCTCTGCTATGTTTATGAGATGATTTTTGGTCCGTTTAGATGGAATGAATTTAGGTTTAATTTTAAATTTATATCGTTTGAGATTTTATCATTTTATTTTTTATATTCATCTAAATTAATTTAGGTTAAATGATTTACTTCCATTTACCTAGATACATTTATTTTCATTAACTTCAAATTTTCTAAATATACCTATTTTTATTAACTCCAAATTTGAGATGCACTTTAGTGAATGATTTTTTAGTTATATTTTATCCGGATTTACGTAGCAAATAGGATAGTATCCAAACAACATTTTAAAACATTGATTTAGATTCACCTTAACAATCTTCGGCTGAATTAATTTTTAAGTTTTACCATCACTTATATTCATCCCAATCCAAACAAATTATTAATTTGAATAATGTCTCAACCGCCTAGCTCCTTCCATATAGTCTTCGATTCTTCATTCAACTCTTCTTCATTCTAGTTTTACATTTACATCAATTTGAGATTATTACAATTTTGAACTAACTTCTTTATCCGTGCATGTTAATAAAGATGCAGGATCCTTGTTTTTCATGAGGAAGTAATTGATATGAATCTATAAAAAAAGGAAAAACAATTATATGGAGATTTTGCCGACAGTTTATTGGGTAGCGAGTAGTAAATTGGGGAGTAATAAACCATCACACACACAACCCAACCCCCCACCCCCACATGTTGTTAGTTGTTACCTTACTAGACGACTTGCATAAGGGAGTCTTCTACTTATTCAATTAATAAACTTTTCTACTCCCTCCATTTCTAATATAAAGTCATATTTAACTTTTGAAACAAAACTATTATTTTCCATATAAATTACAAAAAATATAATGCGATTGATAGAAATTTTAAATACAATTCTAATACTAATGAATCTATATATATTTTGTTAGAATATACTTAATCTAATTCATTATAATAATTAGCGTTTTGTTTTCGTTTAGGTCTTTCTTGCATTAGTATTTGTAACTCATGAAATACCCAGTCGATGCGTTATGAAATTTGATGGTGACATATACATGAGGCATGCTGAATTAACTACAGCGCGTTTTGTGCTCATTTCGGAGAGCTTAAAAGATTAGGTAGCATGTGAGAATTAAGGTCAACCCTGACTTAAAATTGGGTGTATAGGATGGAGTTTGAAAAGAAAATCGTCTTGTGTTATGAGTAGTACTGATGAAATAAATGCAAAGCAATATCGCTCCTTTATTTTTTCGTGGTATTACAAGCATATGCAGCAAATCTTTTCAGCGTCGCCGTCAATGGCGTAATCAGGGGCGAAATGCAATCGTGTGAGATTCTAGAGGCTCTTAAACTTGAGGGTGCCTCGCTTTGTTGACAGTAGAACTTTGTGTCATGTAGCAACAGTTCTCATGACCGGGGCCGAATTTCCGTATAATCTGGTATGTAGCCCTCGAACACCGGGTGGTCGTGCTCATTATTAAATTTGATGGGTGATCCTACTTAAGCCTTGTAGGATCTTTTGTACGTTTGTCTCGCTTTCAGCGTGCTATTGAAAAAGCTTACCGGTGGATCACACGTCACATAAATTATCCAGGTCCGTCAGCTTAGCATTTGGAATTCTTTATGAGATAGTTCCAAAAAGAATCTGTCTTGATGGTATGAATAATCTTACGTCAATCATGCTCAAACATGTCCTTGTTCGCACATTTTAGGGTGGATATTACATGTAATACTCAAGTTTTTAAAATTAAGTTACCCCAGTTCTTTGGCAATTTCTTTTCTAGTTCTATATCAATTGTATAACATCAATGTATATGGCACTCCAGTCATTTGTTAGTATTTATATGTACAATTTATCAAATAGATGAGTATATAATTGACTAACATCGTGTTACATTTTTTTTAAACTCCAAAGTTATACTCAATTGATTAAGAAGTTTATTCAAGATGATAGGTGAGGCTGTGGCGAATCTCGTTCACGAAAAACTTTATAGAAAACATAAGTATATCAAGGCAGATTGGCTGCGCCAAGTGGGAATGGCTTAGTATTTGATATAAAAAGTCTATTCGAGGCGCGCCAATTACAAAGGGAGTTTGAAAACTGTTTAAATCTGCATTTCTGACTTCGACTCAGCCTAAAACCATCGTGTTACATGATGAAGCATTACTCATGTCATCCTTAATTAAGGAGGTGTGATTTTTAAACAATTTTTTTTATCTGTATTACAATGATTTTTCATGTTTCAATAATTTTTTTTTTCTTATTAAAACTAAGAAAAATACCAGTATTCCTCGAAACCTGGATCGAAAAATACTGAAAACTTACAATTAAAAAATCTAAGCTAGCATCATATTTCAACTAGCAATATGGTCCCAAAGCATCACCCACCTCAAGTAATCAACTGTATTCGTAAAATAAAATCAAGTATGATTAGGTTCTATATACCATTCCGTAATCATTCGAATTCTATTCTATATTCGACATATTATATATTCTAGTTTGAAATCGAATTCTAATATTCATATTCTTATATTCTCATTCCGTAATCATTCGAATTATATTCTATATTCGACATATTTTATATTCTAGTTTGAAATCGAATTCTAATATTCATATTCTTATATTCTTATATAATTTTATGACGGGAGCTCTCACAAAACTAAAGATTGCTAGAATTTGCTATTCTGAATTCGCTTTAAATTACCAAGAGTCCAGCATTGCATTCCAAGAGAACAAGTTGAATGGTTTAGGTAATTCCTGGTAAAATAAGTGCACAAAACACAATACCCCTCAATCTCTAACAATCTAACCCTTCAATTAGCCTCGACTGGCAGGTAAAGACTAAAGACCTGGGTTCAATCTTGCTTCAAGTGCATGGATTTTCATCAAAATGCTAAAGAAGTAGGATAATATAAGCCAAGACACTTTGATTCTAGGCTCACAAAACCACCAAGCGAACGAAACAATGGCCAGTAATACCTTCGTGCATGTGTATAGATGTCCCGAGGGCAACTGGACTAGTGTTTTCCGAAGAAAAACAGTTGCCAATGAAATGATATATGCACATTGGAGTGGATATCCTAGATTCCTATCTGAATCTCACCCGACTTGCTAGCCTGTATACGTTAAAATGCAGCAGGGGCAATACCTTTTGACTTGATGCCGCTGCATTAGGTGTTGAAGGAGGATCTGTATTGGACCGAGAAGTACTTTGAGTAGAAATAATTTTCTGTTTCTGTTTTTTATGCTCAGTTGCCAGGCAAGCAATACTTAATCTGAGTTCCTGTGAGCGTTTCATGCTCAAGAGAGGAATTGCAAGTATGAAGCTGCTTGGTAGCAATTAGAGCTAATATGTTGTTGGCATTGTTGTAGGCTCTACTAAGAAGTCTGGTCTCTGTGCTCATACTGCTACCATTGTCGTCATAATTGTGAGTTAACAACTCCCACTTTTTCACTCATACCATATTTGGTGACCATTCCTCTTGCAAGCTGGGTTGGTTGCTCAAGATCAGAGGACACCCCAGAAGTCACTTCACTTTCTCCAAAGATGAGCTCTTCGGCAACTCGCCCACCCATGCAAACATCAAGACGTGCAAGCATCTGCTTGCGAGATACACTCGTTTCATCTTCTTCAGGTAATTGAACCTCCATACCGAGTGTCATTCCTCGTGGTACTATAGATGCTTTATGAACTGGAAAAGCCCCATCCGTATGGACAGCCACAAGTGCATGGCCACCCTCATGATAAGCTGTCATCTTCCGCGACTCATCAGATATAACAGCTGACTTGCGTTCACTTCCCATCATGATCTTGTCATTTGCATATTCTAAATCGTTCATGCTCACAGATTTGGCACCATCCATTGAAGCCTTCAGAGCAGCAACATTAACCAAGTTTGCAAGATCGGCAACTGCGAACCCAGGGGTTCCTCTGGCAATAATCATCAGGTCCACATCATCAGCCTTCAAAACCTATGAAATCTTGGGTTACACGACATATTTAACAAAAGTATATGATAGACGCAGGACACAATTTCTTTTGTTGGCACATATTTGCACATACGTCGATACTCGAGGAGATGGGGACGCTTAACTAATGAACAATACCATGGCACAACTACTAAACTTAGGATAACATGAATCTTTTTTTTTTTTTTTTGGGTAGATAGGATAACATGAAGTTAAAAGAAACAGGTGCATAGATATTATACCACAACCTAACATATAAGAAGGCAAACATGTATCCGATATAAAATGCTAGAATAAAACCATATGTAACTAACCTGTTAAGAATATTTCACCATGAACTTAGGGACAAAAAAATGGTGTTTGTTAAGCAGCTCAAATAAGAAAATTTGAACCAGAACTTATAAAAGTACTCAAACATCAACAATTTCCCAAAGCACAGACAATTATTAAATAAGAACATTATTAGCAAACCATGACAAGAGGAACCCAAATAAATCATATAGTCCAGCAAAGATTTAACCAAATCACAGATTTCATGTATATTCTGACAAGGACTTTTAGGAGCTAAATCTTAGACATGTGTGATTCCAAGATCTGCCTCCGGCCCTCAACATCAGGATTTGGAACAACAACATGACGATCAAATAGCCCGGGTCTCACCAATGCCTTATCCAGCGACTCAGGGAAATTTGTTGCAGCAATCACAATGATTCCCTCATTTTGCTTGAATCCATCCTGTTCCACAAGCAACTGATGGAGAGTCATCTTCATATACTGCTGGTCCTTGGGGTTATGCTTTGCTCGGATAGCATCTATTTCATCAATATAAATAATGCAAGGAGACCTCTTCTTTGCAGCAGAAAAGAGATCTCTCACCCTCCGAGCTCCAACACCAACTAACATTTCTTCAAATTCACTCCCACTCCCACTGCAGGAAAAAAATGGTATCCCAGCTTCACCTGCTATAGCTCTTGCTAACATCGTTTTACCAGTACCAGGTGGTCCTACCAGCAAACCAGCAAAACGCCTTTTGGTAGCTTTCCACCAAGCCATGTGAAACGCTGAAACATAAAATCAGAATCATGTATGAGCAAAGCCAAAGCTGAACATATAAACTTATTGAAAGAACTAAGATCTCTACCACATGTGTTTATATGAGATTAATTTCAAGATAAATACCAGCACTATGTTGAAGAATTTGTCCTCCATATCTATTAATCTCCAACTCCCCATATATTTAACGAAACTTAACTACATGAACCTGACAATGATTCTAGATAAATTCAAATCAAGAGCATGTCTGATCCTCTGATTCCAATAACACAAGTAATCTTGTGGCCCTATATTAGTCATGACCAAACAGGTCATAAAAAGTCCTTAATCTCCATTTATCACAAATTTCAAAAATACTAGTAATTAATCTCTATGATACAAAACCTTGGGATCTCGAAGATAATGGACAATTTCTTCCAGCTCAGCTTTTGCCTCATCAACACCCTTTACATCACTGAACTTTGTATTAGATTCCATACTGGGCTGGAATGCCACATTTAGACCGACACCTAAAGTAGTAGAGGCAGAAAGAGATTAATAGTATTGCTTAAGCAGCAACTAATAAATCTCATCTGATGTTTTTAAAGGCTTAAGAGATTGCAACATAATTATACCTTTGGTGATTCCTCTGTCTTCTATCAGTGCACCAATGCCTGAAATCAGAAGAAATGCTATCCCCAGAGCACGAACTGTGCGCCACAACTGCTCTTTGAAACGCCCACCTTCAGCAGTTACCATGTGTATAGGGGCACTAGCAGTACCAAGAATGCCATCTTTTGCACGTCTGCCCACATTCTTGAAAACTGAAATATCTCCGGTGCTTTCCTCCATATGCGAACTTACAGTACCTGTTATTCCCGTTAAATGAAAAAATCAATGAAAAGTTGAGTCTACCAACAGCTGAAATTCATAACTCAGTAGTTAGCTCATTTAATAAGAGTCGCAGAAGGTTCTGCACAGTACTAATAAGAGAGTCGCAGAAGGTTCTTATATTAAAAGAAATGTGAGGTTCTTCCTACTATTTGCAGATACTCTGGTTTAGAAAATTAACACATTCAACTTCAGCAGACATTAAGCTGCCTCACAGTGCTTGATGTAAAACCCCACCAGCTCAAATTCTTTAAAATCAATCTTTAATCTTGAGATCTTGCATTTGCCAAATAATTACTGTTTTCCCGTCTACATAAGTGCACTTCATCACCCCTAAACAGACCGAACGAATCCTAATTGTTAGTTCTGCACTGTTTTAGTTGTCCTAATTGAAGACTGAGAAATTATATGGTGATTAGACAATATCAGATAGCAGCACTCATAGTCATAACTCACAACTTGAGTAACCAGATTACAAAATGTTGCTAAAAGCATAATCCAGGAACAGCATTATGAATGTTCTATGCATGGTGATATGGTCATTTCAACTTGAAAAGTTCATTAAAATTTAAAAAATTGATCAAAGCAGGTACCTAGTTAGTTAGTTCACTTAGATATAATTTTTTTGGCAACTAGTATTTGGATAAAGCCTGACAAGACAAAGATAGTATATTCATTTAAACTCAAATATGGCTATTGTGCTCAATAGGGTACTTCCAATGGAGGGACTTAGAAGACACCAAGGGAGGTGACGGTCCCCCTCAACTTTGAAAATTTCTAGAGTTTGCCAGACAATTATTAGTTATTTTACACCAAACACTGTAATCGGCCGAAAAACTTCCATTCAAATAGACTTAATGAATTTGATCCCTTGTCAATATTCGTTCAAGATCCGTTCATGATCCCACAATGGGTACTTTTACCTTGTTCCTCTCTGATCTTTGGAGAAGAGAGGTAATTCCTGGCAATCAAACTGCTCAACCCATTTCACAACAGGCGTCTTAAATCGAAATTAAACAGCACAAACTAACTATGTCATAATTTCATTAGCTATTCACTAAAACTACCCTGAATATTACTTTACACAACCCATTTGGAGAAAGAACCATGAAAGTTAGCTTAAAGGTCCTATTGGGACAGAAATATGCAATCTTTATAGAACCTAGATTGTATATTAAATTGCATGGTTAATTTAATACGTGACCGAAAGATACCAATTCGAGTAGCATTACGGGTCCCTTAAATTATATGCCACCTAACAACAATTAAGCAAAAACACTCGACTCACAATGCATATACCCCTCAGGTGTTGAGCTAAAGGACAGTTAATTGTATGTGCCATTTAAGAAGAATAAATTTGGATTTAAGCTTTTTATTCGTTATTGATATAATGGAATAAGATATATATAAATATTTAAGCCAACCAATATATGGAATCACAGATATATAAAAAAGTTATATTATTGTATTGAGTGTATGTAAGTGTATAAATGTCTTAAGAGTTAAATTTGAAATTAAATGGATTAGATCCCCAATGCTTATTCACTTAATTTTGAGTTAATGCGATAGAACAAAAATTATCTAAAAACGAAATTTAACGAAATCAAGCAAGACCGATGAAAACCGATCGGACGGGCCCGATCGGAACCGAACGATTAGGTTCGGCCTTTGGAAACCCAATGAAATAGGTTCGGTTAGTTTTGGGCTTTCATCGAACGAAGCTTGATCCGTACACACCCACAATTCTGATCGATTAAACTAAGTATACTCCCCAAATGCTACTCACTCGATGCCGAAATACGTGATGATACAGAAAAAATTTAATTTTAGCGATAGTTGATTGTTTGCATTTTTAATATATGTTTTCTACAATCCCGATGTAAATTTTACATTTTCAATGTAAATTTTACAATCTCGATATAGTTTTTCAATGTCAGCCCAATAAATATTTTTAAATTATGATTATCATATTTGAAGCGGAGTATTAATTTTTTTATTTTTTTTTTTGTTGTGGCGATCGAGATAAATAGATTCCTTTCACATTAAAACAAATTATTTCCCTTCAAAAGCTAAGGCAAAAGAGATAAATACTATTTTTAAATATATTTCATCACATAAATAAAAATATTCAAATAACATGGGATACAATGTGCATTAAAGCCATCATTTTCTATGAGAGAGGATACAAAATCGCTCATGAAAAATCTTTCTTTCTAACTAACTTATGGTATATAGTGATCCACGATAGTTTGCAGAGTATTTGAGTATTATTAAGTTATAATCCTTTTTATGAATTATACGTTTATAAATGAGTTCGAAACTTGATACGTAATTGTTTTTGGGATGGCTTGATGCGTTAAATAAAAGCTTAGGCAAAGCGATTAAGCGATGGTTGACGCAAAATTGAAAAAGGTAGAGTCTGCGCTCGGCATCCGTGAACTTTCGACAAATGATAGTTCAACTGCCGGTATCCCGGTTTTCACCGGCCCGTAAACCTGCCCGGTAGTAACTCAATACGAAACCTCTCGCTAATCCTGGCCATAACCTTGATGGCTTTGGGATGATGATCACGCTGTTCACGTCGTGGCAGGTGATATCGACTTTAAAGAACTCTTCCATTTTCCTCTAAATCTTTCTTCGCTTGCTCAGCGTTATTCTTCACTTGCTTTATGATACAGAAAATCAACACGATTGTACAACTTTTTTAACTTCTCCCAGAAGATGCACTTATTCAGAGACGGATCTCAGAAGCGGTAACAATTGACCCAGCGATTAGTGAGACGAGATATTTAACTTAGTAGCACGTCGTCCGCATTGCAGCATTACTAGATCGAATCTATAGGTAAATCGATATGAATTTTTTAGTTGGGACCGTTTTGGTAGTTTAGTGCTTTATGTTGATCATTTATGACACTTACTCTCAATCTGTTTGTAGTCTCCATGTTAACATCTAAATCGGTTGCCCTTGGCCAAGCGTCCACACGGATTGTGAGGTATTCTTTTAACCTCTTATTGACTCTTATTTCCTACTCTTGAAAATTAAAGCGAGGCTTAGATCTTAACCTTGGTAAAAAATGTTACACTTTTCACAGGTCGAGAACCAGTAAGGCTAGAGTGCTCATGAATTTACGGACCCATTACACGATCTGCGGTACTGCTCTGGCCAAGTCGTTGTAGTTTCACGAGAAGCGTCACGTTACCCTTCCCAAAACCTACTTGTTCGCTTTGCCATGTATTCTCCGATCTTTGCTTTGAGAGCGCCTCGACCTCGGACGTGTTTCCACGTTCAGCGCATACATTAGCCTCGGCGCGCATGTCTGCCTCGGTGTGTTTTCCATTCAGCGCATATAGTAGCTCATGCCGCATGTCTGCCTGTCGAGCCAGGTAATGCTTGGCTTAGTTGGATGCCTGAGCCCACAACTTTAGTCGGTTTCGAGATTGATTAGTGCAAAAGCTGCTTTGCCAGTCTGCTTTCGGAGAACTGACACCACCCTTTACCAATGATCCTGACAATCTTTCCGAGGAATGCTAGACCCACTTAAGAGCTGAGCAAAGAGTTGAAATTCGCGATGAATTAAAAGAGCTGGCTGGATTGTTGGTTTGATTTCGGCTTTTCAGCAGTGCGATAAGATCGTCGAGTTGAGTGCTGCATGAGACATTTTATCAAACACGCTACCGGCCGCACCTGCGTCGTAAGGCTGCGGATTTCTTGTAGAGGCCAGGTGCCAGACACGCACTGCGCCCGGCCCGTACTTTTCGGTTCGGCGCGATGAATTTAGCCAATCTCGGTTTGGTCCTCTTCCCCAGCACATGCGTAATGCATGTGATAACAAAATGCAGAAGGGGGATCGCGTCATAAAGACCTTAACTTTCCGGCCCCATCCAAAATGCCTGTATTCGTCCTCGCCAGAGCCAACCTGGCCAAGATGTTGATAAGAGGGCGGCGTCTAATTCCTTGCCTTGGTGAATTGAGCTTTGTTATTAAAGATTATTGGGGTCATTTCGAAGAGGATTCCCAACAGCATTCTTGATTGACATAAAGAGAAACCGTCAAACAAAAAAGTATACGCTTCAAATCGAACCCATCTGAGTGCCGTCGCTTGAAATAGATTAGGGGAGAAATCGAGCACCCCGTTTGAATCTTCATAGTGCATACAGGACTTCCAACAAAATACAAATCCGAACCGAACCGAAACGAAAATAACCGAAATTGGAGGAACAGATTGGAACCGAACCGATTTAGGTTCGAAAAATAAAACCGAAAAAATTTGAGTTCGGTTCGAGAGCAAGACTGAACCAGGTCAGTCCCCAATTAAAATTAAAAAAAATTATATATATATATATATAAAATCGGAAATAGCAGAGAATCGAGCAGAGCAAATCGGAACCAATTTAAATCGGAGCAGGCCAGGCAGAACGATTCGGTTCCAAATCTTAGAACCCGAGCCAGGCCAGATGGAAGCCTAATAGATGCGCCCATTATATGGAGCCGAAACCCGTAGCGTGAACTCGATGAAAATCAACTTTGAGATTAGAATTTCAATGAACACGTGTTTGCGGTCAAAAGCGGAAACATTGAAGCTCCTTGAGCTTAAGACCCTGACAGCTTTAATTTTACCGTTTTGGAGGCCTTACGTGGGAGAATTTCCCTACCAGCACAAATTTCATTTTGCCCAATAAAGTAGATTTCTCTGAAGCTTTGAAGATAATTGATGGTTTGCCTTGGAAGACCGAGATGGGCTTGAGATGATTTTGCCCATCTGTAACTGAATCGTCAGTATGATGATCAAACGCCTCGAACAATTTGGGCATCTGAATTATGAAATGGATTCTTTATTAACACCGCTATGAGGAGATGCATTTGGGAGTGTATAAAAGTCGGCAAATAAGACCGGCGGAAAGTGAGTGTAATCTTGGGTTAGAGTGTTTCTTTTTGAGAGAGAATTAGGGGAGAGTCACACTGATTGTTCCTTCCCGTGTCTAGTAAGTTATAATCTTGTTTAGGAATAACTTTACCATTAGTGGTCATTGATGATGAGGGTAATTTAAGAGTGGGCACTTGTGAAAAATTAATACTCTTCCTATTTTTCGTTAGTTCGAGTTCTATTTTAAAATATTGTACATTATTTATTGGCTTTTTGGCCGGCGTACCCATATTTATGGCGCGATTTTTATGTGGTCGCGAGCTTGTCGTGCTTGTGCAGGCGGGTCCGCATCTTTATTCTTAACATGCAGTGGCGCAGGCATTTTGACACTAAAAGCAACATGCGCTACGATTTGGTGTTGGTAGTGCGCACTTTGATAAGTGGAGGTCAATTAGTAATTTCATGGATTAATTAGATGGCACATTAGTAATTACACATAATGGAGAAATTTTTTGCCTATTAAAACCTCTTTGGCCCCATTGTTGACTTCACAATAATTGAAGAACTCTAAAAATTAAAATTTAATTGAAAAATTTCGACAAGCCAGTTAAATGCTTCTCGATGAGGCCCGCGAATCAGATATTAGGTGTTGGTGTGGAAAAACCTTTGTTGAGTGGGTGAGGCTTCCGCAGGAGGAGAATAATCTGGAAGGAGGTTAATCGGATAATGCCGATTAGGTTCGTGGGTGTAGATTTTGGGGTAAGCTTGATGAACTGTATCTCACTCTTGTCGGATGCGGTATGAGTGAGAAGTTGGAGAAAGCTGAACGAAATGTGTTGATTTTGGGTTTCTTGATGTTGTTTTGTGTCTTAATTGTAGTGTTTTTATTGTTTGGTTTGAAGGTCCAACTTGCGATTCTGATTGTGGTGTGATTTGACGCCGAATTAAAGGGATTGTAATGGTAGGATTCTAATTTGATGTTTAATGGGTTGAAACATTATGTTTACTATATTTGCAATTTGAAGGAATGAATGTAATTTTGTTGGTTCGAGTATGTATTGTTTACTACGTTCACAGTGATCCCTGTCTTTATACCCCACTATCTTTTATAGTCCACTGTATTATAGTCCGTATCTTATAGTCCACCATGCATTATCACCTATAATATACGTGGGAAGTAAAAAAGCCCGGCAGTCAAAAGTAAAAATGACAAAAATAGTGAAGCGGATATAAGATTCCATTGAAACGTGTTGTAGGGAAAGGAGCGAAAGATTTGATTAACCGTTGAATTCATAACCAGTGCAAAGAGAAATTTATCAAAACTTGGCCACCCGCATCCTTTAATCTCACGATTTAAGTCCACAAAAAGTGCAAAAAGGAATTTCACATTGGCCTGATAAACATATGCGCCTCCCAAACACAAAAAGCGGATCGGCCTCGATCCCAGTCTAGATGCAGCCTGCAATGGATATTCTTGGCGGGTTGGGAAGAGGATGTTCGATTTTGCTTGCTTTTGCTTTCTTGGGATGTAGGTGCAGGCTTTGAAGAGGATGTGATAGTTCTCTTGCTCTTAGATATTTGCGGGCCTACACATCAATACAGGTTTTCCTTAGCGGAGTCCTCGCGTTATGTCGATACCGCCTGATTTTGCGGTGGATAATGACCCTTTCGAGGGCCTTGAAAACTCATGTGAGTTGTTTCACCTTTCTTAGATCTTTGCTTCACCAAACCTTTCTCTTCTACTCGCGTCATCTTTGTTAGATATTTTTTAGGTCTTTTGGAAGGACTCGCATGTCGGGGTGGATATGGGCTCTTTGTCCAGAACATAGGGCCTCTTAGTGGTTCAAGGAAATGATTATAACTAGTGAACTAGGTGCTCAATTGGTAATCTTTGTTTACATATTTCCTTGGATATTTATTCTTTGATTTGTACACACAAACTCCGTGCATGAGAACTTTCATTGCCCTTGACCAACAACCACTTCTTAGCTACCGATGTCGACAATGACAACAACAAAGCTATGGTGCAGAGCCTCGTATCTTGGGGATCCATGATTTCTAACGATGAAGTCATGTATCTTTTTTAGCACCCACTACGATCCAGTAACCGTAATCAACTGGACCAGCTGAACCGCAACTGCTTCCTTTCACTTTTAATCTATTATCGGGTCATGATAGTGTCGATTGTATTAACATTGTGATAATTGGTTGGTCCACCGCCACGATATTAAACGTTAGTATGCTTAGCCTAATTATTCTGACTTTGGGTTGTTTCTTCGAGCCAAATGCCCATGCTTACTCCCATTTTCTTGGATCGATAAGTCGAAGTGCCTGTATCATCCACAGTCACATTCTTAAGTTGTTGTATCTTGACTTCCAATACGATTAATTAAAGCCTCGCGTACTTCGGCATCATATTTTCAAGGCTTTCCACAGGGAATCTTTTAACGATTTGCGTGAAGGTGTTGACAGCATGTCACATTATCGTCAAGCCGGCTAAATTTCATATGGCTATTTGAATACAAACATAGAGATTTGCATTTAGTACATTGAAAAGAATCTGAGGACCATAAAGCGAAACCAAAATTCGAGGGGACCAAAAGTTGAGGAATCAAAGTAAGAAGACGAGTTCGAGGACCAAAGTTCGAGGGCATACATTGAGTAAATTCGCTTAAGTATTAGGTGTTCGAATCAATCTCGAGATCTTAACTTCAGCCATTGCTTGAACGAGTCACGAATCACTGAGTATTCTCGACTTGACATGGCCAAATACAAGCTGCGTAGATGCCGTTGTCGGCGTCAATCACCACGATAACTAAGATTTGACCCTTGAAAGCTCCTTTCAAGAAACAGCTTCATCAAATCAAAAATCTCTTATACATTGAGTGGGCACGGGCAATATACTTGTTAGATTTTGCTCTGCTTGTTTGATGATGACGATCGTACGGACAGTATGTCTATCGTCTCTTTGCGTAACTCCATAGTCACAACAAGCGCTAATTCTCATTCTCATCTGATAGATACCTTGACTACCTTGATGGCTCATAATGATCTTCAGTACTTATCTCCTTTGAAGTCGTCATTATATATCGCTGATAAGCACTTGATGATATTTTTGAGAATCTTAGAACACTGATTGACATATTTCTTCGTCGACGAAATACGTTAGTATTATTTTCATGAAATCATGAATTGTGTCTGAACAATCTTAAATTGATAGTCCTTGACTTGCCAACTCAAGTGAACACAGCACAAAAGAAATCATGATCTACCGCATATATTTCACCCACTGAAATCTTCTTTGTCATTCTTTTACAAAACTTGGGGTTTCTTGTCTAGCCGCCTCCACTAATTAATTTGTCTAAATCTTTAGAAATTTCAAATGCCATTGGGGCTAACATAGGATTTCTTAAATGAACTTAGCTCTTGTATTCTAGACACTTCCTTGTGTTCTTTTACAAATTGACTAGAATAACCTCTCTTCCCAGTAAATGCTTTCCTCTCCGACTCGAAAAATGATCGGGCGCTGCGTATGAATACTGCAAATTTGGCCAGTCTCATCCGGTATAGGCCCCGAATCCTCGACATTTTCATCCTCAAATACAGGTGGCATCACATTCTCCTACTGTCTCGGATGAAAGCCTCGAGCCACTCTTAGCCTTTCCTCGTAGTGTACCACCCCGAAATTAATATTTCACCACTGAAAGCTTGAGTGTCATGATCAAAATCCTCAAAGAAAATGTTGGTCTTCCATAGTTATCCACATTTGGCTTCATCACCCATTCTCAGCTTTGAACTGCTTGACATCCTTGCGTCCTCACGGCCCCATAACCAACTGACCCGCGAACCCAGCGTTGTTCTCGCCGACCTCACAAACTCCCAAAATTGGCGTTACTTGACCTCATCTCACGACCCCATTGACCCTCTCCCATTGACCCACGGGCTTGACGAGAATACGGCTGTATGATAGGACACCCAATGACTTTGCTCCCGGCGTCCACTATTCTGACTTTCTTTAAAAGCCAAGACAAACACTTACGCCTCTTCGTCGTCAATTTCCTTCGATGTAACAGCTTTATGCGACACAGCTAGCAAATGCGGCGTAAATCTCACTGCATGACTAACACGAGCTTTATTTAGGATGGTGACAAATATCCACTATTTTCCCAGACCACATTAGCCCTATCGAGATAAATAACATCCGTATATGTGTTTTGAGTTGAGAGTAACCCGTAAATACAAAGAATGCACTTAGGCTTCTTTGGCAAAATAAAAAATAAATCCTATAGGCCAATACACTTTCAGCCTCATCAACCATATCGTTGTGAGTGGGCCCTCACAATAGTCAGTGTTGCTTGACCACACAGATATGCACGATGCCCGCAGCTGTGACACTCCCGTTGTACTAAGCTTTATTGTGAATAACTTGTTCGCCCTCACATAAAATGCATATTTGTGATAAGTACCAAAATCGATTAAATTAAACCCCCCAGCGTAATTGTATAGAAATTTTGAGAATTACGGTTTCAAAACTACCGTGCTACTACAGGAAAATAGTGCGGGAATCCTTAGCACCTCTCCAAAAGGTAAAGTTCCGGACTTCTTCTTCTACAAAATTTCATCCAAATTCTCTAGTTCTTTTTTATGGTCTCTTTCTCACCATTGATTGTCAGGTTTGATTGATAGAGAACTCAAGAGTTTTTGGAAGGGGTTTAAGAGATGAAAAGGGTTTTTGAATTGAATTAGATTAAGACAATTAGAAGTCAATGAATATATTAGAGAGAAAAGGCGCGTCTGTTTTTTTTGAAGGGGTAGAATAGTCATTTCATATTTCGGCATGTTAAAATATAATTTTTGGATAGAATAGTAATTTCACCGAGTCATTTAGGGGTAACATAGAAATTTCAGAGTGTTTTTAGTGTCAAAATCATTTCAAGGGTGTACCCAAACAAGAAAAATAGTATAGTGGCCTACCCAGACAAGATGAATAAGTTAATGGACCATATAAAATATTACGGGATATTTCAGGGTGTGTCGGCCAAAAAATCTTATTTATTTAACTAGTCATAAGAATTTATTAAATAATCATTAAATGAATACTTTACATTTTTAAAGTAACTAGACATGATATAGCCTTGGTACACTTTTACTCCTAATAATAAAATGGTCAATGCATGAACGAAAACTATAGTTTATTTTTAACCGACAAGCTTAACGATAAAAAATAAAAATCATGGAGTACTTGAAACATCACTGAATGATCAGTGATCACTAATAAGTGGACAGAATAAATTAAAGAAGAAGAGGACAGTTGAAGTATCTTAAATGGAATCTCCTTAGATTCATCATCACCTAGCAAACGAACAAAACCTCGTCATTAAGAAACTCTTGTGGACTTGTGGGGCACAATAATTGGTCACATATAACTTTCGGAGGTTTATAATACAAATTATACAATATGTAAAGTGATATGTTTCTTGTTAGATTTTCAACTGTGGAACGTGATGATGTCTTGGGTTGCTCTCTTCTTTTGAAAGATTCAATTCTTAGACTCTTAGGACCTTGCTTGGAAGTTTTGCAACATATGACATTAAACGAATCTCGTTTCATATAACACATAATTACCAATTTCTTATAGTGTGTGGGTTATTATTGATTGGATATATATTATTTAAAATAATAAGAGACTTTAATTTATATATATTAGAAATATAAACATGCGTATGTAAATTTATAATTGTTGTGGATCATCTAATAAGTATCATTCACTAATTGATATGTACACATCACACATGTATCTAAGTTGGTAAGTTATAAAAGATTACAATCTTGATTGACCCAACTTTGAACTTTTGGACTACAAAGCAATGATCTAAGCAAACATTGTTTTAGTCCCTTTTAAAAGTATTCTTAACTACTGTATTTCAGTATGGTGGAAGGAATCTATGGGCGCAGTATAAGATGGAGTGGAGGAGAAAGTGGTGGTTGTTGTATGATGATTGATGAGCTCATGAGCATAGCAATCATCATGATGAGATGTCTATTCTATTTTTTTTTTTTAAATCCCACCCACCGTCCCCTTACAATGAGAATCGAACCCAGACCTCTAATTCACTGGAAGGTCTCCTAACCACTAGG
This sequence comes from Lithospermum erythrorhizon, assembly GCA_019722365.1. NCBI lineage: Eukaryota > Viridiplantae > Streptophyta > Magnoliopsida > Boraginales > Boraginaceae > Lithospermum > Lithospermum erythrorhizon. Next base: position 622,128 of record JADFUC010000294.1, read on the forward strand.
CTATTCGATGTTCTGATAGTCAAAATATAAGGTCGTTAAATAAAAAGAATTAGTACTTCCAGCAAGTAAATTAATAAAAAGAATTAGTACTTCCATTCATTTCAAGGTCGTTAAATATAATGATCGAAATTTTGAATCTCCTACAAGCTACGGAGTACATCATTGTTCTATGTTTTTAAAATTAAATCAAAATTCCTTATCAAATACTCATAACATATATATTACAAATCAAATACCCTTTAAAAAGTATTCATATACTACATTAATTTATTTAAAAATATACTCCGTATATATTTATTAAAAATAACTAAGCGTTGTGTTTTTGGTATTTTAGCTCTTGCACTCTTTAAGGTGCTATGTCACGAACTCACAATAATGCATCTCCTCAGACTTTTTTGCCATAAAGGGGAAATATCTTTTTGAGTGGGGTTGGCAATATTCTTGGACTCTTTATTACAAACTTCTTAAATAGGAAGGTCTAATAATCATGGGGTTACTTTCATTTCTGGTAATGGTAACACATCAACATAAGTTGATAATTATTTACTTCAAATTACACTAACTTTTAGAACTATTTATTAAACTAATTATTTTTTTGTCATATAATATTACACTGTTTTCACAATTAGAGTGCTATCTTGTCATTTTTTTCGGTAATGAATCGTGAATCACTGAAATTATAGGGATTACTTGTGAAAATATTTATTTTATCACAACAACTAGCAACTGAAACTAATCATACATTTTATAAAATTAAATAAAAATCCCTAAATATTCTTTAAAATCTATCGCTTATTACCTCTACTACCCCCATGCTATCACTTTGAAATCCACTCAAATTTCATAGATTTATATCAAACTTTCAATCTTTTTATATCAAAATTTCAATCTTCTTATTTCAAAGTTTCAATCTTGTTAAATTAAAGTTGCAATCTTTTTATATCAAAGTTTCAATCTTTTTCGTTGAAACTAAAGATTCAATAATTTTTTTGTTTCTATACAAGTACCAAGAAATCTCTAAACTGAAACCAATTTCAAGATTGATTTTCACATCAATTATTACTTATTTTGCAGTTTTTTGGTCTTTACATCTTTTCTTCTGACCATCTTGATCTAGATGAAGATATGTATGAAATAAATGACATAGAGTTAATAGTTTTAGATGAAACGAAGATCAAAAACTTAGAAAGCAATAACCAAAGAAAGAAAAGAGGGTTATCTAAAAGCTGAAGTATTGAACAAAGCATATAAGATTATGATTGAGCTTAATAATTGGAAGGGAAATGAAGTATGTTTTGATTTTGGGAGTATACTCATGATGAGGATCAATATCATCACACGAAATATTATTTTTTTAATTTGAAATAGTATTTTCTTTCACAGTATAATTTATATGCTTCACAGCAACATAGATAGAGAGGCCAAAATAGTCGTTTCGCTTTTTTGGCTTAACCTCTTGTTTTGGGTGTGTATTATAACAAGCTTCAGTGTATGAGGAGTGCTGAATTGATGCAAGATTTGCTAAATCTGCAACTCTTTTGAGGGTAATGATATTAAAATGGCTTCAAAATTGATGGTGATAGGTATCCTCAAGCAGCTGGAATTATTGGGAGTGGTGGGGTTGGGGTAGGGGTGGGGGTCTGTTAAAAGAAAATTATGGAGTTTTTATTTTAATTATGTAAAATATTTTTCTTATATTTTAGTTTAGTGTTAAGGTAAAATAATCGTTTTATTAAATAAAAAGCTCGAAAAATTATAGGAGACTCGAGGAAATAGAAAAAGCGAATAATGAAAGGCAGATTAAAAATTACCCAGCGATAATATAGGAATAAAAAATATAATTATCCATTTATTAACTAGCCCAGCAGAGTTTTGGAAATTTGCACGGGCCATTAATGGGAAGACAGAAGAGAACACACCAATTATTTTTGGGACCCTGCTTAGTTTTGGAAGTTTGCACCAATATAACCACATCTTTATGAAGTCCTTGATAAAATTATTAGACACACATCTTCCAAGCATTTTACCTAACTTAGGCTTCAGTTTTTTTAAAATATCATTCTAGCTCAATTTTTTTTGTTTTTTTGTTTCCTTTCTAATTTATTTTCACAATTAAACATATTTCCCTATTTTTTCAATTCATTCATTGTTTACTTCAGTTTTAACGACATAAAAATAAGGAAAATGGACATTGAATAATCAAAAAGTAAAAATTTAATAGGCAATCAATGTATAAATGTATAGACTAACAAGTGAAACAAAATGGAAAGAGTATATGATAATCAATTATGAGAAAAATAAAATTAAACTACGAACATTTCATCTAAACCTTGTCACATTTCTTTTCAGGAATAATAATTGGCATATAGGAAGATAATCAAGATCAAATTACAATAGAAGACAATCACCTATAAATACATTATTCAACTAATTGTTGACTTAGGGAGAGTTAATTGAAAAAAAAAACACACAAAATATAAAACACTCGTGCAGTCTTGCTACGTACTCAACTAATAATTTTACCATATACTACTATAATAGTTTTCTAATTATTTTTCCTTTTTACATTACCATTATATCATTGATATCACTAAAATATAAAACCATTACACTTAAAAGATTTCTCGATGTCACTGTCATGAAACTATCATGGAATGTTCTCGAATACCACACATGAACATCATTATTATTTTCATGCTTTATTAAGAGCACCAACTTCCACAAGGCGAGGAACAAGTTGATTGGTCAAGTGAAGTGCCACAAGGCTTTCTAGTCCTCCTACACGTGTCCCTCCGATGAACACCACCGGCCCACCACCACCACCACCACCACCTCCGCCTCCTTCCACGGCTTCTCCGATCTCATCATCATCCAATTCAATCACAGTAGGGTAGACACCAACAGTAGATAAAAGTTGTTTCATAACATGGCACATGCAACAAGATGGTTTGCTGAAAATGATCAATGGGTTCTCTAATATCAGCCGTTGGATCCTCATCTTCGTTGACTCCGCCACATCTATGGCTAGGGGAGAATTGGTGGTCGGAGTCAGCTCTAGCCTTACTCCGCCACTATTAGTCAACGGAGGATTTGGTGTTGAATTTTGGGTGACAAAGGGTTGGTTTAGTGATAGGTATATAGACATTGGTACGAGAAAATAAGAGTAATTATTTGGGAGAGACTAGAGAGAGGCCAGGGTACGTTTAGAAGTGTATATTATATTACCTCCAAAGTCATGGTATTTAAGACTGATTCCTTTGCGGGGAGATGTTGAAATCAAGGGTGTATATAAAAGATCTACTTGCGCTATAGGACAAAACATAAATATGTTCATTTTCTTATTCCACATTCCTTACTATCAATAAAAGTTAGGTCGATGTCAAGACATCTTGCCCCAGTGGCAAGCATGCTGACATCTCTAGCTGAGGTCTCGTGTTCGAGTCCTCTTGCTAGCAAGGAAAGTGGTTAGAGGGAAGTTTTTCCTCACTAGTTTGAAGCTCTTCATGCTAGTTGCCTCTTTCCTTGAGTTTATGATTTGTATTGTTGAATTGATGAATGTAATCGTTTGATATGTATTAAAAAAAATAAAAAATAAAAAAAAAAAGTTAGGTCGCAAAATGGTGGGATTATAAGTTGGGGGTGAGTTGTATGGACCGAGCACATATCTTAAAGCCTTAAAGCGAACCTCACGTCATCTAGACTTCTTCGTCGAATAATTATTCGTAAGCATACTAGGCTGACGTGTTACTAGAATCGAGTTGATACTCTCATGGGAAAATAACATAAACTACTTTAGGAAAAGAACCTCTGCCTATGTTCCTACTTCATTTCGTGTATTTATGATTTATATAAGTGTAATTCATATATTATCAATATCATGTATAATTATATCATAATAAATGATATTTATTTCGTTTTAATTTAATTGATTATTTATAATATCTTGATTATTGAAAACTTGGCTTTACATTCTTCCTTTCCAGAGATCCAAATAAAGTTTTCGCTGCATAAGCATTTCCCTTAGCCACAAATATACCGAGATTTTATTCAACACATTAAGATATTGTAGATTCATTTTCTTATAAAAAATATTCCCTCCAATTCTTAATGTTTATGACTTATGTTATTTTTTTTATTTTTAAGATAGTGAGCATTTGACAGTTTTAGGCTCATTAATTAAGGGTATTTATGAGAATTATATGGGAAATGTATTTATGAGAATTATATTTGGTTTTATTAATTAAGCGATAATTAATCTGAATAAAATATAAATTAATTAAGCAACAAACGTTAAGGTTGAAGGGAGTATTTGATTGTTTTTTTTAATTGTTTCTATTCAATAAGACGAGAAAACAATACAAAAGTTGAATTCCACTTGTTTGAAATCTAGAGCTTCTTGTCCATAATGACTCAATGAGGTATTAAGGCCCATTAAGGAACGGGCTCAAATCATTCCTGAGTTGACTTTAGCGAAAGACTCGAACTGCCCTTGACAAAATATTGAGTCCCAATCCAGCCCACAATCCAAATATTGGGGCTTAGCGGACAAGAGTTGAAAGGGAAGCGCCCACCGGTTACTACTATATCTCCAATCTCCATCACATTTTTTTTTTTTAAATCGATGATTGATATTCATTCATAAACTGTATAATTACTACAGATACAATTGAATTAGGGAGACATATACATCAAATGAAATTGAAGTCCATCCCTAGAAATAACTAATCAGATTATAGATCTGATAGATTACAAATCGAAATCTCTACCAAAAGAAAATACAATACAGACAATTGTAATCTAACCCTATTGATCCAATTACGCTCCTGTCTCCAAGTCTCGAATGCCTTCGATGGTTGGACATCTTCGACCCAGAATAATCCTTCAACCACTTTCTTGTAAAGTATCGGTTGCATAGTCGGGTAAATTACATCCATAAAGTATGTTTCAATTTGATGAAGAAATCGAAGAACAAATACCAATCTTATTAAAAAAATGAGAAAAATATTACACAAAAATGTGTAAAGAAAATATTACACAAAAATGTGTAAATAAAATATAAAAGGGGTAAGAACAATCACCAAAATGATGGTTGTTCTACCCTAAAATATTATTATTTTGGTTGAAGATGGAGGTTAGGGTTTTTTTAGAGGAGAGAGTTAGAGAGGGGAGGCTACAAATCTACCAATCTCCATCACAAATTTTAAAGGTACATTTACCAAATAGAAATTTCATTTTAGATTTTTATTTAGCCATTTTGACAAAAATGTGAGATGAAACAAAGTTATGTAGTGAAATTTAATTTTTCCTTGTACAGAAATAAATTTTTCTTAGTATTTGGAATTGAGGGAGCATATCGATTCAGACAAATTGTGAAGTTAAATTCAACAATACACAATCATGGTCAAATACAAATAATAAATATGAAAATGTTCAAATACAAAATAGAAAATTGTTTACATACGAACTATATCAATATCGTTCAAGATCAACATACATAACAGAATAAAAACAACGTGATTATAAGATTCATTCTTTAGATTGATCTTCTTCATCTGTGGGATCTGCGTGATTTTAGATAACAAATTAAAGATAACAGTAGTTTGTGATTCTAATAATGAGACTTCTGAATATTACAATAATCTTGGTTGAAAATCCTCATTTGTAATTTGTAGAGACTTATTTCTAAACATATTTATAATTTTAGATTATGATTTATATCTTCTTTCATCAATATAAATTGTACATAAATTAATATTACAAGATAAGAAAAATAAAATAAAAAATCTAATTTTATCAATAAAGCTAAAAATCAAAATTCTAAAAATATTAAAATGGTATAGGAAGATATGAGTGGTCCAAGGGATAATCACAAATTGAGAAGGTTGTGGAGGGGCAATTGCCACGTAAAGATATGGGTAGAGCAACACGTGCACTATGAACAGTGGTCCACGTCGTGCCAAATCCCCCAGTTGTTGCCGAAAGTGAAAGCATAATAAGATAGAGGGAGGAGAACATGCATTCAAAAGCTATTTGACTTTTTAAAACTATACTCCTATTACTCCAATATTATTATTTATTATCATGATTTTAGCCCATCACTTGCTGGAATATAAAGAAGATGATGCTTATCATCATGATTGGTCACCCAGAAGGATCACATTCACATGATGAAACCTCACTCCAATTTTATCTTCATTTTTTAAATACTATTCCTTTCTGTAGTTTATAGTTATTTATTTGAAATGTTTTTATAGCAATAATGTGTACTATTTCCTTCTAATTACATAGTTGGTATTGGCTGTGTTTTTGTAGGTGAATCGTGAAGAATATTAAGATAAAGATCAGGAGTAAGTTAATGCGAGGCATTAATTGAGGATCGTCAAGGTGTGTGGATTGATCTGATCATGCTTGTGAGAAGATGCAGGCAGTGCAGGCGTTTGGCTAAGTCGATGGAGGAGTTAATGAGTGGATCGTGCTTGTAACTTGACTTATAAATGGATGCAATGGTGGTGATTGCGTGATTTGAGGGAAACTGATAAATCATGTTGCTAGTTAGCGTCGAAGGAAAGTTTTCGGAATGAGAACATAGTATATTGGCCAGTTGAAGATTGAAGATTGCAATCGAGGATTTCTGATTGGTGATGCGTGATCGATGGTGGCTCACGTAAGCGTTAGAGGATGTAGTATAAATTGAGAGCTTTGCTACAGTTTTATAAGCGTCGGTTGTTAGTATTGATTATATGTGTGTTTGAGTGAGAAAAAAAATTAAGTGATTAGCATTTGAAGGCGATATTGTAGCCAGTCAAGTAGTTTCTTAGATTAACTACAGTTGATTAAGCATGCTTTCATCTTCGAAGATAGTAAGTAGCGTATAGTGTGTAAGATCCGCGGAAGGTGATCTGTGCAAAGCAGGGCCGTAAGCTTATTTTGGCGTAAAAGCTTACCGTAATAGATTTATTTTTACTGTGCCTTTACTTGAATTAGCTCAGTGTTACTCATTATAGTAACACTTGAACATCATTCAGGTCTCTCTTTCTCTCCTATATATATATATCCCCTCTCGACTTTATTGGAATGAAAATCAAACTCGTGCGAAATTTTAGCATAGTGAAAAGTGCATCAATATATAAGTATCAATTCAATTCAAGGACTCATATACGAGTCTTGATAATTACAATGTATATTTTTATGTAAAAATTGGACGTTTCATTATATGTGTCATGTGTTACTATACTTCGTTATTATGTCGAGATTATTGGTGGAAGCTAGAAATTTTTATAAGGGATGCGAAATGTGTATTATATAAGCAAAGAAAAAAATTAGGAGAATGAATAGCTTGAATTTTTAAATAAATGAATAATAAAATTCCCCAATTTTAATAATAAAAATATAATTTTAAAATTTTAAGAAAACGACTGCTTTTCCATATATCCTAATTCCTCCACCGGTCAGATTGGGGCGTGAGATCAGGACTCTTAAATTCCAATTTTGGACAAGGAATGGAATGCAAGAGTGTAAGAGCGTGTTTCCATATGGCCACTTGGGTTATCCTTGTTTTTCCTTTAAAGGGAAAGATCTCTCTCTGTTTTTAACCTATTCTGCCCACTACTTGTCATCATTCAAGTATGAAATTAGACTAATAATTGGAATAAATAATTTTACTTTTGGAAATTATTATTTGCCGATGGAATCTGTCCTTTTTATCATGCAAATTCACTGTGCAATCATTCAACAGAATGCTACCCCTAATACAACTCTCTCTGTCAGTAATTTGGCATCATATGCGTACTTAGTAATTAGATGTGTTGTCTGAAGGGTCAATGAAGACAACTGAACAAGTACGTTGTTTGCTTATAAAGTTCAATAGAAATGTTACTCCCACTATTTCTTTATCTAAGAATCAATTTTTTTTAAATGAAATTTTTTTTTTAATTTCCTTTTTACTAAATTAAATAAAAAAACATGGAGGAAAAGTTATGTTTGTGAAATATGTTTGAATTTTTCTTAAACTTTGTGCAAAAATAAATAAATCTTAGATAAAGAGATAATGAAGAGAATACATACATACGGACTATTCAATAATTTAAATATTGTAATGTAATACTACACAAAAATTTAATAAGCCAAAATTCTTATATCTATATCTATCTATAACATATATAAAAGTGTGAATATAAGGGTTGTGTTTAACTTCAGATTATATCTATGTCACATCATAAACGTATATAAAAGTGCGAATAAAGGATTGTGTTTAACTTGGTTTAGCCGTTTCAGCTATTATTAATGATTAAATTATCATATTTAAAAATAAAAAACTTAGGCAAAAATATTATCTCTTTAATTAATAATTTCACGCTTTTAATTGATAAGCTAGGTTCTAATAGGAATTAATAAATATTAAAAATAATATATTTATGTAGGCGCTATTGTGATTATTATAATAGGTGTTAGTTAAATAATCGTATCTTTTATTGTAGAATTATTATTATTATTATTATCGTATAGAACTATTTTTATTATTATTATAATATGTATTAGTTAAATAATCATATGCTTATTGTATAATTATTATTATTGTTATTGATTCTCTCTGATATGAATTTATATATTGAGATGCACAAAAATTTAAAATTATACTTTTTAAATCATATCGATTTAACGCTAAAAACAAAATAATTCGATGATACTATATTGATAATTAATTTTGTGAATATATTTAGTCGAGGAATGGCTTGTCAAATTATTAAATTAATATTTGTATCTACTACATGGACGTCACCGATTTGGTATACTTGATATATATCTTCTTTCGATCTTGATTATAAATGTTACGTTAAATTGGATATGATTCACCGAATGTCACGTTAGTGGATCATGATTCACGATGTCGCGTTAGTGGATATTTGGCCTTGTTCTTCAGCTAACAAATCGATATGTAAATATCTTTATATGCTTTTGATAGAATTATTATTATTATTATTATTATTATTATTATTATTATTATTAATTATCGAATTTGAATCATCAATAGATCTTAACTACTAATAATTTTAATTTTAGGTTAACGAAATAATGATAAAGTCGTATCACAGTATTATGATTCCCGATAAATTATTTCCGTAGACTCCGTACAAATTGAAGCATACCGAGATATCCCCAAGCCCCGTTTGACGTAGTCGTGCCGAGTAGCGAAATTTTTTAACTTCGTTCTCTTGACCTTATGTAGTATATGATTAGTTGATAAATGTCGAGATTAAAACATGTTAATCTAATTAATGTGTCATGTAAACAAAATTATTTTCTTTTCTTTTTTAGTTGGACGAAAAGAGATGAGATGTTTAAATTGAAGATATTTACGTCTTTTGAATCACAATTATACATTAAATCAATCTGATTGTAATTGATTGATTATTATTCGAATAATATAATTTTGGATGTTCATATTATACTCGTATTACTAATGTTTTACTAAAAAATATTATTACATACCCGATTGACATATATTGTTTAAATATAAAACTTATTATTTTTTGAATATGTATTATATAATACTAATATATATTAATAATTTAAGTAATATTATTAACAAAATTATACTTGAAATAAAATATTCTAGAAAACAAAATAAATATTATCCACAAAAAGTAATCCGGTCGTGCTATAAAATTAATACAAATGATCTTTAAAAAAAATATTTATTCATCTTATTTTATAGTAATTTTTTCATCTTATATTTAAAGAGAGTTATTCGTGATCAAAGTATTCATTCAAAAAATAAAAATATTAATTAAAAAAATTTCAAAGGAATATAAGTTTTTACTCAATTTTAGAATGATTTAAATTAAAAATTAAAAATATATCAAATCTTTGAGAAATTGATCGCATGTCGTGCATCGCGCGTCTCATTTACTAGTATAAATAAATGTAAATAACAATAATGAACATAGCATATACTATTAGAATGTTGAATAAATAAATTGAAACATTTATTTTTTCTATATAAAATAAGAGGACATCTAATAGCTACTGAGTACTTGATCCCTATTATATATTCACCTTCGGACTATGGTTTTCAAACCCACATTCCCAAATCATTCCATTGTTCCATGTACCCTTGTTATTATTAGTCTCTTTGACCCTTGCCCTAATTAACAATCATCCACATTTTATACTGTATTTATGTCCCAGTGGAATATGTCCCATCCAATAATTTTCTAAGCGATCAATTCTCTTTATCTCGATCTAATAAACGAGTCATAATTCTTCCTAGTGTGTTGTGTTCTTCTCCAACAAGGAGCTACTTAGTTCCCTTAATCTAGTTTTAATGATTAGATTTGCCTCCTATAACCATCACCGTAATTTTTAATTTCCTAGTATATATATATATATTAACTTTTATCATCATGTATAGTAACCAATAAACCAAATAATTATTGGTTTATTTGCGAGTTAATTGTCGATTTGATTCTAGATAGTGGGTTCAAGTTGCAGTTTAGTTCTAAATATTTATTTGATTACAAATTAGTTCCTGAAAGTGGTATAAGTATTGCAGTATGGTCCTCGAAACTGACAAATGTCGCGATATGGTACCCAAAAGAATAGGACGATGAATGTGCAATATTTGTCACTTTCGGAACCATACTACAATGTAATATACCATTTCGAAGACTAATCCGTAACAATGTAATAAATATATAATACTAAAGTGCAACTAAATCCCAATATTTGAGACCAAATAGATAATTATTATGTTCATTTACATAATATATTTCTAATTGACCTTGCATTTTCTATTGACATTTTCTCTTTGGGGTGTCATGCTAGGCTATATTAATAATGCCATGGCGACGCACAAGAGGCTAGATAGCTAGATATCTCAATTGACTCTTTTCCTTAATAAATCGAGATAATAATATCGCATGGACCAATTAGATTGACATTATCACTTCAACCATTAGTAGAACCGATCGTGTATTGTCGAAATTTTATATAAAAGGTGAATGAACTAATATTATATATTGGCCAAAGAGACGAGCAATTTAATTTTTGAATAAATAAATTTTAAAGTTTTATTTTTTAATAGTAAAAATTTAATTTTTAGGAAAGGTTACTACTCTCTACACTCCATTAGTTCCTCCAGTGCGGTCACCATATACCCATCCTCAGGAATGTTGAGAAACGTGACACACGACGAAGCAACCCATACGCATGATACACATAAAATGAATTAAATTATGTATGTGGAGCATAATTCTCAATGCTTTAATCTACTTTTGTTGTTATTCATTGATTAATTTAGAAAAAGCATCAATACTTTATGCTGCTTTCAGCCGTTCAAGACATTGGCGTGGGTTCAAGCAAGGGAACAAATTCTCTGTTTAAATTCAATTGGTTACCCTCTTCTTTTTTATATACTACAAAGTACTCGTTTTTCTTTTGTGCCACCATGGAGATCCCATCGCGATAGAAAATTCTAGTCCCTTAATTTCTTATGCTGTGTATTTATTTTATTTTTTCTTGTGTTAACTTTACCGATGACATACAATGGACACTTTTGATCCTCTCAGGCTTCAAGCGTTTGAGATTACTTGTGCCATTTTGACACACATTGTGTTCAAGCGATGAGAAAGGGACTAGAATTTAATTGGCACATGTAGCGAGTCACTGATGAGTACCTTCTATTATATTCTTTTTAAAAATAATAAGTTAATTATCGATTTGGTCCCAATAATAAATGTGATCGAGTTTCGATTTAGTTTAATGACAATATTATATATTTAGTCTTTTCTGGTGTACAAGATGTTATTTAAATTTGCTCCCAAGATATAGACATACATAGTTGTTAATGTGGAAATTAAAATTCTGATTCATTAAGATTTTTGACCATTAATGGATTCGTTAATGATCAAAAGCATCTGAAATTATATCGTTTATAATTTTTTCTTCTTCTTTTGAATTACGTTTTAAGTAATACCTCACAGATTTTACGAAAAATAAAATCATTAAAGTCAATTATATATAAAGTTTTTTTTTATGCTTTTAGGTAATATGTCACAATTTTACTGATAAAATTAGTACATATAAAGATTAATGAAAATTATGAACCGTATCATTAATGAACCATAGGCGTTCTCGTTGTTAATTATTTATTTCTATATGTTTCATGTGATTTACCGGCTCCATGTTATTAATACTTAATGATTCCGTCAATTTGGACCAAATTACACATAATTGTATATACACTATCATGGATAAAAATCATAAAATATACAATAATGTCATTAAGAACTAAATCACAATTCGATTACATTTACTTGGTCCAAATTAATAGCTAACACAAAATCAACTCTTTGTATCATCATAATGATTCACGTTAGAAATTGAGACACCCACATTTTCACACATAGGTTATGCTCTACCCTTCAACTTCTTAGGCCTGTTACACGATTGACGTTGAAAAATAGGTAGGGAATGGAGCATGATGATACTTGTCTGAATGCAAGCAAGTTAAGAATATTTTTTCCTGTAGAGATAGGTTTGACGATGGCCCTCAAAGAATGAATAAAATAATAGCGATTCGTCTTGGCATGCTAAAGCCTGCTATTCAACAAGCCCAAAGACTGACTACTACTACAGGAGTAATGTGTATATTGAGATTGTCTACATGCATGATTTTACAAGACCCAAGAGCCAACTGTTGATAATTACTCATATTGAAGGTGGGAGATGATGATAAATGAGTTTCTGATAATTGTAAAGAATTAAGAAGCTCCTATTGGAGGGTAAACATTTAGAATTACAAGAAAAAACTAAGATGCATTGGTACTAACAATTCGATTTATTATGTGTCGCCAGTAATGGACATACCACCGGGGAGGGGGAAAAGCTTATTCTAGTAATCTAGTTTCAAATTAATCTTCATTAGTCATTCACTATTTTTATTTTAGTTTAAGTATATCCAACTTGATAAGATGGAGGGATGGAGATGATGATAAAGTTTACTTATATACATTAGTAATTAACTAATCGAGCGAGTCATATATATGTTTGCTCATCAACTTAATGTTTTTAATCATGTGAGCGAAGTATAAGTTGAGAGTCGAGTCTCAAGCTGACTTGTTTGATAAATGTCTCATTGGAGCTTTGAATTTAAGTGTGTAAATGCATTAACATTATCATAATAGACCTTTCAACAAACATGAGTGTCCAAAATGTCATTTTGCTAAACAAATTCAAAAAATTTATATAAAGGCAACTAAACTAATTAACTTTGAAAATATATTTCATATTTATGAGTTAATTGTCAATTTATTTCACAAATCGAATCAAATAAGCAATTCTTTCTTCATTGTTTCAAAAGTTATAAATTAGTCCTAGAAATAGTTTATTTAAGTGTGAATTGATCACCAATTGTAAGGAATCACAAACTAATAGAGAGGAGCTCCACGCACGATTAAATAACAAAGCGTCATTTATGTGAATAGATTGACTTGTTTAAAAAACAACACCACAATTAAATTGTGACTGTGGGGTGTAATCAATCTTTTTTAGGTAATGTCAATTTTTAGTTGTACTAGTAAAGGGAGGCGTGCGTCTGTGACGTGGAATCGATTTACAAATATTTTATACATTTTTTTTATGTTTCATTTGAAATTGATTTTAAAATTGTGTAAAACTTATACTCCTTCAATTTTTTAATTAATATTTTACGTTTTAAGGGATCTTTGATCGCGAATAAGCTTCTTTTAAATATAAGATGAAAATTATGATGATTAAATATTTTTTTAAATATCATTAATTAATGATTTTATAGTACGACAGATTCTTTTTTGTGGATAATAGTTATAGTTTTTATTAGTAATATTACTTAAATTATTAATATATATTATTATTAATACATATTCAACAAAAATAATAATAAGGTTTTATAAACTTAAAATAAAATATGTCAATCGTGTATATATTAATAATATTTTTAGTAAAACATTAATAATATAATATTAACATCCAATGTACATTATTAGAATAATAGTAATCAAATACAATTATCTTTGTCGAATAGATAAAGGTGAATTTCTAAAATATATGAAAGATTTTCAATTTAAACATCTTATCTCTTTTAATGCAACTAAGAAAAAGAAAATAAGTTTTTACGGCGGCCGTGTCATGTGCTGCGTTACAGGCCCATAGATTCTTGGTATTGCTTAGGAGCATATTATCGATAATTGATAATATTAAGGAAATGATTTGGTATTAAAGCATGTTTCTTTGTAGATTTTTTATTCTGTAAAATTTAGAGAATGAAGAAAATTTTTCTCTGATATGGCTGTAACGTTGGGATATTCAGTGTGCTTTAATTTTGTTCATGGAGCTAGTGAAAATAATTTATTAGGAATCCTAATACTCGTATATGACTTTATTATAATTATTTATTAACTGAAAATAAAATAATTAGTTGTTAACATCTATTATGATTCAAATGGATAATTAATAACAGTAACAATAATAACAATAATTCTACTGGCGTATAAAAATATGCCGCGTATTATTAATTTGTAAGTTCTTGAGTGTGTCAAATATCCACGAATGTGACATTTTATGTCAGATTGGAAGAAAGCATCGTCAGTATACCAAATTGAGATGTCAGCTAGAGAGATCTGAAATATTCTTTTGTAAATTGATGTTATCTCGCTTTGAAAATATATTGGCGAATTATTCATGATATAGTATATTCAAATTATTTACTTTTATGTGGGTTAAATGATAGCAGTTTGTAAAGTATAATTTAATTTTTTGTGGATCTTAATATATAAAATTCACATATCGTAGGGAGTTAAATAACAATAATAATAGTAATAATTATAATAATAATAGTAATAATTCTACAAAAGCGATATGATTATTTAACTAACACATATTATAATAATAATAACAATATGTCTACATAAAATATATTATTATTTATAGTAGTGTATTAGAAGCTAAGTAGGTTATCGATTAAGAGGTGAAATTATTAATTAAAATCACCGAATTAATATTTTTGCCTAACTTTAGATTTTTTTGAGAGAGAATGGTAATTTAATAATTAATAATGTGAAAGGGAAGAAGCTTAATCTTTTATTAAAACGCATATCTTTCACTTAGTCACGTTCTTGATAAATTGTAGCCGAGAATATTCTCTTTCTTTTTAATTAATTCATTACTCAAAATTGATCTCTGGCTTTTATCTTGAGTAATTTTAAAAGCTTTATCCACTTAATATATCTTTTTAGGGGTATGTAGTAAATAGTAATACGATCGCTACTTAAAATCTTTTTAAGCCCATGTCAAGTAAGATTGAATAATGAATGTAATAGTAGTGATGATTAGTTTAAATCTGAGATCTTGGAGTAGAAGAGTAGTCTTCGTTTCACACGCAAAGATTTTGTAAAAGCGATGCATTCTTTTGATACGTGGCGTCGTATATATAAAAGCTGCTTCCACATGCTCGAAGGAAGTGCATCGTGGGATATGCGCCGATAGCCGTGTATTTGGCCTCGCTTGTTCTTAATAAACGAGGATGAAACGCATCCGCTTCTGAGTTGAGCACTCATCAGTGCGAGGAAGGCGAGGTGGCCAGCATCGGTCGAGGCTGCTTAATTAGTGACCTATGCTCAGTTACACACAAAGATCTTTGTGATGAGAAGGAAGAGGTGCCCAAAATAAAATAATAGGAGCATGTCACAAAAAGGACCAAACCCATTTATTCCATACATCTCATCATCTATTTAAGCCATGCATGCTCTCTCCTTCCACACATATCCATAAAAAGCCCTTTCAAATACAACAGTAGTAATACCAAATTTTAGGGTTCTTTTCTTTACTTTATAAACCCTTCAAAATTAGGGTTGTTCTTCCTAAGGTGCAGAATCAACAAAAAAAGGGTAATTAGGGAGGTGACAGAAGAGAGTGAGCACATATGGTGTTTTCTTGCATGATGAATTCCATGCTTGGAGCTATTTGTGCTTACTCTCTATCTGTCACCCCCATCTCCTCTCTCAATCGGTCTCCTATTTCGATCTATATTAAAATTTGCATAAAGTATTATCTCCTACCTCGTTTTCTTGCTTCATTGATGTATGTATTCCGTTCTAGAATATTATATAATGAATTGAAGACATCATTTGTGTTTACGATCTAACCACCCAATACTTGATTTACAAATTTTAAAGCAGATAGAGAGGTCGGCTTAGATTAGTCACCAACAGGAGGTAGATATTCTTCCCATATAATTTGATTTCTTAAAGTCCGAATTTAATTTAGCACTGATTTAACTATAATTAATTAAGGTTGATTGATTTTGATTTCTATATATAGTCATTTAACTGTTTAAGAAGTCGATTAAATATGATAATTGTTGATTGTTAAAGTGATGAGCAGTTTTTTTGGACACTCTAATTAGGGTTTTTTTTGGCTCAAACTTATTATCTACTTATCTTTCACATGAGTGCTAATGTGATTGGATGGAGAATGAGAAAAAAAGTGCAATATATCTTTGAAGTCAGTCCTCTTTCAAGATCGTTTGTTAGAATAATTTTAAGTCTTCTACACCCAAATATTTTTACATATTTTGTATAATATTATTTGATTAAAATCAAAATTATGTGTTCAAATTTAGTCTAAGATGTGTTAGGATGTGATTGTTATCGCTTGGTAGGTTATAATACATGGAAAGACTTAGTTCAAAGGTCAAACTTATCTATATGCAGCTTCCGAAGCTTACCCAAAACTGTCTAAAACTTTGTTAATTATCAAGAATTTAAACATATATATATATATATATATATATATATATATATATATATATATATGTATGTAATGTATCATGCACCAATGAGCTTAGCTTTTGAGCAGTACGATTTGGAAGTTAAAGGGGAACTGATTTCATTAATTTGTTACATTAATCTGTTCCATTAAGCCGAGTGGACCGTTTGATCAATCAGTCCACAACTCCGCACGAAGTTAATTGAACCATTAGACAATTATTATTAAAAAATTATAATTAAAAAACAGTTGCTATTTAATTATGTCAGCTAAAATAACAATAATATCTTCCATTCTTTGAGGATTGTCGGTCAACTTATGTCACTAAATTTATATTAATAGAATATATGTACAGTACTCCCTTGAGACTGATTTAATGGTTGATGATGGGATCAATCTTTCGGAAAAAGATTGAAACCTTTAAGCTAAGAATTTTATGTTATTTATGTCTTTAAGCTATAGAGATAAATTTCGGGATGATGTACTTCAACTGATCAGTGTATTGATAGTTGTTGATAAAATAATTCATACGACGTTCTAGTGTATTAATAGTTCTCCATAATGATATTTTTAGGATAGAAAAAGTTGAATCCACATTGAGAAAGGTTAGAAGTGCCACAACAATATGCTTGCTCCTAGTTAAACTATGCCCTGAGACCTCAACTGGAGGTATATATTCGTTTCTGATTACCCAATTAAGCCATTTTGGTAATTTAAGTTAATTGTTTTTCCTATGTTTTTCTTCATTGCTTATGTTTGCTTATCGTTGCTCCATTTTTTCTTTAATTTACTTGGACATTCTTTGATTGCGAGGTTATTGTTTGTGATGTGAAGTATACTGTCTAGCTCCATGATTATTATATGAAATTAAGTATTTTTGTTAAAATACAGGCAATAGTTTTTACTTTAATTTATTTTAAATGATACTCAATTTATTTGTTATTTGGAGAGATAATTGTTAGAAAGAATTTTTATAAATGGCGTTAAGTTCTGTTTTACAGTTTCAATAGTAATGGCAAGTATCGGTTTAATCCTCATATAAGTGGTACTTAAAGGAATTTAATAACTTTTGAAATTACTTTGGTCAATGTCTTCGTTAAATTTTTCTAGTTAAAAGTTACACTTTAGTCACGATAAAATTGGCAAATTTTGGAACGATCCACACGAGCTAACGTCGTTTAATCTAATTAGATTAAGATTTAACGGAAGCGTTAGTTTAAGGGGTAAGTGCAGCTTTTTTATGTTATTTCACGGAGGCTATCTTAACTACTTGGTAACCTTTATACATGATCAAAGAGTCTGATTTTATCTTAGTAGAGGGGGCCATTCGATAAATGGCAATGAATGAATCTAAAGGTCCTCCCAAGAAGGCTAATGATGCTTGGGAAGTGGCTGTAGTAATCAAAGGCTTCTATCTCATGTGCAGATGGCTTGAACAGGTTCTACTTACGTAGAAATGGAACAATAATAGTACTAGTGTGTTATTGGAGGATAAAGTAATAACTAGCATTCAAATATTAGCTTTCCTACTTACAACCATTTGTTGCAACTACTCACATATATATAGGCATCATTAGGTCGGTTATCTACTTAACCGCCATTGTCAAATCAACTAAGAATAATGAAGCAAAATACCTAACCGACTAGTTATATATCTTGCTTGATCTTGTTGTAGAATTATTTTATTATAATAAAATTATAATTATAAATAAATAAATTTTAAAAAAGCTAAAGAAATAAGATGAAAAGGATTCTGTGGAAGAAATAAAGATAAAGGAACTTTGAAATAAACTTTATTCTATAGGGTGATAATTCACAATTATTCTACGTAGTAGATAATATTTATAGTAATGGTTATGGAGAAGTTATCTATCTTGTTAGGTGGTTCACGCCATGAATAAATTACTATGAAAATTAAAATAAAATAAAAATTATTAGGATGGTAAAATAGAATACGTTAATTTGAGCAGCATGGCAAGCCGATAGAGGGGAGCTTGAATGATTATACTTCCTTAGTCTATAAGATGATTATATACTAAAATTTTTTATTCTATTTTACTTGATTGTTCTTTCTTTTGACTTTTTTTAATCATTCAGCTTGTCATTCTTTGTCTCCCAATTTTTTTCATTAGTTAATAGTTTATCTCCCTTTAAAATAGTAAAATAAATTAGATTTATATAAGTCTTTTTTAGGCTACGTAATTAAGTAATTAGGGGCCCGGAGGAATATTAGAAAAGTATTGATAATTTCATTACTCCTCCTTAATACTTTTTTCGTGACTCTAACTATGTATCATTTTGTTTTTCGATATTGGAGCATCAGCGATATCTTGCATTTAATATCTACGTAGGCTTCATTTTGCAGAATTACAAGTCTCATAAATATCTTTTATGAGTCTCATAGATACATCTTTTATGAATCTTATTTTCCTTAGGGTTACTTGAGGTTGTTGTAGCTAATCCCCCACGAACAAAAGTACTGTATATCACATTAAAATTCAAAGCATTTTATGTGAAGTACTACTATATCAAGTATACAATAGATTCAAACTTGACGATCTCTTTTGGCGGTATGGCATAAGTAACTAAACCACAGCATGAGGAAAACAAAATTGATATATTTTTAACCCAAGATTATAGTAAAAAAGATATTTAAGTTAAAACTTTCTAGGATAATCTTTCTAGGATGGCATAACTAAAATGAATAAAAACCATCAAATATCTTAAAAGACTAAACCATCCAACAAGGAAACGAGATGAGCAAGTAAACAAACATTACCCAAGTAATTGATTTTCATTAGTATTACAAGTTTGACATGTACGGAGTATCATTTAGCTTAAAGATGAAAACTTTGCAAACATAAGATTGAACCTTAACATTATTGATTGTAAAATGAAATAGTGTAGAAGAATAATTAGATAGAAAGGATGAAAGGACAA
The DNA here is from genome assembly GCA_019722365.1 of Lithospermum erythrorhizon. Taxonomy (NCBI): domain Eukaryota; kingdom Viridiplantae; phylum Streptophyta; class Magnoliopsida; order Boraginales; family Boraginaceae; genus Lithospermum; species Lithospermum erythrorhizon. The sequence goes on from JADFUC010000294.1 coordinate 641,871, forward strand.
TCCAAGAAAAGCCGAGGCGGACAGTCCCACAAGAGCCCCATAGATGCTCAAGTCATGCATCTTCCATACTGTAGTTGCTCAATTTAATTGCAGTAGCAGATGTTCACCAGGTGACGAAATAAATAGAGTTTGAACGGTATTTATGATTGGACGAAACAAATATCGAACTAGTATAACCCACAAGCAAAGCCTCTCCGTTGAATGAATGGAATTTGTTTATAACTGAGTTGAGTGAAATCTAGATCGAAAATGAACCAGCTGGGGTTGAGATCATCCTTGTGTTTTGAAGAATTTGAGCAGTGATTTGATGTAGCACTAGTCGAGTAGCGTGAACGTAGGAATCCTTGTCGTCCTGTGTGATACAAGAAACCTGAATGATCAAGAAGCATTAGCCCAGGAGTGTACCTCGACAAGATCAAATCGACCTACGATTCTTAGAGCGTGGATTGCACATACTCCACTAAAGCTCAGGGTATCCGACATTGGCAACTGTAACACCATCAACCCTAGGATGTCGCTTGGAACTTCACTCCAATTTCGATCATTCATCTCCAATCTTTTTTGCTTCAATGTGTGAAACCGACACGCACTAACGATCTCTCGAGATACTTGCCTCCACACCACAGAGGAGTTCGCGGGATGTCGATCTTTTTGCTTCAATGATACAAAAACTATTGAGACTTGGAAGAAATAATGATGCAGAAAAAATAGCACGTATTTATTAATTGAGTTTTCTCTTTTCACGTTGTGTGTTTAGCACCTCGGAACCAAATCACCAATAAGACCATAATATATTTGTGAATCGAAAGATTGTTCATATATATCATAATTATGAGAAATTTTAAAGGGAGAATATTTTATTAATGAATAATTGTTGTGTTAGATTTCAACTAACGATTATGCATATTTATAAGAATATTTTATTAATGAATAATTGTTGTGTTAATTTCAACTAGCGGTGTCTATATTTATAATAAGCAAATAATTAAACATAATAACACATAAATCTAATATAATAGGCTCAATACTTGGATCGGACTCTTATCTTAATGTCAATCTTCTAATACTGCTTAATACCCATTGCCCAATAAATGCTAAATAAAATCTTTCTAATAATAACCACGTTATAATATGGAAAAAGAAATTAGTGAAATACTATAAAAAATGAAAAAGGTGTAAAGGGGGCGTTGGTGGCTAGCAATTTTGATTTCAGCTTCGTCTTCTTGATACTTTCGATTTATGAATTCGGTAGTCGGGGCGATTGATGTTATCGTGAGGAATTTCGTTTAATGTCGAAGCAAATATAACACGTTATATTTTCATCATTAATCACAACTTTTTTTGCTTCTCCACCGGAAATCTCAATAATCATCATCTTCTATAAAATTTGAAGACAATTAAATTGTTAAATAATCATTTTTTCGAGCTTCTTCTTAGTTATTGTTATCGAATTTCTTCAATTTATCATATTTTTTGTTCGTTCATAATCGAGATATGCAAAGGTATGTTTGTGTAGTTCAATTTAATCTGAGTTCCTTAATTGCTATTTTGTAATTTATTTTATGTTACTAATCTGATTTTGTTGTTTTGTTTTGCAGTATTGATTCCTTTGATTTTTCTATTATGGTTAAGGATAAGGTTGATTTTGATGTTGTTTCAACAAAATCATTTATTTCTCCGTATGTATCAGAAATTAGAACTGGTTAGTTGATTTTATTTTATATTTATTTATTTTCTAGTATTTAATTTCTGTTTTATTTGATTCGATCACTTTTTTATTCATGCTTTATGATTTTAAATAAATATGTGTTATTATTGATTCAAGTAATTTATTGATTTGTAAGTATATTTGTGATACGATCTGGCATTTAGAGTACGTGTTTATTGATTCTAAGTTGTTTATAGTGATTTGTTGTTTCATATTAGTTTTTAAGTTAATTTGTGAGTATGTTTGTATTAATGAGTTTTTTGAGTATTTTTGTACTCTGCATATGTTATTGATTTGAGCATTAATGTACAGGTGATAGTGATTTTTTTTATGCAAATGATGTTGATCGATGGAGTCTGAATTCCACTAGTGTTGAGTGATTGTTTGAATTTCTCTGAGGAGTATCTTTCGTCGTAGAGGCTTTAGTATTAGAATAGGCGAGTCTGACAGCAAAAGCTGGAGAAATGAAGTATCGCTCATTTATATGTACTATTATTGTAATAAACAAGGATTTAGGAGAATAGTTTAAATGATCAAATACCGTGGAATGATGTTGAAGATGTTGCTGATTAAAGAAAAAAACGTCATGCAAAGGAAGAGGAATGGTTGTGAAGCTAGGATTAACTTTAGATATATTTTTTGAAGAAGTATTATGTTTTTGGGAGGATACACGTAATCATGATTTGCATCCTCGAGTTAGGCTGGCTTTATTCGGATTCGAAGAAGCGAAATTAGTGACGTTGAGGTTCTTTTCATTGAGGAAAATCAAAATGTTGACATGTCTTCGGATAAGGCGTCGTATGAGCTTATTTGCTAAACATACCGGGGAGACGATACAGCGATTTTACGAGAATTGATATGAAGAACTTTCTTAGAAGGAAGAGGGCCAGATTGATATCTTTCATGACTCTGCTAACTCACAGACAGCAGTCCATTGACTGGCTGATATACCTGTAGCCAAATAGTGTTGGGTTTTGGGTGTGAAATGACTATTTTGCCCCCCTGTTGTAAGTATAGTAGTTAGGAAGTTTCGTTAAAAGGAAAAGCGTCGTTCAAAAATTCTGATACGGTGTGTGTATAGTGTTGCTGAGCCGAACACTCTGTCTCCCATAACACTGGGATCGATATATTGTCCGTCCCAGCGGAAATGACTATGCCGTTTGATCCCAAAGAAGTCACACTTGATGTGAGTTAAAATTAAGGTGGTGGATTCGGGCGCGTAGTTGAACATAGCGATAAATGATTGCAAATTTAGATTTTGTTCCTTTTTAGATTTTTGAAATCTAATTATATACTAAGCTTTATTTCAAAGGATTGTCGTTGCTCATTTTTGTGTGAATTTTCTTGCTAAGGATTAAGTTATCAATTAGTCTAATAATATTGGTTATTTATCAAATTAGTGAAATTTGAATGTTAGGGTTATTTGGAAATCAAAAGATAAACAACTCACAAAATAGAATTCGATCAAAGCTTGAAGATTGTATTGACTTACATTAACAGATTACAATCATTTTCTTCTTATTCAAATAGAGATGGTTTTTGTTATATAACTCTGATCCTACACGTTTAGACTTCGACAAGAAATGAGAAAAACTACTTGATAAAGTACTAGCAACTTCTCTATGATCTTAGCCTCATGATCCTGACTTATTGAATAGAATAACAAAGTCCTAATAAATAAGCTATGACAAGCGGCGTCACATGTGAATTGTGCAACCGAACTTTGTATCACGTAGATTGTTCTTTAAACTCTCCGCAATGTTGAATGTAATTCACATTCAACTTATTTCTTTAAGATCATGCATTCCCAGGTTATCTCTATGCTTGATAAATGTCTCCAGTTTTAGAGCCTTTGTCATGACATCTGCAGTTTGATCTTCACTCTTGCAGTAACTTAGAGCTGGTGATCGCTTAACTTTCGCGTATGCCACAGGAAGTGATATCCCAGCATCTATGTGCTACGGCGTCCGTGCGTAACGGTTGGCGGATAGCTTAATTGTTTAGTATAATTCGGTATGTGGCAATCCTCTTCGTCAAATCGGTTGACAAGCGCGAAACATGGCATTATATTAAGATTTACGTGGTGGACAAAGTAGCTATCGATTTGTTTAACGGATCCACGAGTAAAACTGACTCCCAATTTAGTATGAATGCAAATCACAGTGCTTTCACGTAAGTCATAAAATTAAGCTTTGTAGTCGCTCATATGGCTTAGTAGCTGCCTCGATCTTAGATCTCAGATTCCCGCGATTCATTGTTCAGGACAAATGCCTCAAAACTCTTTTTCTTTGTAACTTTGCGTATACAGTGCGTTGGAAGGCCGTGTACACCTTATTAAGCGTGTAGCGTCGTGATGTACGGTCTAGTATTGGTGAGGAGTACGTAAAAGGCTTGCCTTCATTTCAACATATTGAGTATAAATTCGAGGGCACCTCCTTTTATCTTGATTCGAGCAGTCCAGTGGTCATTGAATCTTTTGACTTCACGATCATCATTTGAAATCTTAGCAGAACATGTGTTTTGGCGGATGAATATTTCGGCTTACGATACGTATTACCTCGATTCGAGAAATAATTCATTCCTCGGTCAGTCATAATAAACTTTTTTGTGGATACACGAGGCTGCATCTCTGAGTCTTCGTAAATTCTGATCGCGATTAAGTCATCTACATACAAACTCACTATGATGATGGTCCCTTCTGCTCCAGTCTTTGTGAACAATGTATGTTCATATGTACATTCCTTAAAGCCTTCATTCAAGAAATGTTGCTCATTTTCTTGAACCGAGGCTCTTAGAGCTGTTTTTGAATCATCCTAAACTTTGTGCGGGTTCTCAAACCTTATCTCTTCTCCGCCTTACCGTATCCTGCTTGGTTGTTCGATATATAAGCTGCCCATCAGGTTAACGTAGGAAGCCCGGTTGACATCTAAGCGATCACGGTTCCGTCCTTTTTGAAATTTATCTTGATGATCGATCTCGCGATATCCATCTACTGCGCCGCGAGGTCGAACAACGAATTTGTAATCTATCCGCTACTTTTTGTGTATGCTTTGGCTACTTGACTGGCACTTGTCTTGTCACCAACCTATTTTCATCTTTCTTGGCCTTATATATCAGCAAAAATACGATCTTTTTACTCTTTTGAGGCAGTCGTGAGTGACCGTGTAAGTGTTTTCCGCAATTGGTGATTCCATGTCCATGCCACTCGAATTTAACCCATTTCTTTGCTTCAAAGTATCTTTGGATAAATCTTGACTTGGACTAAGTTTACTTAAATGATAAAAGCCAGTTCCATTTCCACTTTCATGAGTACGTAATCAATTGGCCTCTGTGTTCTCTGAGAGATTGTCATCGCATGCGTGTTTCAATTTCAGTGTTGCTTTCTAAGATTGATGCATTGCCGGCATCGCTATTCTTTGGAAGTTTCAGTGGATGGATCATCTTGATCATCCGTATCATCATGATATTCCTGATTTTCCTCTTGATTATCTTCGCTGATGTTTCCGTCGATGAAGTTGTGTGACTTAACACGCTAGCATATCGTCCTCTTGGTTCGATTCAGCTTCTATTTGCTTTTCATGCTCCTTTCCCCAATCAAAAGCCAGTTGTTCTTCAAATACAACATCTTTGGTGATGATGATGCTAGCAGAATACCTGTTACATACAAGCCTATAGCCTTTAGTTCACCATTCATTCCCGGTAGAACCACTTGACGGCATGCGTTATCACAAACCACCATTAACTTTAGGCACATGAGCATGAGCAATACACCCCCAAACCTTCATGTGATCTACAACTGGTTTCTTGCCATTCATGCTTCTTGTGGAGTCTTTTCTTTCACAGATAAGGTTGGACATCTATTAAAGAACATCTGCTCGAAAGAAGCAATGTTGCCCGGTCGAGAACTTAGGCATCTTCTTAGTAAGAGAGCAAGGACCTGACCATGTTCATAATGGTTTATTTTAACTCTACCGGCAGCTCCGTTTCTTTGCGGGTATATGCGGTGGTGAAATTTGTCTGCTGATCATAGTTTTCGCGTCTTTCGATGAAGCGTAGAGAAAGATACTACCGGCTCACGTCACCAAACTCTTTCTCCGGCTTCTCACCGTTCTTTTCTCGGTGAATACTTAAACTTTTTGAAACAATTGAAGGCACTGTGACTTGTCGATAAAAACATAAATCACTCTCTTTGAAATCATCGATGAAAGTTAGAAAATATTTAACACACGGCTATAAGCTGGATTGATTGGTATGATATGCAGAATGTATCGACTCAGAAGGCTTTACTAACTGCTCGGTGTTGTGTTTTGGCGTTCGGTTTTGCCATGCGCTTTTCCATTCCAAGCAATCTGCGGGTAGTCTGCGTATGCGAACTTTAAGCGTTCACGGCGCGTTTCTTTTGTCCTTTAATGTGAGTCGCTGTGAAGTTCAGGTGCCCGGCCCTGCACAGTACGCGGCATGCGATAAATGCAGCCAGTAAGCTGCATACGTTCGCTCTCACATTGTACTTTTCTTTGTCGGTTGAGGCAATGAGCATTCTATTTTTGCTCATTGATGATCTGATGATTTCTCCTCTTGCTGGATGAAATATGGTGCATATTCCATGTTTAAATAACACGGTCGATCTTTGTGTGGCCCGGCCAGCCAGCTCGAGAGATTGTTCTTGACTTTAGCCTGAAATATCTTCCCAACATGGTGTATGAGACTCCATTGATGCAGAACTTCACATTTCCTTTTAACACCTCAGAACTGCCATTATTTCGAGGCTTGGAGGTGCTTGACTAAAACTTTTATTCGATGTTACAAATAATTTTCTGTCCACTATTATGATTTGGCATCCGAATCGATACACGCGTGTCCTCTTTCTGTGCATCATTCACTTGGCCATGACAATAAGTACTTGTCCTCCTGTACCATTGCGCAAGTTCGCTCTCTTTTCACCTAGGGCAGCTCATGGTAATGTCTAGATTGTGACTTCATTATAACGTTAATATTTGGCTTTGGTGAAGTATTCATACCCTCTTTTCATTCTTGCCGCCTCTTCTACATAGCTCCCTCTTTCCTGTGTTGTTTTGCGAACCTTATTTTATGCGAATGCAGTCATCCTCGCTTTGTTTTCTTGAATTTCTTTTCATGTAATCCAAGTGTCTTTCTTATTTCGTCAGCCCGGTCGTGTCCTACATGTCGTGACTCCTCTATTGACACTACTATATATGTGAACTTATCATTCAAAGTTCTCATAATCTTCTACGTTGATATCTTTAAATGCAAATGCCATTACTCTGCAGTTTGTTTGCAATCGGTAACTACGCACTTGAAGTAATTTATCGGTGTCTCCCTTTCATTTGGTCTTTCGGAATTCTCTTTTTAAGAGCATTTAATTAATTTCTTGGCATACCGTTTCCACGAACTTTTTTTCTTAAGGGATTCCCGTACTAATCTTTGCTTGTTGCTCCTATCTAAGATCACCTCAGACACATACATCGATAGCTTTGAAATAGAGTATGTTTACTTTTTGAAAGTTTTGTGTTCGACGCTTCTCAGAAGCGATTAACTCTGCAGTTTGTCGTTGACGATTAATACCCGTCATAGGTTCTCGATTCCTCTCTCGATGACTCCCCATGAAATCAACAAAAAAATTCTCCATGAGCTCACTCCAGTGATCATAATGTCCGTCAATTCGGCACTGGGGCGTGCTTTTCTTATTTCGTTTTCTCGATTTATGGTGAGTACGTGTCTGTTGCGAGGTGATGTGTTCTTTATCTTGTCGGCTCTAATACCATTTTGTTGAAAATCAAAAGCTAAACAACTCACAAAATAGAATTCAGCCAAAGCTTGAAGATTGTATTCAACTTGTGCTCGAATTCTGATCATTTTTCATGATATTGAAGAGGATGGGCATTATATAGCCTACAATCCTACCGTTTAGACTTCAACAAGAAATGAGAAAAACTAGCAATAAAGTACTTGATTACTCTCGTCTTATCGTGATCCACCGAAACTTATTCAAATAGAATATGAGAAGTCTAATAAATAGTAGCAACCAATGGCGTCATTGTGGTGTCTGCGTGGAGCACACATGTCGTGATACGTTTCTCTTGAGGGTTTAGATCTTGTTAAATTTTTGTTACTTAATTGATTTGGATGAAGAATTTTGGTCAATAATTGTTGATTTCTTTTTGAAAATTAGTGAGTTGATTAATTTTAAAATGTTAGGGTTTAATTTCTGATTTAGAGATTCTATTTGTTTAAATTGAGTGAATCGATTGAAATTTAAATGTACTTTTGGCAAGATTGAGAAATGCTTTTTATATACGTATTCTGTGTCTTTGAGCCTTGTTGACTTGAATTATCTGTATAAGCATCTTGATAAGGAAATCGTAGAATGTTTTACCCGTGAGGAGAAACACGAGCTGGACCCGGGTTAATTTAATTAATCATTGAATTTACTTCAAAGTTGTTGTTTCTTGTTTCTAATGGAGTTGCTCGAAATCTTGATTCTGGCTACTTTGCACTATTCGATGTTCTACCATTCATTTGTTTAGAGAGTTCGATTGATTTTGCTCTTACGTCCACTTAATGGGAATTACGCTTAATTATGGAAGAAGATTATTAGTAATTATAGCAACACGGTACTTCTGAGAGTCATGCGACAAGGATGCGAATCCGCGTCGTTTTTGAATTACAGGGTTCTATTTTGCGTGCGTCCCAATCCCGCGATTCTTTTTATTTTGTCTCGATTGGGGGTGGGGCGTCATCACATGTTTATGTTAGTTTAATGATTAAATTCACGATGTGTTTTAGATGATTTGACTTCACATATAGTAAATTTTATGGTTGACATCGAGGTATTCCAATTGATACATATGTAGCCATGAAGCGAGTGGCCGTGTATAGTTGAGTTTTCACTTACTATATGTGTGGTTATCTTCGGCTTAGTGTGATGAGTAAATGTATGATATGGAGAGGAATGGCGAGCTTGGCCGAATCGATTACCTGATATAGGATGCATGATGGATCAGTAGTTGGGAGAAAGATGTTTAATTTCGAGGGCTTATCGTGGATTGAGGATGCAATGCGTATTGGAATTAATTTCGGTGTTATAAGGCATTATCGGCGTTACATTGCCTCTAGTAGTGTAAAGGGAGAAGTGGTCGAGGCAGAAGAAGAAAAAAATAAAAACTTCGAGGGATTTGCGAAATGGATGCACTCAAATTGTTTCGATGCCTATCAAAGTAAACGTGCAAAATAGTCGCAATGCCAAAACCTTGATAACCGTAGCAAGGATGTGGACAACAAAGTATAGATATAAAATGCGCTCGATCTTCTTGTGAAGAGCTCCGATTAAAACGTTCTTGAATCTCACGACAATTAAGGTAAATTTTTTGTAGAATAGAGAGATTATTAAACGATACTTCATATAATATTCTGATTTTAACGATATCATGTTCAATGTATTACTTCAAAAAGTAAAAGATAAATGGAGCCTTGAATACAAATGTAATTATTCTTTTGTCTTTGAACATTTATATTTCCTTGTAAGTATAACATATATTAAATACTCCATAGTAATTTGGTATTGATTCGAAATAACATGCAATTGGAACATATGTAATGATATTATGTAAATTATCTGATTGCACTCTTCCTCACATCAACTTGAATAGATGATAGAAAATCATGAAAACTTCGTATTTCAGCCAATATTGGATAGTTATTGATATAATCAATTGCAAGATGGGGTGATCTTGCTCGACTTCACTTATTTGTAATTTTGATTTGAACTCTTATTGAGTTCCATAATAATCTCCACGTTATTCAAGTTATACGAGCCTATGTGGCACCTTGAAATGAACATCGAGGCATTCGCGCCAGATTATGGAAAGGACAAACCGATAGCCAGGCGTCACTGGGGGACTATAAGCAAACAAAATTATCTTATATTTGCAACAAGAGGATTGTATACATATATACACACATTTATAAACTAAAATTCAATATTCAAAGTATATTTGTACTTTCATAAATTAATTTTCATGAATGCGTTTATATACATATATACATATTTATATCTTGAAATCGGTATTCAAAGTATATTTATACTCGTAAATTGCTTTCAGTACGTTTATACTCCCAACGTGTGTGTTCGGAGTATACGTATGCTTAATATTACAAATATACACATTTCGACCTCGGAGTATGTTGTACTCGAATATGTAAGTGTAGAGTACAAATACACGTTGCGTTCAAATGTCAGTATATTTGTACTCGGAAATATCTGAGTGTCACAGTATAAATATACTTTGAATATAAATATACAATATTAGTTTGAGTGTATTTGTACTCGCGTGTGTCTAGAGTATAGATATACTCTGAATACAAAATATATTTGTACTCGTACATTTCGATTCCGAGGTATATGTGTACTCGAAATATGTATGTTTGTAGTACATATGCCACAAATACATTTACGCACATTGTCTTTCAAGAACAAAATATTTTAGAGTACTCGATGTCGAACACGCGGCCTTCTTATGCAATTTTTTTACGTAATCAAATAAAATATATACATACAAATATGAATCCGGTTCACATAGTACAAATGTATTGTGCATAGAAATATGGATATGCTTTTTGACATTTAGGTAAATTTAAACTCATAAATGACTATCTAGAGTCTTGGCGTACTTTTAAATTAAGCACACGTATATTGATAAGAACTTAACCCTAGAGGTATACATAAACTCAAAATTAAATTACAAAGTACAAAAGTACCACACATACAAAATATGCATATATCTTTCTCGATTTGAGATGTTGAGAGTACATTTGAACCTGAACTAATGCCAGTCTGAAATGTACTATGCGATAAATATACAAATAAACACTCAACGCCAGATTATAGTTGAACTCGTAATTATTTCAAATTTAAGTCGATCGATATATCGTACAACAACGGCTAATTCGATCAGTGTAAATTGAAGCACGAAAGAACTTTCCAATGCAATATTTGAATAATATATGAGCAGCATGAATCCTAATTTCATTGGCGATTCCAGTTGAAATTGTAATATCATGCAATTTTCTTCAAAACACTAATTGCGTAGTTGATTTAACAACTCAAGTACCAATTTCGCAATTTCAAAACCCTAATATTTAGGGAAAACCTCTTCATTTTATAACATTATTTTAGCGATTTATTGCCCTTCCGTTTAATGATTATCCAATTTTCTTCACTTTAGGTACTGTATAGTTACGATGCTTACCTAATATCACGAAATAACATCAATTCAATGAAGCAGGAATAGTAAGCTTTTTAATGAAATAGCAAATTTTTCTTAATGAAGCTTCACAGCTACTATGACACAAATGGGGGAATGGTCGTTAGCGCTGGCCGTATTTATTGGATGTGTGTATAACAGCTTCAGATCGAGATTTGATGAGGGTGTCATTTGTTAGCATGTTAGCACAATAATCATGTTAGCACCATATGCGAGCCCATAAAAAAGTTTAGTGTCCAAAGCCCCCAAAAGAAACAAACAACCAAGGCTGCAAGAAGTCCAGATGTGCATTTTATATTCTCATCAGTTTGGTGTAGCCGATCCAAACCTCACCAGCTCATAAACACCACACTTGTCGTTATTCACGTTCAACGAAGAGGCGGCCCATGCTTGCAATTTGGTCATCAGCCAAATATGGAGAGGTTATCCAGAGATGTCTTTCGAACGGGTCATGTGGCTGTCATGTAGTCGAATGCCGCCAATCACAGAAGCGGCGCGATTGACAGCAATTCTTCTTTGGTGGCGGAGATCGAGCAGCATCTGCGTCACCTTGAGCCTTATGAGGCGGCCGATGTCCGTGAGATGTCTTGCCGTGGACTTTAAACACACACAATATGTCAATAATATGCACACCAATGACCAAACTATAATACTCGTAATAATACGGAATAACACCAAACTTCCCCTGTATTAATTTTGAAGATATCGAGTAAATGATAATAATAATGATTATATACTTGCTCCACCACTCCTTCAAAAAAAAACAATACTCTCCGTATCGAAAAATCATCTCATTATATTTTTATTTGATTTTTTAAACTTTAATCTCAAATTTTTAATATGTTGTATATATTTCGATAGACAATGCATTAGAATTTAGTATTTTCACACTTTATTATTAACATTATAATTTTGATATAAATGAAAGTTTCAATTAAAAAAATCAAACTAGACTGACGTTTTGATAATGAAGAGAATACATCTCAAGTAGATGGTCCAATTGAATTTTTAATTAACAAAAAAAATAATTTAATATTTTTGATCGTTGTACATAATTTTGATGTGCCATAATCAACATATTCAATTGTATATTAAAAAATACTATCATATGATTTAATATAACGTACTCCTATATTATATATATATATATAAATTCTCGTGGTCATAATATAAAAAGTAAATCATATAACTTCGACAATTTTTTATTAGACGATGGAGTATAATTCATTAATAATTAACATATTTAATTAGTAGTGTAAAATAGTCGTATGATATGATGATTAATAAGGTGATAAAATGTCTTCGGACATATCTCAACCGGTAAAGAACTTAATTAGTACGAGTTGATCAATTGAGGCCTGATTGATAGTGTGATGATTTCAGGTTAATGAATTAAAGCAAAAAACCCAAACTGGTCTTCTCAAGTCTCTCTGTTTCCTCTGTAGACATACACATATACATACAATTAACTGTTTATATACATATAATTATAGACTGATATAATAAGCCTTGTATAATAATAAAGAAAATGGAGGATCAACTCAAAAGTGGTGGTGGAGAAGAAGAAGTGTTGGGTTCAAGCTTAACAATGGAGAAAGTTGCTGCAGCTAAACAATTCATTGAGAATCATTACAAAACTCATATGAAAAGTATCCAAGACAGAAAACAAAGGTACCCTTTTGTAAAAAGATTTCATTTTTATAGTTATTTGTGAAATTGGGTATAATTCTTTAGGTGGAATTTGTAGAAAGATTTTATTTTTATACTTCTTTATGAAATTGGGTATATTGGTTTGGCTTGTTTAGTAGTCAGTGTTGATTGTTGTATAAGATCTAGTGTTAAAGGTATGATCTTTTGACTTAAAATGGGGATTTATTGGAAGATTTAGTTGATGGTATAGTGAATTTTGATTGATTGCTAGAGTTTATTCGGGACGATCAGCTATCTCCTTTTCGTGCCTCGTTGCTTTGAAATTTGTGCATTATGTGTTGGGTGGTTACATCATAACTATCATGAACTCCTTAATACATGGTGTAGAATATTAGGAGGCATGAAAAGGAGATAGAGGATACTTTCCGAGAATTTGTGACTTTGATTATGTCTAGATAGATGAAATGTAGTTAAGTTTTAGAAAGTCGATATGTAGGCTTGTTTGTGAATGTTGGGGAATGAGATGGGATACTGTGATCAAGGGAAAATGGTAGACGAGATTGCGTAATTGTATTTGTTTTTAGTAGGATCATTCAAATTAGATTTCATAAAGTAAGCTTATTTAATAAATGGAGATTGAATAATGTTTGAGAAGTGAACTTACTCATTCAATCTAGTGCACTGATTTCATAAGAGGGCTATTTCAGCAAACTCAAACTCATGATCACAGCTCACATTGTGATCACATGTAACCTTGCTCCAGACCAACAATAAGATGCTTTCAATGATTAGTTTTAGCGTGCTCAGTGTCAATCCATGACATATTCTACTACCGTGGCCATATATTACTTCAGCCACGATGTATGTCTGGAAAACTTCCTTGGAACATTTATGTGAGGGAGAATTATAGACCACACGTCAACAGAGATAGGTTGATGGTGGACTCAAGGATGTGAATATATTACTACCTCAAAAAGCTCTTTCTGGAGATGAGATACTCTAGAAGATTCTTAAGTTTTTACCTTTTGGTACTTAACAATATTCACTTGGAAATTTTTATTTAGTCTGTTTTTATTATGTATTTAATTCAGCATATTCTTTTGCCTGGTGAAGTAACCTCTATAAAGATTGAACGATGTTCATTTCCATGTCCTGACGTAATGCTTACATATAGGCGATGGGTTCTCGAAAGAAAGCTAGCTTCTTCAGATGTCCCGGAAGAGGAACAAATAAATCTGATAAAGGATTTAGAGCGCAAGGAGACTGAGTATATTCGACTCAAGAGGCACAAGATAAGTGTAGATGATTTTGAGCTTCTGACAATAATTGGGAGGGGAGCCTATGGTGAGGTTAGTTATGTGAATGATGCAATAATTATTACAATACCGTGTTCCAGTAAGACCGACATGCTCTAAAAGTGAGATTGGCCTCCATTTAATGTCATATCTATCAACAAAGTGAATATATATATTATGCCTTGAAGAGCAAACCTGCAGTTGGCAGCTGAGTCCAAACAGTCTGCTTGTTTAGTTTTTTCACTTGAATTATAGTGCTGCAGCACAAATTTTCTTTCATGATGTTAAATAATAAATATCTTCAGCTGGATGCCTTATATTATAACTCAATCTGTTTAAAGATTGTGATTTCTGTTCATTTGAAACCTCTTTAGTTTTTACGCGTGAATTATAATTTCTCAAAACAGTCATTGTGTCGTGTATTTTTTTGGCCACGCTGCTTCTTCTTATCATATTGTCCATGGAAAATAATCTGAAAGCTCTTGTTTGCATTATAACAATCTGATTGTGACTGCATAGTGCATACTTCTGCCTTGTATTTAAGTGATGCTTACATAACATGCTCAATTTTGATCAATTCTATTATATTTGCGAGAAGCATTTATCTCCTTAAACGTGAAAGGTTTGCTTACATTGATTGATCATTTCATGAGTATTAACAAATCACAAAAATCCTGAATTGCCAATCATTTATGTTTCATTCCATGTTGAGACTGTGATCCATGGAAAAAAGTCCTTATTTATTGTTGTAGTTGCTCATTGTCCTTTACAACTCCACATGTCAGGTTATGTAGGGAGAAAAAATCCGGCAACATTTATGCTATGAAAAAGTTGAAAAAATCTGAAATGCTGTCAAGAGGACAGGTGAGTGTTCAATAGATGCATTGACAACACATGCAAACTCCCATAGCTTTTCTTTAAGTTATCAATTTCTGTGTAACTGCATTCCTACTTTTATATCTCATATGGTATGCCTTTCTGTTGAGAGAGTTCTCTCGATTATGATAAGACCTTTTCAATGAGATTATCCTTGGATTTTATTGCATATTGTGCCTTTCTCTTTCTAATCTATATGCATATACATTTTTTTGGCTCAAACTTTATCTTTCTAATATATGTATGTAACCATGTATGGCTCTTGTGCCTGCAGGTGGAACACGTTAAAGCAGAAAGAAACCTGCTTGCAGAAGTTGCCAGCCATTGTATTGTAAAATTGTATTACTCATTTCAAGATGATGAGTATTTGTACCTAATTATGGAATATCTTCCTGGTGGTGACATGATGACTTTGTTGATGAGAGAAGATATATTATCTGAAGACGTGGCTAAGTTTTACATTGCTCAAAGTGTATTAGCGATAGAGTCCATTCACAAGCATAACTATATCCACAGGTGTGTATGATGCTCTTCCCATCACTTAATAAGGACGACATATAGAGCTGATCCGCTGGTATAGGTGACCAGTAACATGTTAACAGAATACTGATGAACATTTTCTTTCAGAGATATCAAACCTGACAACCTGCTTCTTGACAAGAATGGCCACATGAAACTCTCAGATTTTGGTCTTTGTAAGCCACTTGATTGTAGAACTTTATCGACTGTGAATGAGAATGAAGCCATGGGTGACAAGAATATCAGGGAACCAATGGATATTGATGGTGGTTTCCCTGATGCTGTCAATGGTAGTAGCTGGAGAAGTCCACGTGAACAGCTCCATCATTGGCAGATGAACCGGAGGAAGCTGGTATAAGATCATAATACAGTCGTGTTGTTAACTTGTTATCATAACATATTTCTTTTAATTTAGGTCGATTAGAGATTTTTTTTTTCTTGTTTTAGGAAAATCAATAAATTATTGGTATATACTATAGAGAATAAATTCTTCTAAACGAATCTAGAAATTATACCGTACTGCTATAAATTATTATTACATGCCATTTACCCTTTTGTAATTATTTATCTTTTGTGGATAACGTTTCATTCTTTTAAAAGGCATTTTCAACTGTGGGTACACCAGACTACATTGCTCCTGAAGTGTTGCTGAAGAAGGGATATGGCATGGAGTGTGACTGGTTAGTAGAATCCAAACAATTTATGAACATAATTGTTAATTAGATGAGCTCTTCACCCCAAACCAACCAACAAGATATATGCAAAAGAACAAGTCGAGTTTTGGGATACCATACCGTTTTCTCCCATTGTTTATGACGTGTTTGGTATTCAAATTTTGCTAAATTTTGTTTTCTACTAGTAAATCAGTGCATGATATCCATTTTGGTGTTGGTTATATATTCATTTTACTTCATTCATCCAGGTGGTCTCTTGGTGCAATAATGTATGAGATGCTTATGGGTTATCCACCGTTCTACGCAGATGACCCTATAACCACTTGTAGAAAGGTGTTCTCTGACACTTGGTTACTTCCTAGTCTTTATGTATTACCAGTTTCTCATCACCCGATCAGATGGTAATAATAAATATGTTGTAGAATGAGAATGAATGTAATTCAAATATTTTACCTAGACCTCGGCATAATCTTGTACCTTTATTATCATTGCATGCTTTCATTAGGATGATATAATATGTTTTCTTGCCTAATTCCAATCTGCAAATACAGCAACGGCTTACAAATTAGTGGGATCCTCACTTATTACTTAACATGCTGACTGACTTCATGCTGCAAATCACTTTAGTCCTGGTCTCTTGTAATCTAATCTAGCAATTGTTTAACCATGATCCAGATAGTTCATTGGAGAAATCACCTAAGGTTCCCAGATGATGCTAAACTGTCAACAGAGGCAAAAGATCTAATATGTAGGTTACTTTGTGATGTTGAGCATAGGCTTGGAACTATAGGAACAGACCAAATTAAGGTATTTCACTGATTCAAATTAATTTTGTTTGGCTGTTATATTTTCTTTATCTTCATTTCATGAGAGAGTATAAAACAGGCTCACCCATGGTTCAAAGATGTCATATGGGATAAACTGAATGAGAGGGAGGCAGCATTTAAGCCAGAAATTACTGGGGAGTTGGATACTCGGAATTTCATGAAGTTTGACGAGGTACCTCTTATTTTCCTAACCAACAAATCTTTCTTTAGAATTTTATTTTGCTATGTTGTACTTATTTTGTAGAAATTTGCGAGCTATACCTATCTTGTGATAGTATATTTGGCTTCAGATAGACAACATGGATTTTATTAACCTTTCTTTTTTCATTTCTTATAGTTGGATCTGCCAACACCATCAAGAACCGGCTCTGGGCCTTCCCGAAAGGTTAGGGACTGTTTTTTTTCCTTGTAGAAATGCCGAATTCTTCCGATTGTCAGTGTTTTTATGGTGATGAATATGTAGAAGTTATTAGCTCGGTATAATAACTTCAAGTCAATTATTTCCAACTCTTGTGATAGATTAGATCATGAATATTTGTAAGGATGTATTAAGGATCTTAAATATTTGTAATGATGTACTAAGGCTTTGTTTGGTTCAATGTTTGTCAAAGATGGATCATGGTCTCATGGGTAGCTCCTTTTATCCCACTTTTTTTTTACATTCACAACTATGGAAACTTTAATTGTAATCTTGGATTCTCGTTGATACATAACTTACTGCACCTTGTAGCCAATGCACTGTCAGAATCAACATCTGAGATGTTTAACTTTTATTGCGACAAACTAGCCCGAAATGGTTCATAACATTTAGCTGTCTCAAAATCTTCTGTTTAACGTAAAGTAGTATTTTCCATCTTTTACTGGTATTTGGTGGATTAATTTGAGTTGCTCAAACCAGAATAACGTGTCTGACTATAAATATTACTTCCTACAGATTACGCCCAAAGATCTAAATTTTGTTGGCTATACATATAAGAACTTTGATGCTGTCAAGGCCATCCAGAATTCCTCAGGTTGGTGATCTTGCCCTTTCTGTTTTTCCTTGGTACCCACTGTCCGTCCCTCTGTTCTTTGTAAATATGATTTGCTAAGATAACGATACACTTGATTATGTGTGTGGCCTTCCTGAATGCATTTCATTATAAATCACAATCACTGTCATCACTACTTGGAGTCCAATATAGCGTCCGAGTTGGATTTAACATTTTATTAACCAATTGATAAATATAGTAGCATATTCAATAAAATATATGAAGGTTCCACCTACACTTTTAGAAGGTTCAAGAGGGCTTTCTCCACCTATGATCTAGTATCAGTAAAATAGGTTTCTGTCTTCATAAATTAGCACTTTATTTGTTGCAAATACTCTATTATAAAGATACTCCATATTATTTATCTGAGCTCATTATGCAAGCACGGGGACTTCAATTAGCTGCAAGACCCCGTCCCGGGGACGGCATGGGGACGTCCCCGGCCAGTCTCGTTCAAGGTGGGGACGGCGGCAATATATGGGGACGTTTCGTAGCCGTGATCGAGACGTTTCCTTGTGTATATAGGTGTCCCCGTATAAAAGGAAACTAAAATAAAAATAAAATATAAAAAAACATGGTTAGGGTTTTCAGCTTATTATTAATCCTTCTCACTCTTCACCTCCTCATAATATTACTCCCTCCATCCCACAAAGATTATCCACTTTTGACTTTTTGTTGTACCTCTTGTACTTTGACCGTAGATATTTTTGTTTGTATTGTATAATATTTTATGAAAGCTATATTAATGAAAAAATACATTTCGAATTCTTTCCATTGATAATTTTTTTTATCAAATATTATACAACACAACATTAATTTAAGGTCAAAGTTTGAAAGATATAACTATAAAAAAAATTGGACAGCTTTTGTGGGATGAAGGTAGTAATATATTTGGCTCACGTTTTCAAAGTTCGCATATTTTTTCTCTACTACAGTACAACTCTGAAAATGAGTTACTCGTTGAGTAGCTTATTTTTATTGCTTTTTAAGATATTAGACTAAAGTGTTTCATTTTTTTTGTTGAGACTTATGTGTGATTTTTTTTATATTTTGATATATGGATATTTTTTCTTATATCTTTATTGGCGTACCCATGCCGTACCCGTACACGACTCAATGCTACCTAGATATGCTTCTATTTCTATTCCTGTAGTTGCTTCTGAGAGTTTGAGAATTTCGTGCGGATTTTCTTATAGATCCCTCAAGAAGTTCATCTCCTAGGCAATCAGTTGAATCTATATTCGGTAAGTGACTTCATTTTACTGCTTGTTTTAGTTAGTTCATGTATTTGTTTTAAGCATCACAACATGTTCCTTCAGGTGTTCCTCAGGGAGACCAGATGAGGAGAGCTACAGGCCAGGCTTCAGATGTACAGATGATTACATCAACTGATGATTAAGCAAATTGGGAAGTTGTGTTTGGCAAATACCTGTCTATTTTATCAGGTTTTGCACCCCCTAATCGACACTCCCTATAAGTTGGATCTGTTCTCGTGTTTTGCAGAACTATCAACTTTAATGTACAGTATCGTGTTTGAGAAATTTAACTAAGATCTGTGTAATAGAGTTTAGGGGTAGGTCATATTATTCTTGCCCTCGCCTTGCTGCCCAGGTTAGCAATGCAAATTGCTCTCTCTTGTGGCAGTTCTTGGGCTGGTTTGTATGTGTATCGAAATCGCTTGCCTTTTATCCTTTTATTTACTATTAGTAAGTGTGGTGATGGGAGCATAATATTTTTGGCTATGGCTAAATCATCGAGTAGAATTAAGCAAACGTTTGAATAGATGTAAGCACATCCTATGGCTCTTCCAATTTTTCCAAAAAAACATTGTTAATGCAATCATAATCTTGAGTTTCATGCAATTTTTATAGGTGTTTGATAGTTTGAGCTGGTTTCTTAAGGTGCTATAGTTTTTCTATCGTTTGTTATATTGAATAGAGTAATAATGTATTAGTATAACTTTGGATAATAAAAAGTAGTGTTAAGTTTAAATAAACCATTTAAGATATAAATTAGAGATGAAATATCCAAGCAAAAATAGACATTTTGTTATATTTTCAGATGTCGTCAACTCTAACTCTCTTTTCTCAGAATAAAATGAATTTGTAGAAATTTGTTAAGGCTTCTTCCTCTTTTCACTCTAAAAAGAGGCGTCGTCTTGTCTTGGATTGTTTGGATCAAGATATGTATGAACTTCAGGGGGTCTGGCCAGTTAAAAAGGCTCAACTGGTAGTTCTGGAAAAATGAATGATGATATTGATGTTCAAGATGTGGCTAGGATTTGTACTTTGAATCTTCCAGAAGGTCAAGTCCCATTTATCTTCTTTACATACTAAACTTAATACTCATTTATATGATGCTTATCCTTGTGCCTTGAGTTTGAATAGTTGTTTTAATAGAATATTGGTGGTTTTTCTCTTCCTTAATACATTTTCTATAAGGATTTTCGTTCTAAGTCAAAAGAACCATTTAAAATTTTATTGGATCGTTTGTGTAGGCAAGAAGATATATATAGATCAATTCATTTAAAAATTTATTAGATCGTTTGTGACACCGACCAAAGAGATATATATAATCTACTTCATCTATTTCCATTCATCAATTTGAATTCACATTATTCTTCTCCACAATATCTTTCACTACTTTTATTCAAATCTTAGGCATGATTAATCTTAAATATGAATAATTATTTGTTGCTAGTATGTTTTGGAGTTTTTAGATTCACCGGATTGACACGGCAGCAACTGTCCCTTGGAATGTCCATGCCAAGCATCTTTTAGTTCCACTCACTGAGATGAAGGACGGCACTCGGGCGATCACTTTCCGTTGTTCTAATACTATATTTCATGTATTTTCATCATGTTCTAATGTCTATTTTAGTAAGACTTCTTATGTTGGAGCTCCTAGCCAATGTGACTAATATGTTTACATTATGTATGAACTATTTCGTTTTATTATCTATAAAAAAAAATGTTATATTTTTTTAAGTATGTAACATGTGTGTTTGTTTTTAAAATATATATATAAAAAAATTATATCATGATTTTAACGGAATTTAAACCAAAGAAACTCCGAACGTTTACGACAAATTTCTATAGAATAATCATATTCATGACAACTTTTGATATGCAATACACAACTCTTGGAAGAAAACATCCAACCAAACTTGAGAAGACCATTATAACTAGACTAACATGCATGACCTTTTAACTTTGCACCCCAAATTCTGACCTAAAATATCCCTACTAGACAACCACTCTGTACTATAATCACAAAATCAAATAATCATGAGAATGTTTCACTCCTTTTTAATGGCAGCCACTTCCTCAGGCATCGTTTTCCTTCTCTTTTGCAGGTGTCGAATCCTTTTCACTTTCAGGTTTCTGCTCCGTATCTTTACTTAGCTTTTCAATAAGTCATTACAAATCAGTCAATATAAACTTGATACACCTAGACAAGTTTAAACAAAGATGTGTGTACCCATCAATATAAACAATGTCATTACAAATAAATCAGTCAATATAAATGCACTTACTCTCAACAGAGGCAAAACGAATGGCGAAAGTCTCATCTTTCAGCTCTTCGTCAGAAAAATCAGCAGCATGCCAGACACATGACTTCTCATTTCCCGCATGTTCTTGGGTGGTCAATGTTGGAAGCACTACGCAGAGACAACAATAAACGTTAATGAACTATAAGGAAATGCAAGCATAATAACTGAATACAATGGTAAGGACTCACCCAGATGGTTGGCACATTTTATTCTGCCTCATCACAAGCTTAACCTTGCCGGATTTTTTATGCTTTAGAAGTTTGACAGTGCCAACACCTCTCTCCTCCCACTGATTACCTTCCTTATCAAACCTATAGAACTTAGCCTTCCTAAAATGTTCACAAACATCAACAGCAAACTATCTTCAGCACGCAGAACAAGGCACAGTAAGAATTAAATTCTCAACCGA
Source organism: Lithospermum erythrorhizon (assembly GCA_019722365.1). Taxonomy (NCBI): domain Eukaryota; kingdom Viridiplantae; phylum Streptophyta; class Magnoliopsida; order Boraginales; family Boraginaceae; genus Lithospermum; species Lithospermum erythrorhizon. The sequence continues at coordinate 663,694 of JADFUC010000294.1, forward strand.
AATAACATCATAATATTTATTTGTATTAATATACATAGATATAATTGCAAAGTATCCTCGTAAATCTCTCGTCTTTGTCTACAAAGAGACAACTAGGCCTAAACAAAACCTACTAATTAAAAGTTAACTACTAATGTAAAAAGCTTATCATTACTCATAAAATACATATAAATTAAAGACGCAGTTGATTAATCAAAACAGTATAAGCCTTGTGATGTGTATTTGCTTCTAATAGCTACTCCATAGTTTACTCCCTCCATTTAAAAAAGATTGTCTAGTTTGATTTTCAATGGTCAAAAGTAACAAATTCCGGGTCATTGATTGACATGGACACCTTTGATTTGAATCGAAAGTATCATGTCAATTATAAATTAAGTCTAAATATTATTGCTTTGATATAGTTTCACCAAACATTATACAACGATTACAAAAACAGATTGAGATCCAAATTTAAAAAGTCAACCATCAAAATTTAAAACCAGAAAATCTTTTCGGGATAGAGAAAGTATGCAACTTCGCTAAAAACGAAGGGAATAAAATCCATCAAAACTACTCTAACGATGCATCAACAACCACCAAAAATCCGAATTTCACAATTCCAATAAAAAATAACATAAAGAATCAGTAAAAATTAGCTAACTATAACTTCACTTTACAAAAACAAAAAATTCAAAAAAAAAACCCATCAAAACTAATCTAATGATCAATCAAAAACAACCCAAAATCCCAATTTCACAATCTCAATCAACAATAAACATAGAAAAAAAATAAAAACAAACAAACTAACAATAAGGTTCATGAACAATAAAAACAAAGAGGAAGACCAACATGAGGAAATCGAAGTGGAACCGATCGAACCGAACCGATTTGAGTTGACGCTTTGAGAAGAACAAGCGAAGAAATAGGTTGGGTTACAGTTTTGGCTCAAAGCCGAACCAACCAATCCGTACACACCCCTAGGAAGACCCGACACAAGGAAGTAGAAATAATTCGACCACTCATATTTTCCATTGCTCGATCAAGATTTTCATAAGCGAAATTATCGTTACGACACCGATCGAAAATTTGCATGCCGTGAGGAGGAGATTCTTGATAGCAAGCTCATTGAGGTAAGGAGGTGAAGGAACACTGAAATGGTATTTTTGGGGTTAGTGATTTTTAGAATGATAAAGAACGATTAAAAGTCGCCTGTAAGTAGCATTGGGAGGTGGGAGTAGGGTTTGAGGTGGTCTAAGATGAAATTCCAAGCGTTTTCTCTGTGTTGGAGGTGTGGGTGGCCATAAAGACTAGGAAGTAGCAAGTGTCGGAGAACACCTTTCTGTGGTTATAGGGTCATCTGCGTAGAGCGATGGATAACCCGTAAGCGTCATACATTATTGCACGAGAGACCACAGGTGAATGAAGTAAAATGAATATATAACCCAACACCAAAATGGATATCATGCACTGATTTACTAGTAAACAAAATTTAGCAAAATTTGAATACCAAACCGTCATAAACAATGGGAGAAAACGGTATGGTATCTTGTCTTTTGTAAAAATGCCTTCTCCGGCGACATCACAACAAGTGCACTTGGACTACTCTACTCTGGAATTGAGGCCGGCGTCCTGATCGGAATTTCGAGGAGGCTTGTAAATGGTTCACCCAAGGCTTTTAAGAGGCGGAGGTTGGGTGAGCCACTCACGTGCCTCGAAATTCAGTGGATGATCGCAATTCGAGCAATGAGTCCATGTAGCTGTTAAGGCTTCGACCTACAAAAACTGCGGTGCCACCTTGTGGGGCTGCCTCATCGAAGATAGTAAGCGCCTCGAATTTGGTGCATGAGTGTTACAATGTGCTGGAGGTTCTGAGCCTAATATACTATATCCCTCAAATTGGCAGAGACTTTTTAGGCAAAAACAAATTGTATGCCACTTGATCCTCCATTGTGTGTGTTAAGTTAATTTGGGAGACTTAAAGAAAGCTAGAGGGGCGAACAATAGATGAGGTTAAGAAAAGGGTGGAAAAGTATGTCATGCAATCAAAGACGGAGTCGAAGGTGTGGCATATGTGGTGTGGAAAATCATAATAGGAGGAGTTGTCCTCAAAACTGACCATGGAAAACTGGGGCTGAAAAGGTACTTTGTCTTGTGTTAATACTTCTTTGTGTTGTTTATGTTACTAATGATTGTTTATGTAGGGAGAGAGAAATCTAGAAGGAACATGACACAACAAAATTGGTAGAAATTAAGTGGGCGTAAGAGCGGCGTTCGCGGCACTACGAATACGACGAGCATCGACATCACAAAGTACTTCACAAGCCACACCTAGAAGGTACACAGGTCCTGAGTAAGAAGGAACGCATTACAGGCGAGGTAATTATGAAGAAGCTGGAGCGATGATGGTATAAAGACCCTTGTTAGAAGAAGCCTACATGATAGACAACAGAAAGATAGAACAAACTTCATATTTTGGGGAGTTTTTATTCTGCTTTGGAACTATGTGCTCCGTAATACATGGAATAATACTCTTTAATAGATTGTTGTTAAAATATACTATTTTGATCTTGTAAGTAATAGTACATTTTAGTATACTTAGTACTTTTGTTCATTCAATTCATTCGTTGTGAAGTGATCGCGATAGATTAAGATTTTAAACATATTTGTCGTATATGGTGAATACGAAGCGTGAGTGATATAAGTGAATTTTTTGAAGCGTTAATGATGTCCCCACATACATTTGCCCAAAACTAACAAATCCTCTAAAAACCCAACTTAATTACCAACAAAAACAAACCTAACTTGCTCTTTGTTTTCCTGCCGACTCTCAGTCTCCTTATGAGCCATTATTTGCTTATTAGCTTAGCTTGTTCACAAGGTATGGTAATAAAGGGGAAGGCAACAAGAGCAAGCGCAAGCAACTCCTGCTCCACCTCTGAACCACCTTTCTGATCATACATTCGTCATCTCGTTAAACTTCCTCCAGAGGCGAATACCACAAAGAAAGCCATTTCGATCACTACCAATCATCTCACCCATCTCGGGCTCCCTTCTGGGGATTTTTTGTATCGTAACTTGACTCCAAACACATATTAACCATTACAATTCATTCCTAGAGATTAACACCATATCAGCAACCACGCATCGTGAACACAAAAGATATGGATGTGAAATAGGAATCAATACCATATTAATGAAGTAGGAAGCAGAACAATATCCATGAAATAACAACACAATTTATTTCATATCACAACCATCGATATTAACATAATTCATTCCATAAGTTACTTTAAAGACTGTAGGAAGAAAAAGCAAATACAAAGACTATCCCACATAAGCATTTCTTCAACTTTTTATGAACCAAGGAAATATCTATGGTTTGATACATAGAAATTGTCCGTCATTTTTACAGACACACGGATGCATTTCAACTTCACCCTACTTAACTCTTCTCGATGTCTCAATGGAGTTGTTGTTCAATCTAAAGTCTTGTTTCACAAAGACTTAATTTAATACTCAGAAAAGAGTTAGTTTGCTCCGCATTACAAATCAATCAAACGTGTTAAAGACTCCTCCTTGCAATACCTCTTTTCATCCTTAGGTGCACACTCAGCATCCTCCCATGGATCTGTGTGAAAATCAATTTGAGAAAAGGTTATGGAGAATATGAAGAACAAAATGCTTAATTTAACAACGCTATTTACGTGCGGTTGGACCTTGATAGAAAACACATCCGAATTCTAGCTTGGCTTTTATCACGCGTCTCTTTGCACGATGTTCACGAGGAAAATATTTTCAGCACCCTCTCCGTTCTCCCAGTTGGAAGGTTGAAGAAGGGAAGTGTAGTGAAAATATTTTTCGCACACAAAACTACGTGTTTTTGTAATTGAAATAAGAAAATAGCCTCAGGGTGTTTGTGTAATTGAAAAGATTTGGGAGGTTTTAGAAGGTGGAAAATATTGGACTAAATTACGCCGTTAAACTACTTGAAGTAATTCGCGTGGGTCTCTTTTAACATGGTGATCATATATGGTGGAATGCAGAAGCATTGGAAGTATATAAGTGGAGATTTTTGAAGCGTTAGTGATGTCTCCTGTCATTCGCCCTTAATGAACCATAACCGTTCTAAAAAAACTCATGGGGTAGATACTCAAAATGAAATTGAATTTTGTGAATTCAAAATAAATGAATCCCTCAGTGAACCGAATAGATAGAACATACCCTTTGTTACGGAAGATCCGTAATCTCTACTCGTCGAGTGCGCACTGGGTAGAATATACCCGAATAAACTCTGATCGATTTGCTTAGTGTTTATTAGCTAAGACATAGTATTTACTTGATGTAGACTACAGAATTTGATAAAATTTCTATACATAGCATGTACAGCATCCTATGATAAAACATTGCTGTAGAATACAATTAATAAACAGCGTCCACCAAGAGAAGTGACGCATGTCATCACCAATACGTCTTCATTTGGTAATGTAGTGTTCAAATTATTCTAGAAAAAAGAATAGTTTCTTACCAAAGTAGATTTGTCAAACTTTCATGTCATCACCATTTGCGCTGCATTGTTGTATATGTTACAGTCAAGGGAGCAAATATTTCTTCTTTTTTTAAGTTTCTGTTTAGGGACTTGTTTATTGAAGTTGAGGAGTGAATTAGAGGAATCAATTAATCTCCACTATTAACCATTTCCCCTCCTTTTTATTACTCCAAGATATGGGGGTATCATAGTACTCAAATTCATTCCCCTCCCTTGCCCTCAGATCACCCTATTTCACCTTATTGCATATTAACCATACATGACAAAACACTTCAAACTATATTAGAGACTTGCAACTAGGTGACTCGCACTACTACATATTTTATTTTAGGTAACGGTGTTTAGATAGAGCTTCTAAGAAGCACTACGCAAATATGATAGCTAACTTGCATTGTAATTTTAAAGCTAAACATTGGCTGCTCAAGTAATCTGAACTATATAATATGTATGAACTGCAGGAGAATATAATCTAGCATAAATCAAATGCTCCATTATTATTGACCATTGTGCTCATATTGCTAATTAATCTGTAACGTTTGATCGTGACTTGGGTGATTATGGGTGCCCTCATATGTTGTTATAATATAAGATGAATCGTCTTTGTCTCGTTCGACTCTCTTCTTCACTTTGCAGCCATCAATTGAACACTTGTAATAATTCCTGAATTCAATTCATTTTATGGTCACAAGTCAGAACCAATTTCTTATGGATGGTTGAATTGCAGTCTCTTCATTTACATAATACAGAGTAGTAATTACTAATTACTTGCATTATTATTAATTACCTGGGGTTGGGGTTGTTTTTAACCATCTTCTTTCCATATTTTCTCCACTTGAAGCCATCGTCTAGTATTTCGACTTGAGATTTTGTCCGAAAAACAACCCTTTCTCTAGTCGTCTCCATGTATCCTCCTGCACCACCTTCACACAAATTATTAACAATGACAAGGATTATTGTTTGATCATCATCATTTAAGAATAAAAGTAGCAAAGAATGAGCAGGATTTTGCTTACTATTGTTGCTATTAGGCGAGTCGCCTGCATGAGGCATGCTGCTACTCCCGGATATGGCATTGGCCATGGAAAAATTGTTGAGGCTTTGAGTGAAATTAGGAGGAGGAGGAAGAGGAGGATGTTCATCGAACCAATCGTAGTTATCGAATTCCAGAAAATCAGAGACATTGAAGTTAGAGTGACCCTCTTCATCACCATAGTTACTACTCCCTAATTGAGAGCTCCATGATTTTGGGAAAGTTGTATTAATAATATTGGCATCAAAAGGAGGAGGCATATTATTATTCTCGTTTGTAATATTATTATCAGTAGAAGGACTTCTTTCGTTGTCCATGTATGTAAGACAACTAGTCTTTGTACTTAAGATGACCAAATTTGTGGATCATATATATAGCTGCTAGATAGAGTTGATGCAACTTATATATATATAAGTACTACTAATAATAATAATATTGAATATCTATTATGTACGGAGTACATATCAAATTATCAACATTATATTTTAAAGTTAATTAAAATACAGCGCGGTATCTAGCAGTAATTGCGCGAGCCATTGTGGTTTGAATTGCCCCTCCGCCTCTTTAACAGAATAGTTGGCTTGGAAATTTGAATGGATTGGAGCTAGTTCGGGGATAAATAGATCGTAGGCAATAGTTCGGGCGTGTAATGAAAAGAAAAATTAAATGTAACTCACCGTGGTAATTTTTAATTCTATTTAATCATTTACATAAAACTTCATATAACTCTGATGATACCTTCTTAATTCTATTTCATTCTTTACATAAAATATTATTAAATGATAAAATGCATGTAACTCCCATAATACCTTATTAATTATATTTAATTTATCATAATTATGTAAATTATGTAATGAATGAGAGCAATACAATATGGAGTACATAATTATGATAAATTAAATATAATTAATAAAATTATTATGCGAGTTACATGCATTTTATCATTATTCAATTTTATGTAAAGAATATGAAATAGAATTAAGAAATGTATAATAGAGGATTACATATGAATATTTATGTAAATGATTAAATAGAATTAAAAATTACGAGAGTTACATGCGCTTTTCATTGAAGCTTTTATATGAATATATGCAAAATTTTTTATACTTAATATTTAATATAAAATAATTAAAGAATAATAAAAATAAGCTTAATTAAAATGCGGTCGCAGTATGGCGCATGATAATTACCGAAACTATCCCCAACTATTCAAATTGCCCCTAAAGCCAACTTTATTTGGTGTTAAAAGAGAGCCGGATAGGGCAATTTGAAATCAATAGTTGAGCCGAGGCCAATTTGAATAATTAAATAGTTAAGAGCAGAATTAGATGTGACCCAATGGTTGAGGCTATGCGAATTAAGCCTATTTTAAAAGAAATCAACATTTAATAATGATGAAATAATAATGATTTGAAGCACGCATTATGTTTCCACTTTGCATGGAAGTTTCGGAGCTGGTTGAAAGAAGTTGCATATAACTATAAGAACAAGTAGTGGTTTGATGGCCACATAAGAAACTATGGGAAGTTAATTAGTTTAATTAGTTATTTATGCATCTGTTTGATGATATATAAGATCATAACTTCTCCTATTATTAATTAATTTTAAGATGAAAATTTATGAACTTTCAACAAATATTGAATGATAACAAGGGAATCTCATAGGACGCTTTTAGAGAACTACTTCAAATCAAAAGGGTAGAAGACTGGATTTAAGTATTACAAGAAAATCTCATCAACAGTTGTAACATTTATTTTATGATATCTGAGAGATATTGATTATGTTGAGAACCTTATGTATGTCCAGATAAAGTTGTTAATTTTTTTTGATCAAATCTATAGTAATTTCAATATCGATCCCAAAACAAATTATTAGATGTAATTAATGTTTGCATGATTATGAATATAAGCATGGACGTCTATGAGATAGTGCGAGGAGATTTTTTTGTATAAGCGAAAGCTAAATTTAATAAGGTCACTATGTTACCTCTCATGTAAATTAAAATAGAATACCCAAGTATAATTGATAAAGATAAAAGATAGAAAAATCAAATGTATGTGGATTCAAGTCTTCTTAACACCAATTGGTGGAAGGATTCTGGGTTCATTAAACTTTGTTATTAATGATCAAAATACAACATGTATATTTTTATGATATATTTCCTTTTTGTTTGGTCTGATTTAGATATCGTCTTGAATTTTATAAATGAAAAAATTATTAATGTCGATTATATAGAATATATATTTTTAACTTTTATACAATCTGTACCAACTTGTTCAACGAATTTTTAGTGCATTTTAAAATGAAGATGCGTATAATAATTTTGGTACACTTTTTTAATTTTTTTCAATTGTAGCTTAGAGATAGTGCATTTAATAACGTGTACCAATTACATTGAAATTTGGTACATATGAATATTAATGAATCGTATCATTAATGAGCAATGCTTGGATTCTCACTTAATTGTCTTCTTACTTTTGTTGTAGTTGATGCTTCTTTTTACTTTTGAGATTTTTTTTTAATTTAAGTTTGTCCATCACCTATATAATTTTTAAATCTTACCACCTTGCAATTTCATCATGGTTACATTTAGAAGGCGGACCCTTTCTTATTTAAAACAAAATTATTTTTCTAATTTGACATCATATTTGAAGCTTGAGATGGTCTTGAATATTAGTATTAATTAATTATATATATATAAAGGAATGATAACATGTGATTTTATCATCCACTGTCGGGTTTGAGGTTTCAATCATCTAGAAACCACACAGAGATCATAGTAGTCTATTATATAATAATGGTATATTTTGGAAAGTTGACGAAACAGGAAGTCCATCTAGGATTTGGAATTTCGTTTGCAAATCAATTGGTTGATGAAAACAATAAAAAACAAACTAAGCCCTGAAGTTTGCCAATTCATAAAGCATTTGGAACCTTCTTAATTATAATTATTATTTTTCCCATTGGTTTGACCTAAAAACTAAAAAGGTTGCACTTACAATTAGAAAAATAACTTGGCAATTAACTCAAAGAGACAAATATCTAATCCCATCCGTGATTAATTAAGCTCGCGATTTGTTAGTGTATCTAGAAAAGTAAAACTAAGAACCATCCATAAGAGAAGTTCTAGATCCTGAAGTTGCAAGGATGTGCTCGATCCTGAAATTGCAGTAGTAAACGAGAAGGTTCAAATTTACTGGCCACTGAGACATATCATGCGATTTACCTCCTCCGTGATGTACAAGAGTTTGTAGTGACGAGGACAGCCACGATCAGGGAATGATCGTTTTATAATAACAAATAAACTACATGATGCATTTGGGCAAATATGAAATGAAATGCATTATTATTTCTATGCTAGTAATAGTAACAACTAAGATTAGTTATATTAAATCAATTAAATTACAACTTGATCAACATCAGTTCACATGATCATGTAGAGATCGTCACCTCTAAGTTGGGTCAATGACTCGATGTACATCATGACCAGATTTGAACGCCGTATTTTATTATGCCTCCTCGCTCTAAAGTTGTTCGATGCCAAATTGTACACCACGATCACAGTAGTGCGTGTTTCTTCTAAACATTTGAAGATAAGGTTTCTCCTATTAACATAACAGGGTGTTATATATGTTAAACATCATCATCAATACATGATCATCAATACATCATCAAACGACATCACTAATACTAATGAGCGTATGTATAAATAAATAGGGCTTAGGGTTGAAAGTTGCACCATGCATTAAATTCCTAATAGTGGAATCTTTGGAAACTTTGTAAAGTATAAATAGATGATGAACTTTGGGTTCATTAAATCCACCAAGAAAAAAATTAAACACATAACTTTGAGAGGCGGGCGCAAAAAAAAAAATAAAGTGTTTGTAAAAGTGAGGTTGAGTGGTCTAGAAAAATAAAAGTATTGTTTGTGAGTTTTGTGAAATATATTTGAAGTTATTTTCGATCCACAAGTTTGAGGTTACTTTATAGTTGCGTATCTTTATATCAATATATTTTGTGACGATTCTGACAATTGGTATCAGAGCCCGTGTTAGTTTTAGAGTATTAATTATATTATAATCATATTGATGTTGTTAACTGTACATGTCTAGGTAAGTTCGGCTGAGGAAAGGTTGGTCATTTAAGCAATCCTTGTGGCACACATCTTTAAAGGAAGATTTTGGTCTGATGCAATTTCAATAGGGTTATCTTATCTGACTCTCTGATTACTATTCACGTGAATAGTAAAATTCTAGTGTTGACGAAGTAGTTGTACCATCATGGTGATTTAGTATCCATTGGCTTCAGCAAATAGCAACTATGGGTCATGGAGTACCCGTGTCGGTTACTGCTCGGAGAGAGATTTATGGGATATTGTTAATGGGCGAAAGCTTGACACCGCAAGGGGCCGCATCGGCCTCGACACCACTGCATTAGGTGTAACATGTCCAAAGGCAGCGTCAAACACGGCGTCATAAAGAAATGGAAAGTTAGGTAAAGTCATGTATGCCTTAACGATGCTGTAAGATGAGTTTCTCTGACGAATCAAAAGATGCCGGACGCATAAGGAGCGTGGGAGATACTTTGAGAGCAATTTTTGTGAAAAATTATCTGAGATTCTGAGGCTCGAAAAATGAGCTTTTGTCCATCTCTCAGAGGAATTTGCCTATCAGTCAATATTTCTCGAAGGTGAAATCTCTATGTGATGAGATTTCTAAACTAAATCCAGAAAATAATATTTTAGAGACCAGGATGAAAAGAATTATCATCCATGGCATGAAAATTTGGAATAAGAGTATTATCACGACGCTCAAGGTTAGGCCATCGAGCGGCATTAGCGAGATCTAGAGGAATTTGCTAACGATGAAGAGGATCTGAAGCAATCCACGTCTAGTTGACCTGTCGTGAAGAGACGGCTCTTTTTCACAAATAGAAGAGAGCGAGAGAGGGCGTCGAAATTAGGAAAGAGGGCGATGGTGGAAGATTTGGGGATAGTCGAAGAGTACAAGGGAAACCAATATAGAGGTTTTGGTCGAGGGCTAGGAGCTCAGCAGATGAACAAAACCAAAATAGGAGGTGGCAACGAAGATCGTCGAGCGACAATGCTATTGTGGCAAGAAGGGACATTATGCAAGAAATTGGTGGTCCAAGAAAGTGGAAGGGATCTTGCAACATCTTCTAAGAACGAGAGTTCTAAGGAAGAGGATTGGGACTTCGAGACATCCTTCTTTGTGGAGGAAATAAATGTTGATTCACAAGTCAAAAGCTCTGTGGAAAAATTGGCACTTTCAATGGTGGTAAAGATACTCGATTGATTATGAGGAATGATTGGATTGTTGACTTTGGATGTTAAATCATATGGTGGAGGCAGTCGAGTCTTAGACTTTAATAGAATACGATGTGGTGATAGTGTTATTGTAACAACGAAACAACATATGTCAGTGCACATATTGGCAAAAGCAAAGGTACCCTGAAAATTATGGTCATGATGTTCATCTCTGAATGTCTATCGTATTAGAATAAAAAGAACTTGTCAGTGTCGATTTACCACTTGAGAAACTATGTCGTTTTGATCTGATGATGTAAAGTGTATCGGGATTCAGTGTCGATGAATGCGCGGTAATGGAAGGTCGAGAGGAGAGAGAAGAAGGCATCTGTGATGTCGGTGAGCATTACCTATGTTAATGAGGCCGGGAGAAGTGATGGTGATTTGTGACATCTGAGGCTAGGACATGTTAATTATAGCAAATTGATGATCATGATACAAAGTCGATGTTGAAGGACTGAGCTTTGAGTGTGTAGTGTCGTGTGTGCGGGATAATAAATATGGTAAGGCTAGTGCCTTCAAAGTCGAAAGTTATGGCTAGACAGTTGGAGTTGGTCCATTCGAGGATTTGCTCCAAGAAGATCAAACAACCATCAACTAGTGGTTATCGATATATATTAACATTTATTGATGACTCTTCGAGGATTTAATGTGGTAAATGTTCTTGAAAGGACAAAAGCGAGGCTTTGATAAATTCAAAGAATTCAAAAGAGATGGTAGAACGTGAGCTCGAGAAGATCATATGTCTTCGTACTGATAATGGAGGAGAATACTACTTCAAATGAGTTTAACAACTATTTGAAAGAGTGCAATATCTGAGAGACCGCTTTCAGGTATTAGTAAATACTACAGAATGGAATTAGTGAGAGGAAAATGCCCGTCTAAGCGAAGACATGTAGAAGTCTTCTCCATGCCAAAATGTGGATTTAAGGTTTTACAGGCGAGAATGCATGAAATGCAGTAGTCTATATCGCAACGAGCTACGAGAACCGAGACTAAGTTTGTATGCCAATTGAGAAGTTGAAGAATGTCGAAACTGACATGTCAATTACTGGGTATTTGGATGTGTGCTATGTGTTTATAGTTGATGAACACAGTAGAAAAGTTTGAAGCAAAGAAGGCTATACGTTGCGTCTTTGTGGATACGACAAGCGAAGAAAAGGTTGGAGATGTTGTGATCCCAATACAAACAGAACTTATGTCTCACGAAATGTTGTATTTGATGAGGCATCGTCATGGTGGGCAAACAAAGTATTACCAGATACCCAATAGTTGCAAGAAAAGCTTCAATTTAAGTTGAAGGAAGATTCCTCTTAAGATAGTGATGACCAGGCGGAAACAGATGAACCGAAGTCTCCGATAAATGGATAATCACAAGAGCCAGATGTTCACTCCAAGTCAAGAAGTCCTTTGAAAACAGGAATTCATGAAACGCGAGAAGAGTCTGGAAGCCGATCGGCCGAGTTTTAAGTTGAGCCGTCACTGTAGCTTAGTTGAAGATCTGCTAGAGATAGGAGGCGAGTCGAAGTACATAGAAACTGTATGTTGAGATCAAGGCCAACTACCTTTGAAGAAACTTCAAGAGTCGAGTGGAGAAAAGCCATGGAGGAAGATTTTGTATTAAACAAAAAATCGGACTTAGGATTTGGTGCCCAGCTTTGAATGTGTTAAACCCGTATCCTGCGGAATGGGTTCTGAGTTAAAGATTACCGTCTAATAGATGCGATCGAGAGATACAAGGCTCGGCTAGTTGTTCGAGGATTCTCTCAGGAGTATGGAATTGACTGTGAGACATTCGGATCCGGTAGCAAAGATTACCGGCGGTTAAATTGTCTTCTTGTCTCTTGCAGCAAGTAAGTCATGGATATTATGGCAGATGGATGTGAAGAATCGTTTCTTCACGAGGCTGTCGTGACATCTATATCGATCAACCCGAGGACTACGAATCGGGAAAGCCAAATTTTATTTGCGAGAGTTGAAGAAGGCCTTTGTTGGAAATCAATAAAATAATATTGGTTTGATAATTATGTCCTTTGCGATAATTATTGTAATAATTCATTTACTAGATTAGTTAAATATGATTACTAAACTGAGTATTCAATGACAGTAATTGTAATTACTAGTCAGGTACTCGTGATAATATCGGGGTTAGCAGTTATTGAATACCATGCTTAACGGTTATAATAATATTATTATACAAACTTCATTATTATCTTAGTCTAGAAAAGGTCACACATATACGATTGATGTTAAATTATATTTCATGTAAAATTAAACCACGTTGCTTAATCGGGTAATTGATTGTAATCAGCGTAATTTCGATTGGGAGATTAATACCCGTCGTGTATTATTAATATTGGATGATCGAATTAATTATCTTGTTAAGCTCAATTAATGATTAGATGACTCATTAATAACTTGATAAGTTAATTAAGCAGTCGAATTCGATAGCTCATTAAGCGGGCGAGTTTAGGGATTAAATCCCCAACTCACATATATTTGAGGTTATCATAAGGGGTTTTGCATGAAAGAAAATCATACAAACCTGGCTTAAGAGAAAAAGCAAATCGGCTCCCCCCTCCTACAGAGAGGGAATAAGTCCAAGATTAAAGCTTGAATTTTTGCTTAGTTTATCATCAATTCCTTAGTGTTTTAGCAAATCCAAGCATGGGTGGCATCTCTGGTGTGGATCATCCCCAGAGGCATACCGGTTCGATCTTTAGAGAAGTGGATCGATGGTCTTCGTGAAAAGCGTTGTTGTTAATCCGTTGCGCAATGTGAATCTATAATTAAATTAATTACATTATTGGCAGATCCGACAACTAAAGAATCACGGCTGTAAATATTGTTTATTATGTGTGCCTATTTGCGCCTTAATTCGCCGAGGCTATATGGCTTGAAGTAGGCACCAAGAGTATGGTACGGAAAAATTGATGAGTTCCTTGTTCAGAGTGGTTATCATGTTGCCCCAGCAGATTCGAGCTTGTTCGTGAAAATTCAAGGAGGCAAGTTATCAGTTGTCTGGGTATGGATGATTTGATAAATCTTTGGGAGATGACAAAGATGAGATTCAGCGAACAAGGACAAACTTGTCAGTTAGATTTCAAATGAAGGAGCTTGGAGAATTGAAGCACTTCTTAGGATTAGAAGTTGAAAGAACTGACAGATGCATATTTCTTGATCGTGATATCTGCAGTAAACTTCAAAGTTTGGGCTGTCAGAGTGTAAAGCCCGAATTTCTACCTAATGGAGCAAACTGAGTAGATAATATCAATTACGGGGAAAGACTTGGAGGATACAATAATGTATTGACCAGATAGTAGGTGATACCGTCCTACTAACTCTTTTTTATACACGATATAACATTTGCGGGTTAGTTGTTAGCGAGGTTCATGCGAATCGAAATACGTCTTGAAGCAATTAATGTATCACGAGATATGTCAAGACACTTGATTGGGGACTCTTCTATAAAAAAGGAGTTCAATGCGATTTAATGGTTCGCGTGATGCGATTATCTTGGAGATCATGATACCCGTCGTTCGACTACTGGATATGTGTTCAATCTTGGCTCAGGAACTATATCATGGTGTAGTAAAAGACAACCTATGGTTTCTCTTTCAACCACAGAGGCAGAGTACAGGGCAGGCGCTATGGCTGCACAAGAGTGTGCTTGGTTGACTCAACTCATGAAGGATTTGAACCAACCAATTCACATTACATTGTGATAACACTCGGCTGATCCATTAGTGAGAACCCGATGTTTCATGTGAACAAAACATGTGGAGGTACTTGTATCATTTCTTATGGGAGAAGGTACTTGGAAGGAGATATCGAGATGAAACAGGTCAAGATAGATGATCGAAGTGCAGGACATCTTTACAAAGGCTTACACGCAGCAAAGCTTTCGAGTTCCGTCGGTCACTTGGGATGAAAGTTGCACAATGAGAGTGTTAAACATCATTGTCATCATCAATACATCATCAAAAGACATCACTAATACTAATAGACATATGTCTACAAATAAATAGGGCTTAGAGGTTGAAAATTGCACCATGCATTAAATTCCTAATAGTGGAATGTTGAAAACTTTGTAGTATAAATAGATGATGAACTTTGGAGTTCTTAAGTCGACAGAAAAAACAAACACATAAAACTTTGAGAAAGTGGCGAAAAAAAATAAAGTGTTTTGTAAAGTGAAGATTGAGTAATTAGAAAAATAAAGTGTTGTTTGTGAGTTTTTGTCAAATATATTTGAAGTTAATTTCGTCATTAAGTTTGATGTTACTTTATAATTACGTATCTTTATATATCAACTAAACTATATTTTATTCTCAACAATATATATACGCTCGCTAAGATTGACCATGCAAATTTTGATCCACGAACACTCCAGAAGTCCAAACAATTCTAGCCGGTTTGTATAGTCCATAACCCCAATTCATCAATTTGAAACGGCACTATCTTGTGATATGGTATTCGACAATATGCGATTGTCGGCAGCTTTTCATTATCAAACCCAAACTTGACAAACAGGAAGTATAGAAACTGACTCTAATTATCATCACTCACTAAAAAATGTGTTGTCCCTCCAACACTAACGTCCTTCAACAACATTTGATTAGACATATTCTTCTCCAATTGGACAATCGACCCTTAATGGACTTTTCAACGTCGCTGAAACCTAGATGATAAGTTTCGTAAAAATCATGGTCTTCGTTGTTGTTAAGTTGGTGATTGAAGATATGAAAGCTTCAGAAAAATTGAACTCTCACACATCATTATCTACGTCATAAATGGTTGTCAATGGAATTGACATCTTTTGGGAGCTAGTATTGAGATCATACTTCACGAATTAGTTTGAATTATAAAGAGTTTGAAGGTTTGGAAGTACTTTGATTGAGGAAGAGAAGTGAGTTTTAATATTTTATATTTTTAAGTAGGGCGTTTAGAAAAAATTTAATAAATAACATCATGGATTAAAATTTCTAAATATTTTCTACAAAACATACTAAATTTTTCTATTTTGAATTAATAGAAATGAAACGTTAATTCCAAAACTATAAGAGAAATATTATATATATTGGTGTGCATCGTTTTGAGTAGACTAAAATTTGTTATTTTGAGAATATATCTTCTACTAGATAGAAATCTCCTTATATTGTAATTGTAAACAATTCTTCGACATGTAAGATAATTTTTTAGATATGTTTTCAAATAATGCTAATTATGAAAATGTTTTATTCAAAATAACAAATTTAAACTTTATTTCAGGCATTTAATTTTTTTGATATGTAATGCATTAATCAATTAAAATCATCCATTACATCAGTTCTAGCTCCATACGAATTATAATTCATAAAATTAAAATTCAAGAAATTAAAAGTACTAATTGATACATGAAACAAAGTAACAAAACAACCAACATTGATTGAAACCAAAATAACTTACAAATATGCATCAATTCTTTTAATCTTGTAAAAATACGTTGATAAATTATTTGTCTTCATTATTTGCTTCACTCAGTGAAAATACCTAGATTAGACCATTGATCCCAAATATGATCTTTGGTAATCTTGAAGAATTGAGGATCAGCGATTAGGAAATATGCACTTGTGAGGAGGAGAGAGATGTGAAAGCACTTTATTAATAGAAGCATCGTGTCGGGCAATTTGTCGGTGAATAGTTTGTCCATTAAAGATATTTGGGTCAAAGGATGGAAGTCAAGATAACATGAGTATCAAGACTATTAGTGGGCTCATACTTGTGTACTGTGATCAGAGACTAGCCAAGTGGGTGTGAAGTGAGTTGCCTTGAGTATGTCGACCATGTTAGAAGGTAAAGACTTTTATCGGTCGGCCGGGTTATAGGGTTAGATCAATGAGCATTACCAAATTGAGATAAAGTACAGGTGATGGCATAGCCCGAGGCAGTAAGCGTAAGGTTATGATTTATGAAAATGAAGTTGAGCAATTTGCTAAGCTTCTCAAAATGAAGTAGAGCAATTTGCTAAGCTTCAAAACTATAGGCATGAACTTTTACATACAATGCACGGCTACTACTGATGATAATTAAGTTGGAGAGAGCAATTTCAAAGAATCTCACATATGCCTTGCACCTCAAAGTTGGTTTCAAAGAGACGGGGTTATCAAAAGAATTACACTATCTTGATGGATTCTTTTTGAAGGGGGTCTTTTAAGGGCAAATTAAGTTGTAGTTGGATTGGATCTTTGATAATAAGATTTATCATTGGCTTGGGTGTAGTCGAGGTAGAAAACACTCGATCATGAACATGGTTTGTGAAATTGCTGCGTGAAGACATGGCCATGGATATTGATGCAGAGTAGTGGATTGTTATGACTGATCAACAAAAGGTAAACAACGCTTTGAACTTTTAGATGACACTGAACTTTAGATGGCACGAACTTTTTGTGTTTGCTCCTGGTCTTGAATGCTATATATCTGCTAAATTGTCATTTCTTTGAGCATCGTTTGTGTGAAACATTTACATACCAAGCGGAGTAAGATTTCGTGAAGAAGCTTATAAGGATATGATGTGGAAAGTTGCAAGAACATCTAATGTTCAATACTTAGGATCTATCAAATAAAAAGGTTTATGTGGAAGCATTTGAGTCATGGAAACCGGGATCGATGCGCATCCACGCAAAAAATGGACATTTTGAATGATCATGTATGCTATTTGTTTATGTTTATGAACAAATTTTTTGCATAAATATCCGGCGGTGACATCGTAGAGCATGTTCAAGTTTGTATATTTTTCGATTACATTAATATAAAATTTGTTAGCAACATTTTATATATTATTTTCATGTTTATATATTCTTGCTATGAATATATGTTATGAAAAATTGATCCATAAATTTATGTGTATTATATATATTTTGCGAGTTCATCATGATTTTAATTTTGATATTTTGAAATTAAATTTGTGTTTCATGAATTGAGATTTTAAAACTTGCTTTGATTGAAAATGCAGAAAGTTTGATGTGTTTGAGGAGCTTAAACTTAATTAAAAATTCTCACAATTTGTTTCTAAACACCATATGATACAAGAACAATGTCTAAAAAATTTCATAATTTTACGGATAATTTAAGTAGCCCCAAATAATTTTTTAGTTTACGGAGTATTAATTGGATAGTAATTATTGGAAAAGCGATTTTACAACATTTCAATCGGAAACGATTTAAAGTGGCGATGAATTTTTTGTGTTAATTCGAAATTTTCGGATAGGTTATAGCCTTCAAACCGATTTTACAAAAATTAAATTAAGCACTTAAAAAATTGAAATCAGCCGTCATATTCGACACGCCGCCTTACGCCGTGCGAGTGCGTCTAGTGGCCAAATGTCGGACGATTGACCACCAATGGAGAAGCGTCTTTTGAAGGCACGCCTTTGTCAATTGTTTGTATTTTTAATATCTTTATTACAATCTCAAATGTAGAGCTTTTCTGATCTGATATAGCATTTTACAATCTCAATGTAATTTTCACTATCCATAATAAAATACTTTTCATCCCAAATAATCATTTATTTTGAAATGAAAAGAATATTATTATTTCTTAAAAATACGTAAAAACTTTATTTCTGATCGTCTTATTGAAATTCCTCAAAAGTTATATAATACGACTTTTTCTCAATAAGTTGTTAAAATCTCGTTTTTGAATAAAGAATCTTTCGAATTAATTTAAATGTATATCATATATTAATAATATTTAATTTCAATTTTAAATAAAATTACATTTTTAATATTCTAATTTAATTTAATTTAGAGAACCGTTTTAAAAAATTGACTTGGGAACCGAATGAATTTCCCTCCATCCATCCCTAAATAATTTAATACTGTTTTCTTCATATTCTTTCCTGTTTTTAATACACTATTGTTTTCGTGTCTTAATATTGACATTGTTGATGTTTTGCACATCTTTTTCTTATTTGTAGTAAAAAGCTCTGTAACATAAACACAAAATTCTTGCCAAAACTTAAAAAGACATTTACGGAGTACTCCATTAGAATTGAGACACAGCAAACTTAACAACAAAACATAACAAGTTCACAACATTATCACTCAACATTCCAACCTTAAAACAAAGCATTAAAATTTCATTACTAATCATTATTAACCTAAACAAAAACATAGTCCCCTTAAGCACTCCTCAAGCAACCTCAACTTGAATTGTTTTGGGTTTCTTAGGTTGAGGAGGAGGCAACTTCTCAACACTAACACTCAGAACCCCATCTTTACAAACAGCACTAATCTTTTCAATATCAACATTTTCAGGCAACACAAATTTCCTCATAAATTTCCCAACTCTCCTCTCCATCCTCACAAACTTCACCCCCTCTTTCTCCTCCTCCCTCTTCCTCTCCCCACTAATCACAAGCACATTGTCATCCTCAACTTGTACCCTAATGTCCCCTGACTTCAAACCCGGCATGTCGATTATGAACATGTAGGAATTTGGGTATTCTTTGATGTCTGCTGGAGTTGCAGCCATTGCTTTAGCGTCTCTAACGTAGGTTTTTGTTGGGATGTTGTTGGTTTTGTTGTTGGAATCTTCTTCTAAGGAGTCGACCATGTGTGAGAGGGTGTGGAATAGGGGGGCATTGATCAAGCGGAAGTCCATTTTTGGTTTCTTGAAATTTAGTTTTTGAGGGATATTTTATGGCTTTGAAAAATACCTAGTTTGGTTTTGTTTGAAGTTTTTTAATTTGCAGATG
Organism: Lithospermum erythrorhizon; assembly: GCA_019722365.1. Classification (NCBI taxonomy): domain Eukaryota; kingdom Viridiplantae; phylum Streptophyta; class Magnoliopsida; order Boraginales; family Boraginaceae; genus Lithospermum; species Lithospermum erythrorhizon. Next base: position 683,313 of record JADFUC010000294.1, read on the forward strand.
AAGACAACTATGTTGGGTGGTTTGATGAATATATAGCATGAGTTTGGATGAAGAGAATTATGGGAAGAATATTCTGGAGAGGAGGGGGAGGAAGAAACTGGAACTTTCTAGGTGGATTGAAAGATTTTCTTCTGAAATGTCTAGAATGTTTTAGAATGCAAAATGCAATTTTTGTAGTTTTTTATATAAAAAATTATCTCGCCGAATTCACAATTGATGATCGCATTTAATTTTGAATCAGAAACTTTACAAAAATTTGATCCAAGAATTTTTATTAGTCGATAAGAAATAATATATGAGTAAGTATGCGTCTTTGTTAGATTCGTTTCGATATATATTTTTGAAATATCATTTTTTTTATAATTTTCACTCGTATAAAATTAGAGATATTTATGTTTTAATTAAATGGAATCATGATTTAGAAATGGTGGAAGTAATATGGGTACTCAAAAATCAATGGCCATATATGTATTATTATTATTATTGCATCACAAATAATTATTTAATTTTCTAGGTGAGGCACAAAGGCATAACTAGAACAAAAGTTTAATGTGGACCGCATAAAATATATTTTATCTTATAGATTATTTTAATTGATTTTTAAATATAGAGGCAAATATTTAATTTTAATTATTCTTTAATTATAATATTAAAAAAATTAATATTATAAAATATTTTAAAAAATAAATCAATTATATAAATTTTACACATTTTTTAAAATAACATAATTAATAATTAATGGTCAAAATTCAATTTCAAAAATCAATTAAAGTGGATTGAAGGGATTATTTAATAAAATAAATTATTAACTTTTTCAAATATTTTTTTGAACTTAGAATGAATGAAATAATATAAAATGTCAAAAGCTTAATAAGATTTAGAGATAATTATAGATTGGTAACAAATTAGGAGAGGTCGTGAGGGATTATTGGGCCGTGGACCGTGGTCCACCCCTATCGGACAGCAATATTTGACATTGAAGAATAAGATTGTGAAATATTGTTGTTGATGACGAAAACATACACAACATGATAATCAAGAATTTTATTGCATGTAGTAAGCAAATTGAGCAATTAATGACCATTTTTTTAATTTTTCAAGCATGTTACCATATCAAATCATATTTATATTAATATATATATACTACTATATCTAATTTAAAATTATTGTTATTTATATGTTTCGGGACATATATTTGACTATTAATAATTTTGATCATTAAAGATGAAAAAATATAAAAAAATTCTTTAAAGCAAAATTAGCAAATATTTTGAATTGGAATTGGCCGATCGATAATGTTAAAAAAAAATGATTGGTTAAGTGGTGTGCTTAAAAAATTAAAAATAAATGAAACGTTAATAGAAGTGTATGAAAGAGTATCGCACAAAGTGTTCTGAAGATCTGAGCCTCTATTAGGTATGAGTTCGGATCATCTGTTACAATTTGTGCGACACTATTTGTTACACTCCGTTAAAATCATGCCACATGTTTTATCTTTTATTTTAAACCAACTTTTAAAAACAACCAACACACATGTCATAACCTCAACGATATTATATTACAAAGAGTGTCACACAAAGTATAAAAGAGACTAAATTTTATTGTGGCACCTGAACTACTTTGATAATTTCAAATAGGCACCTAAACATTTCAACATTTCAAACCTAAAAGTGATTTTTGGAACCTGAACTTTTCAAATTCCATTTTTTAAGAAGTTGACCGACGTTTTATATTTGTCAATCCACACTTATTAACCTAACCAAACACCCTATTAACTATACCATTTAACTATACATCCCAATTAAACAATTCAAAACACAATCACCACCTTTTCATCTTGATAATATCGAAGCCGCCAAGCCGTCCCTTTAAAATCAACAGACAATTAAGCAAAAAAAATTTGGAGAAAACAAAATCGACGACAAACTAGAGAAAAAGAAAGAAGATCTTGGGGAAGTTAAAGAAAAATTTTGGAGAAAGGGATAAACATGAAACCATTTTTTGTGTAACGAGAGAGAATATAGTAATTGTTGCTCAATTATAGTTAAAAATCTCGCCTTTGTTGATTATGGTTATTATCTGTCCAATCTCGTTTGGATTACTCAATTGGTGAAAACCTAATACATTACGGAAACTCTGACAGGACTTGATAGTGATTTATTCATGTTGAGGTTCCATGGGGGAGGAAAGTTCAAAAAATTCAGTGGAAATCGTGTTTATGAAGGTGGGTAGGTTAGGTTAGTCGACGGGTGCTCGAAAGAGAATATGACAATGCTGCTACTAGCGATGGGTTCTTTGACTAAGGACTTGGTACCTCTAAAAACTAATGATGACATTGATGCGATGTTAAAGTGGGTTCCGGCGGTGAAGAGTATTGATGTATATGTTATACATCCGGTGTAGACGAAGGTTAGAAGGCAATTGTTGTATAAAAATTATATGTCGTATAGAAAATTGTGGCCTCAGGCCGAGTTGAGAGAGATTGATGAAGAAGGCATTGCGGTGAGAATGAAGGAGTAGAAGGTGATCGCGTGTTTGAGAAGCCACGTATTTTTGGAGTGGAAACCCGACTCTGGATATTTGTGGATGTACATGGTGATGTTAGGCTATCACGCAGAGAGGAGGAGACAGGGTGGTATAGGAAATGGAAAGGAAGTGGAAATTGAGGTGGAGTACGGGTGAATGAGAAGGAGGTAAGAGTTGAGGTGGTTGAAAGTGAGAAAGGATGTATGAAGTTAGGGTGGTTGAAGAGGTTGAGAAGGAGGTTGCAATGGCGGTGATGGTCTGAGGTGATAACATTTAGGACTTCACTACAGATCATTTGAGTGATATAGAAGCTGCTAATGTAGATGTTGAATGGATAGACACTATCTTAGCGGTCAGTAGGAAAACAAAGGGAGAAGTAGGGGGTTAATGATTTTCATGACTACATAGATGAGATGGAATTTGGTGAGGACAGTCGACATATCGATGGTGAGATACCAGGAAATGTTGAGAGTCAAACTGCGCATATAAATGAAGGGGCAACCTGTTATCCGAATGAAGGCATTGCCGATGAGGAGTTGGGCTTGATTGTGGAAGACAGTGAATTTGAGGGAGACTCTGAAGATGAACAAGTTCGAGAGGATAGGTATTTAGACTTCCCGTTATGCATGGTATGAAGGAAGGGAAAATGATGAAGTGGATTTTGATGTTGAAGATGAACAAGTTCAGGTGCCTATAATGTTCAATAAATATAGGCATCTAAAGACCCCTGCCTTGATCCCAAATATGATCTTTGGTAATGTTGAAGAATTCAGATCACTAATTAGGAAATATGCACTTGTGACGAGGAAATATTCATTTGTGAAGAATTCGGATCATTGATTAGGAAATATTGATTCATGAATTTATATGTATTATATATTTTCAGTCATGATTTTAATTTTGATATTTTGAAATTAAATTTGTGTTTCATGAATTGAAAGGGTTTTAAAACTTGTTTTGATTGAAAATCTGAAAGTTTTAATGTGTTTTGAGGGCTTAAACTTAATTACAAAAATTCTCACAATTTGTTTCTAAACTCCATATGCTACAAGAATAATGTCTAAAAGTTTTCATAATTTTACGGATAATTTAATTATCCCAAATTTTTTTTTGATTTACGGGTGTGGTGGATAATTAATTATTGGAAAAGCGATTTTACAAAATTCAATTAGAGCGAGTTCAAGAAATTGTGATGAAGATATGCATGTTGAACCGAAATTTTGGATGAGTTTAAAGCCTTGAGCCGATTACACAAAAGTTGAATTAAAAAGCGCCAAAAATTGAGTAATCATCATAAATCGACCATGGCCTTGCGGCAACCGTGAAGAAGCGCGTCCCAGTGGGCAAATCGGACGATTCGACCCACTTGGATTGGATGCGTCTCTGGAAGGCCTTGCCCACTGGCCGGCGCGTGTCTATGGCGGAGGGCCGGAGGCCATCCGTTCGTCGTGTTCTTTTGGGCGGCTAGGCTTTGTAAAACCCTAATTTGATTTTTGAATTTTAATTTCGGTTTTGGTGAATTATTATCATTTTTATTATTATGATAATTGTAATTATCAATTTTGATGATAATATTTTAATTCAATAATCTCTTTCATTATTTATCCTTTTATATATTTATTTATTTAAATGATAAAATCATGATAACTATATCTAGTTAATTATATATATATATATATATATATATATATATACTTATGGATTTTATCTTGGCCTGTATATAAAATAATTATTGTAATAATTATTGAACACGTAATATATATTAATTAATGCATTTTAATTATATATATTTCATGGAGTTAGTATAAGATTCAAATTTGATTTTAAATTTCAATCACATTTAATTATATATTTATGTGATTTGATTTGATTTGCAAAATTAAAATGGAAACTATTTATATGATTGTCAATCATATATTTAAATTTGAATTTGATTGAGAGTAATTGTCTCAACCTCATAATTAGTATTAATTGCATACTTATTGCATATTAAGTTCATGTTTATTGCATATTAAGTGTATGTTTATTGCATACTTATTGCATTCACACTTAATAACATTGATGATGTTATTTGACTTTATGAGTCATTTATTCCATATCATTTAATGTATTTATTAAATACATATTTTATGTGATTTAATTATTGCATTATACATTATAATGGGAATGGAAAGGATATATTGATATGACCTAGTTTTGTATTTTGTTTAAATACGTTGTCACCGGGCCGTTTATTAGATTTGTAAGCGACCGGTGAGTCGTATTTATTTTATTTTTACCCATGACCTCGCGTCTTGTCTTAGTTAGTTAGTAAATAAAATGCTTGTTATGGAAACATTGAAGATGGCTTCACCGGACGATATTTGACAAACTTGGAAGTTTCCATAAGTTGAAGAATCTGAGGCGTATTTTGCAAAATGCTGAAATAGGGTCTTATGTTAGTATTACACTTTGTAAAATATTGTAATAGGTCTATTTTATTTTTATGGTCATATCATATATCTCCTGAATGTGTATCATATTCTTATTTTCATGATGTGCATATTACTTTAGTATGTGCTATATGACATGTTAAATAACAACAAATAAATATTCATCTCACCATAAAATTTAAGCAACGTGTCAAACTAATTTTAAGGTTGTACAGCTTATCACGACTCTTGGGCACCTTTGTGATGGCGGATGTACTAGTGTCGTGGCCAGGTACTGTTTCAATGGATCATGTTAAAGTGATTTCACTAACGTTGTGGGCTTCGGTGTTGCAAAACAATGAATTGGTTTAATTGGTTGCTTAACCGGTGATTTCCACTAACGTTGTGGGCTCGGTGATACACCGTCGGGTAACACCCTGTTAGGAGTGTTAGTGACCCAAGAGTTGTGTCGTGGCACACAATTGATTAGTTAATCTACCATTGTGTTGGGATTCAAAATGTATGCAGTGTTGCCGTTTGGATTTCAATGGATCTTGGATACATATATTTTGTGAATTTGAAATGCAGTATAACATTTACAATTTATTTGTAAAATGTATTTGATTGTTTTTGAGCTACACTATTTGTATTTGTATGTTTCCTATTATGATTGGCACACTACGATTACCTGTTTATTCACCGTTAATTGGAAAAATTAAAACATAACTTCATTATGTGAAATAAAACATGCTAATGCGATTTCCTTCATAAGCCATTGAAAATGGTTGTATGCTAATAAAAGGACAAACATTGAATACCATAATCATTTAAGACTTGACTTGATCATGTAGACACGTTACATGAACTTAGGTTCAAGTGATTGACGTCACATGATGTGATTGAGAGGTAATTAATTTTGATCTCAATTAAAGGTGATGATGCTATGAAGACTAATATGGTATATTGTCTCTTAGCCACCATACAAGCATTAAATGAATAGTTTAATCTCTTTTATAGCACAATTGAGAAAAACTGTTGGATGATCTTGAATGTTGTGTACCTACATTTCAAGACATGTCATTGGTATTTAGTTTCATCAACAAGATGAACTTCGTTCATGAATTGTGATGAAGCATAAACACGGTTTTGTATAACCGGGCAACGTATTGTCTATTTGATTCGCATCACTTATAAAGTTGAGTGCACAAAAAGAGCTATGACTTAAAATTAAGCATAGAAAGAATAGTATTTATAACACTTGAAAAATAGAAATATAGGTTTGATTAAACCTCGTATCTCGAAATGATTTCTATCAAAAAATTATAATGTCGTATGAAGCTATTGCGATTAATTAAATTGAACACTATTTTGACTCACATGGTTTTGATCATGATTCACGAGCCAGAAATGCAGTAAAGTAGCCAAGATACAAGGCCTGAAAGATAGTGAGTTCTTATGTAATGATAGGTGACTACGTATAAAGAGCCCTTGGGTTAAATCATCCATGAATGGTTAAAGCTTCAAAATATTTTCTTTGAACCTATATTTCTTATGAAAGACATGATATTTTTGAATAACAAACAACTGAGTGATACATGTGGAAAATAACTTTAACATAGACTTGAGTTTAATCTTGCAAGATGATTAAGTCAACTCTTTCTAGACTTAGAGGGGGGTTTGTTAATCTTGATTTAGTTTGTATATTCACATACAAGTCGTCAGGATATAAGTCGTGAATGATACATCGAATTGATAAGAATATGGGGAAGACCATATAAATACTATCAATTCTGAACTAGTATCATCGACATGAGTAATGTATTATCCAGGAATGAGGCGTATTCTGATCTTAAAAAGCGATACTTGATAAGATCGTCGTAAGTGTGTGTTTAATGAAGTTAAAACACAATGGATGAAATCTTTCAATTTTGTATACCAAAGTAATTTTTCATTCTACCTTAGATGTGTCACTAGTTGAGTGATACAAGTAAGAGTTGTGTTCAATATAATTGAAACATAATGAATGAAATAAATTCACATATCAAAGTTATTTATGAACAACTCAAGAGTTATGTTTGACAAATAAACTTTGAAGCGTCTCGAATGAACACGCTAATATTGTGTCGCAGTAGACATAATTTAACCGCAGTCTAATTTTAGAATATGTCATCATGTACACATAATTAGAAGGAAGCAGGTATTTATTTCCATCTACTATAGAATTACACTTTATTGTATCTATAGTATCTTCATTATAGTATAAAGGTGGAAATAAATATATTATGAATGTATTCACGTGGCTCCTTAGGAGATAGCAATCCAGTGGTAGAATCATTCGGTATATTAGGAACATCATATGACAATTCTAATGCATTACTAACGTCTAATGCAAAGATACATGATGTTATGAATAAATCATACTCCTATAGATTACTTATTGTCATATGGTGAAATAGAATTGGAATACAAGAGTTGAGTATATAACTCACTTTATTACCTTCTAGATGGTGATTCATCAGAAGTAAGAAACGTGGTTCCATTAAATGAACATATAGTCATAAATGAATCAAACATTTGGTTTCGACCAAGTTGAATGTATTCATTGATTGACTATGCTAAATGTCTATTTGATCTCATTTCTTATTGATTACTCGAGTGTTGTAACATGTGTGTTTAAGTAGTGATCAAATAATGTTCTAAGTATTGATCGGTGATGATGGATACTTGACATTGTTGTTGGAAGTTCACATCTCAAGCGAGAATAAGAAGGAGAGCGATTATCTTATCAATATCTAGTTACTGACCTTGAAATACAATATAATGGAGTTAAATTTTCATCTTGATATTTTTGATTGAAATCAAAAAGGGATCAAGTGAAAAATGAACCTTGAGTTCCTTAAAGATTAGTGAGACACATACACATAATGTTTTGTACATTGAGTACTAAAAATTCTCCGCAGCAGAAAGGTATAATAGTAATTGATTCTTGAACATCATAAAGCCCAATTATATATATGTGATATATGCTATATTTGTCACGAAATATAAGGTTATATGACATTTTCTTGTTAAGCTATAATGTCATGAAGTTTGAGGTGAATAAAATCAATGATAGATTAAATTATATGATAAACTGATTCTCTTTATTGACAAGGCAACTCTGCATTGCTCCGTTCTGATTAAGGACCTGTGATTGAGAGTGGTTTGAATCTATTACATAGTAATATCATTCACCGTATACCATTTCAGGATCATGTGTTGTATATCACGACCATAACATAGAACAATTCTCGCGAATTGTGGGGTTTTACTAAAGGTATTCACGCGGACTCGGAGTCTGACTTTTGTAGTAACTTTAAGAAAATAGAGCTAACTATAGTTACAAGGAAAAAGGATCCCATTTTGGTCTTTATACAGGCTGAATGTGAGAATAGTGTCATGGACAGCTGTCCCATGTGGAACACTATTAGCCAATTAATTCATTAATGGGCTGAGTCTAGTATACTCGAAGAGTAAACTAAAGAAGCTTGAACTCAGTATTACAACATTACCAATCAATTTGTATTGTTGATAATGTTATTAAAGAATATGCATTTAACAAGATAGATGTGTTTAACACACCTTTAGTTGTGTTGTAAACCTACCCGATTATAACTTTCGAGGCATGGCCATTGCTATAAAATCTTAGTCATCCGATTTCATGGTTGAGAAGCCGAGCAGAGATGTGGATGTAAGGAGCCTTTACTTGTAAGTGGCTTTACAGTTAAGGACATGATTGTAATCATTACCTTCGGCTGCATGTCCTAAGGACACAAAGAGATTCATGCAAGTTTAAAGATCCACGTGTGGACTTGAGCAAGCATCTCGGAGTTGATATATTCTTTTGTAATTAAATCAAGATTTGATTTCACGAAATCGAAGAAGAAACTGAACGATGCAAGGTTCAGTGGGAGCTAGTTCATTTACTTTCTAGAATAAGTTAAGCAATTGATTGAACAAAGTAATTCTTGTTTTACAATCTAATTAATAGCATTATATCGTAAATTCATTAATTATAGTTGTTTATTGTTCCTTTGTTTGTTGAAATAATAAATTCCAAAACAGAATCTATAGTTTCTAGAGAGGCAACACATGGCGTTGATAAAGAGAAACTCTTCAAGTCTAGAAGCTTATGAGAGATAGCCATTTTTCCTTGTCGGAATCTTGTTGATAGTTTTGGGACAACTAGCATTTGATGACCCGACACCGTGATGATTGATAATCAATTTTTATTGAATCGTGAGAGCTTGTAAGTCTAATCAATCTTATGGGGAACATCGGTTGCATAGCAGGAGTTGGATTGACCATTGAAAATCATAGAAGATATGTATATCTGTGTCCTATAATGTTTACTTAGAACTGTTAAGTTTAGCAATTCTTAGACATGCGTATATAACTATCTATGTTATATAAGCTCACGCTCTTTGTATAATCGAAAAACGTGCACTGCTTGGGGGATCGCTAACGGCTATGTTAGGTAACACGGTGAGTATAGCAGGTAAATGTTGTTGATATATTATAGGAATTTATCCATACTTAATATACAAAGGTAGATCTAGAGCCTCTCAATGAGTTGGGGCCGATTGGTTTATAAGGATGTCATAATTACTGAGTCGGTTCGACCGAGTAAAAGAAAGTAGTGGGTGTTCTGACATACTTCTTATAGTTAACTTTGTGTGAATCCTTGAGATAAAGAAATTGTAAATATTCAAAAGGTCAAATGGGAGTGTTGGAAATCAGAGTATATTGATTTCTTTAATTATGCCCGTTGCAACAATTATTATAACAATTTATTTACTAGTTTTAGTTAAATGAGCTTACTCAGACTAAGTGTTCAATAATAGTACTTAGCAAATTACTAACGGAGACACTCATGAAAATATGGGGTTATGTCGGTGCTAGATCGTGATAATCGTTATAATAATAATAATGGTCAGTATATTATACAACTAATAATATCTTAGCCGAAGATTAAATTACCACGTAGAGTAGCATTGAGTTTTATTTCATGTATGAAATTAAATCGTGATTGCTAAATTGAGAGTTGATTAAATCAACATTATACTCAATCGAGTTTACATTGATAATTTAGATACAAATTGGACGAGACCAAATCAATTAACTTGCTAGTTTAATTGGCGGTTTAACTAGTAAAAGCTTCGTTAGTGACTTGTTGGTGCCTCGTTAGCATTTAGTTAGTTACTTGGTTTTAACGGTAGCTTATTAGTTAACGGGTAGAGCTATTCGGGTTAAAAGGGAGTGGGCTATATAAAGTTTTATAAGATGAAAACCTAATCATCTTCTCTCCGCCACACTTTTACCTTTTCTTGCGCCTCCCCTTTCTTCCATAGCCGAGCAAAAAGCAAGCCTTTAGGCTTGGGTTTTGTTCTCAGTGTTCTTGGGGTTCTAGCAAATCCAATCGTGTGATTCAAGCTGCTCCTCGTATTGGACCCAATTGGAGGCATCTACCTTTTGTGGTGCTAATTGCTAGGGGTAGGCTTCGTGAAAGTACAAGTTGGTGAATTTATTTTGCTCTGTAAGTGCTTATTTCATATATATATATATATATATGTTTTTATAATTTGATTATATATATTTTGAATGATCCCGTATGCTATTTGTTTATGTTTATGAACAAGTTTTGCATAAATATCCGACATGGAAGAACTCTTGAAACTTTGGTGAATGTGAACAGCGGGGGAAGAACAGAAGAAGGTAAGAACTAGCGAAACTGGAACATCAATGTCCTGACCTATTGCTTCAAATTTTGGTAATGGTTCAAGCGTGCCTTGCTTGACTCCACGATCAACCACCAAACACTAGTAGGAAATCAAAGAAATCTATGTAATAGCCTAGATTTCATATATTTTCATTGTTACTTTTCTTTTATTTTCATGAATTGTATTTTGGCTATTTTGAACACTATGTGTCAACTTTTGCTAGTTGGAATGTGATACAATCATGAATCTATCTTCCTTTTCAATTAAATTGCAAGTTCATTATATGTCATTGGTGATTTGATTTATAATTTAAGCTTATTGAAATGTTAGAGTGACAATAAATAGGAGAAAATAGTTTCAATTTATCTCCAAGCTAAGCTTATGTTTTAACTTGGATGGTTTGGGTGTTTGAAATGCACATTTACAAAAGTTTAGGTGTCTTCTCACAAAATACCAAAAGTTGAAGTCTTATCTTCCAATTAAAATCCTAGATACGTGGAGTTGCAATTTCATAGATACGAAATTAACATTTACAACACATTCCTCATGATGTCTGTAAACAAGAAAAAATTATAGCTAAACATACAACCAATCTGCGCCTAGAAGTTTAGGTAGGTCTTCTCGTTTCTTCATATTCATATCATGGCATGGCGGATAATTGAGGAACAGTCATCAATCACTTCCAAAAACAAATGAGTTACCTATCGAAACAACTGTCAGTTTAGGCTTACATGCCCAAAATTTCATTCAAAAGCAAATAATTTATCTTACCCGATCACGGACATCTTACAAATTTCACATACGATTCTTTTTGAGTGTAACTTACCCACTCCATAGCATTCTTCAGCGTCGGCATTTTGAATCAGTTACTTGTGGTGACATTCCCACAATATCTTAGTTCAATTGATGTGAGATTCTGGTCAGCCACTGTGAAATCAGCACGTAAATAAATAAATAAAAACATAAGCTAAATTTTTTAATGTAATGCCCTTGAACTTTCTTTGTTTTTCTTTGCTATAGTGGTTATAGTAGTAGAATAGTTTGGATCTTTATTAAAGGAGTTCTAAAAGAGGCAACTTTTTTAGTAGTGCTTATTTTGGGTTATATAGTTTGAGGGGATTAGAGGAATAAGAGGATAAGAAAAAGGTTAATTTAAGGTGGCTAAGATGAGCTTAAGAACGGCTGAGGATGATTCAGCATCAGAAATTCATCTTCCAGCTGATATTGATTGGGAAATGTTGGACAAATCAAAATTTTTCTTTCTAGGAGCAGCCTTGTTTTCGGGTGTTTCCACCGCGCTTTATCCTGTTGTTGTGCTGAAAACTAGGCAACAGGTTATGGTTGGCAATAGCCCTTGCCTTAAAATGGCAGCTTTGATTTTTAGGAATGAGGGGCTCGGGGGTTTTTATCGTGGTTTTGGAACATCGTTAATGGGGACTATTCCTGCAAGGGCTCTTTATATGGGGGCACTTGAGATGACTAAGAGCAATGTAGGTACTGCCACTGTTCGGTTGGGGTTCTCTGATGCCTCAGCCTCGGCTATAGCTAATGCTGCTGCGGGGTTGAGTGCTTCGATGGCAGCTCAGTTTGTATGGACTCCGATTGATGTTGTGAGCCAGAGGTTAATGGTGCAAGGGGGGAGTACTAGTGGTGGTTCTTCCACGGCTTGTTTGAAGAGGTACAGTGGGGGAATTGACGCGTTTAGGAAGATTATTCGTGCTGATGGGGCAAGGGGATTGTACAGGGGGTTTGGCATCTCAATATTGACATATGCTCCTTCTAATGCAGTATGGTGGGCATCTTACTCTGTCGCGCATAGATTTATTTGGGGAGGTATTGGATGCTATATTTGCAAAAAAGATGAGAATGGTAATGGTGAGGGGCGTGGGAATGGGAGTTGTTATAGGCCGGATGGGAAGGCCATTATAGCTGTTCAGGGGCTAAGTGCTGCTATGGCTAGTGGGGTATCTGCAATAGTTACAATGCCGTTGGACACAATCAAGACTAGGTTACAAGTATTGGACGGGGAAGAGAGTGGACGACGACAGTTGACCATCTTACAGACAGTGAGAAACCTGGTTAAGGAAGGTGGATTTGGTGCTTGTTACAGAGGATTAGGTCCAAGATGGGCCTCAATGTCTATGTCTGCTACAACCATGATCACCACCTATGAGTTTCTCAAACGAATGTCTACGAAGAATCAGGAGTCTTGTGTTTAGTAAATTCATCAGAATTCCACGAATCAGTAGTCCTTCGCTTAGTAGGTTCATCAGAAATTTGACAAATCGAGCAAAGGGGAATTAAGATTGTGTCATGACTCATGAGGTTCACTCTAGTTGGCCTTGATGGTCATACCATTGTAAATATTTTGTAAAAATGTAGTAGTGCCTGATATGTTTCTCATGTTATTTATAATTTACTTCTTTAGTTCATGAGAATATATTATGCCCATAATGCTTGTCCAACATTACTACATTCAAGATTCTCTAGGTAGCATTTTTATGAATGGAAAATGGCTCCAATCCATCAACTTATTATGTATAACCAAGTTCTTGACTATCTGCAAGTATTCATCAATTTGTGTTTTTTACTGATTAGAAGACCATTCCTTAGTTGTGCATCACATGTAAGTCTTGTAGTTTCTCCATCTAGAACAAGAACGAGGCCCTCACTGCAACGTATACCAATACCGTCAACGATGTTTGGCGACTAATGCAGTTGACATGCAAGAGGGGAAGGGAGAAGCTTGAGGGTGGTAAGAAACTAAGGGCGTGGGGGCACGCATTTGGCTGCCTCTGCCTTCCACGAAACCGAAGAGGCAACGAAACTTTCGACACTGGGATAGGCCATTTTCTCCTTCTGTAGTGGAGGAGCCACATAACCTTCTTGTACTGCTTTAGTCTTAATGATGTACTTATGAAGAGACCCTCCATCTTAAATTTACCAAAAGCCGTTTATTTTTTCATTTCTGGGAATTAGGGATATGTAGTACAACATGACTACTAAATTAAAAAGATACCTTTTTGATGTAAAAGCAAACTTCATGTTCCATGTCTTGGGGGTGGAGGGGTACCCAACCCACTAGTTTGTGAAAGAAAAATATATTTAGCCTAAAACTAGAAGAATACTTCAGTCAAGGTTTTCCATTGAAAATGACATAGAAGGCATAAAGACTTATATCAAACATGATGACTAATGAAACTGAACCTAATTTCCCTCTATGGCAGGGGAAAATGAGAATATAATGACAACCAAATCATAATTACGACGTGAACATTCAGGTCATGCATCTAAACATAGAACAGCATGGTCACACATGATTGGGAACACGACTAACATATTTTACCAAATAAGGAGCTTTTCAAGCTAGAAACTAATGTTGGAAGTCAATAGAATATCTCCAGGGAGAATCAAGCGCGTGCTCTTTTGTTGCTGCATATTGGGCACTTGTACTGCTTGACATGCTCAGCCTTGGCGGGGGTTATCTTAACACACTTGCCATGGTACCACTTCTCACAAATGTCGCAACATATCCAGAACTCGTCTGATGAGTACTTCTCACCACATGCTCCACATAGTGTCTCCTCGTACTCTTCGTCTTCCTCGACCAAGCCATCCTCATTGTCCTCAGACTTCAATTGCGAGACTTTTGAACGTTTTACCTGTAATTCAGTGCCATGCTGGATCAATACAACTTCAGGTCAATAGAAGAGAATGCAGTGCAGGGGTAATTCTACATTCTCTTCATGTTTTCAAACGAGTAGAAGGAAACCCAAGGGAGAGCAAAATGAGTAAAGCTACAAACTATTTATTGGACAATATTAATGAACAGGTATGTACAAGCTGGTAACTGACCTAATCACAAGAAAACTGACTAACTTGTAATTCACCAAGCATATCACATAAATTTTCTGTTTAATATACTATAAATGAATAATCACATCATACAAGAAACATAATAGATGCATCTATTAAAACAAGAAAGCAATCCAATGGTATTTCAATCATCTGTAGTAGGTTGACAGTCATTAGTTTACAAAATCCATATCCTACACTGCTAAAGAAAAGAAGTACAGTAAAATAGTAGAGAAGTGAAATTACTGTCATGGTACCTTAGATTTTGACTTAGGTTTCTTGCTGCTAGAGTTTGAAGACCCTTTAGATTTCTTCGTGGTTGCACCACTTACAACCTCAGAGACTGTTGGGAGTTCATTTATCATATTGAAAAGGCGTTTCCTGCATTATAACCCCACAACAAGGTGTCAATTTGGAGATAATGTTCGTATCAACGTAGATAAGTAATGATCATCTTATTATAGGACAGACACAGATACTGATATAAGCAATCTGCCGGGTATATTGTCAAAACAAATAGAATGATCCTCTGCTAAAGATGACAACATTTAAAAACAAACTAAGACATTATCTCAGGAAAGGCACCCCAGAGGCATAAGGTAACAGAGGACATGTTTAGACTTCAGAGAGAGCTATACCTGTCAGCTTTGTCAAATACAAATCTAGCACCAATAAAAAATGCCACAGCAAGTAACCATACATCACTATGAACAGCAACCAAAGCTAGCCAGTCCTTCTCTTTCATTCCATCCCGGGCAAAGTTTATGCCCAGAGCAGGCTCTGGAAGCTCTGAAGGAACCTCTTCTGCAGGTAAAGTCACTTCCCATTGCTCATCAGGATGCCCATAAAGGCACAAGTTTTCCTTTTCTGCACTCAAATGTTTCGATAGTTTTCTTCATTGACGAATTTATTCAAGATCATAAAAGATCTGAACAAGTGGAACCAAAACAAAAGCATAAACTGGTAGAGAGATTATAACGAAAAGTCGCAAGGCAAAGAATACAGGCATCAATAACTCAATAAGTGACTTTTGCAGAGGTAAACGTAAAGAAACCGAGAGAACATGAGTCTCTTTCCAACTAAAATAAAGAAGAGATCTGACATGGTAGAAAGAATCTAACTGGGTGCAGCATTCCAGATTAACATTCTGTTTTCCAATAATCTACAATTTTAGATCAAGAACTAACTAAAAACTGAGAAGTACAGTTTCTGTACATGCAAATACACAATCATAAGCTATATATATTCATAAAAATTATAGTATACATGTTTCTCATTCTGTTTGAAATATTTGACAAGCTAAGTATCTAATATTTGGCATTATAGTACAAGCACCTACTTCAACCCCAATCACATTGCAAAGTCGGTGATAAGTGAATTGATCAATTACGACAAGACATGCTAACATATAGCCTTGGACGAAGGCAACTGAGAAAATAGAAGGATAAGAAAATCAACCATTAGAGTTCAAATATGTAACTTATTACACTACTGATCCAACAAACATCATAACATATATGTCCTCTGATGACCTAATATTTAGCTTATTAGGCTTTCATTCAATTAATGGTTGGTTCATTGTAAAAATTGTCCACTTATTGAACAACAATAATGGGACTGGTCACTGTTAGATTGAAAACTAGCATCCACTCCATACATTCATGTAGGAATTTATCCTTTTAAGGAAACAGAATCGGTGACCACTAACCGCCTACTCTAATGAAAGAAAACGCAACACTAGAGAACAATGTCTACCAAGTAAAAAACATTTATACTGTTGACTGAAAATTGAGAAATAATTCAAGATCTCTATAATATCTCTTCATATACTTCACAAATGATTCATCAGTAACAAGATACACACTCTGTAGCAGTTTCCTCCTTAAAGTAACATGCCCAAGAAAAATCCAACAATAACAAACAGAAGTAACCATTAAACTTATATATTCATGGAATATTGTTTTCAAAGTTATGTAATAAACACAACATGCATAAGATTTTTTTTAACACTGCAATAACTAGACGTAAATCATTCATCAACATGCCTGCCCCAATGCCTTTGAAGAGCCTCCCGCCTAAGCGGGTAAGGGGTCGGATAGCATCCAGCTTTACCGTGTAATAACAACGAGGCTGTTTCCGAAACTAGACATGCATCGTAATTTTGCAAAAAAAAAAATATATACCTTTCTTTTCCAAAATCCAAACTACTCTATAACATATTAATTAGTTCAAAACCCATAAACAAAAAATGAAGTAACGCAAACATAACTAAACTACAACAAATAAATAAAAACAAAAATCAAAAAACAAAAATAATAGCCTGAAAAAATTACCAGGATCACACTGTTTGAAAAATTCATCCACATCTGCAAATTACAACAATTCACATATTAGACAACATAAAACATTACCAACAAATCAAAAACTCCAAAAAAATTGCAAATTAATGTTTTTTTGGTTCATTTTTTCCTAAGTAAAAAAAAAATTAAAGTGGTTTACCTGAAGTTAAAGCTTTAATTAAAGCAGCTCTTCTAGCTTTGAAGTCTTTGAAGATTTCCTCAACAGTTCTTGGACTATGATGCGAAATTCCATTCATTTTTCTCTTTTGAATATCAAGAATTATGATTATTATGGAATCTCTAAGATGAGAAAAAGGTGGAGTTTTTATATGGAGTAGAAAGCTGAAGAGAGTGAGGACTAAAGAGTCACGGTAGTGAGGGGAACATTAATGTTTTGTTTGGCCTCTGTGACTGGTATTTGCAGAAAATTTAAAACGCTGCTTTTGTTACTATTTTTAGCTTTTCGAGTCGAACGTTAGATGAGTCGAATAAATGTTGTTTTGCTATATTTTAGTTTTCGAAAGTTAAAACAATGTGAAATATAATTGAAAATATTATTCAAAAATTAATCTTGACGCGATAATCGTGATTTAAAGGAATGAATATTGTTTAGGTATTATTTTAGTTGTCGAGATGAATTAAGGTAAACTATAATTGAATGTATTATGTACTTATGATTTATATTATAGAAATTAATGAAAATGGGATTAAAGAAGATCTAGATACATTATTTAAAGTTAAATTTTTTATTAATATTATGGCATTAATGAGAACTAAGTTATACGCGCACGCTTCCTCACAGAATTATTTTATTATTTTAATAATAAAATTATAATAAAATTTTTTTAAAAAAAGGCTAAAAAGAAATAATACGAAAAAGTTACCACAAGAAAAATAAAGATAAAACAACTTTTTATTTTCTCTCTATACTACTGAAAGATTAGATAGTAGATACATTTATAAGTAGTAGCTTACGGTTGCTTATTCATAGCTGGCTACACCATAACAAGTTTACTAATAAAATTAAAATTAAAAAAAAATTATCATGGCAGAAATAGAATACATTAATTCGGCTTCACTCAGAACCGCCAATGTATGCTTGTATTATATATAGAGCAGATTCAATTAATCAGCCAGTTAGCATGAAATTAAAATTTATCGTTGATGTAATTAGATTTGTCTTTAATCCAAACGCAACCAATTCGAATTTGACATTTATCATCGTTTCTATTAATGATTACGATATTAATTGGAGTTCTAATATTTTGAAATTAACTAGGGCAAGATTATGTATACGAGTAATATGTTATTTTTCAATTATGGTTGATTAGAGTCGGTTGAAGTTATAGCAGAATGAAAAACAATGATAATGCTTATCATGAGGTAAATGAAATTTAGCAAAATACAAGTATAACTTATTCAACATTATTACATTAAGACCAAATGTTATGCTAACAAGTATAACACCTAATTAATCATAAAACATGAGGGTAACATACATAGCCACATAGGTAATAGGTTCGATTTAAAAAAACCAAAGAATACATATTACTACATACAAGCTGATATTTTCTAGAGGTGAAATGGACATTTGTACCAATCGTCTGTATATCATAAAATGAGTTCACCTAAATTCTAACAGCAGAAGATCTAACTATGGCCTTCAATTCTCAATCGTATTCGTTTATCTACGATCTACCGTGATGCCTCAAGAGGTAAGCGCTGGACTATTTGCCAACACTGGAACCTGCCCCATATTCAACCGCTTCATTTCTGTTTTTAATTCGTCACAGGACTCATGGAGGCTTTAATGGTGTCGATTGTTCATTCATCAGCAGGTGTTGCTCTGGAAGGCAAGCCCCTTATTACATGCCGACACAGGAACCTAAAAACAAATAGTTTTGTTTCATGAAATTGGACCGATAGAAACCAAAGCATTTTTTGCTAGTGCAATTTAATAACAAAGAAGAAAATGGAAAGCATGTTGAAGCTAAATAAAAGTGGTTGCTGGAAACCTTCTCATGCAGTATAGCATTTTGTCAGGGGCCAGGGCGAATAATGGGTTATTTTATGCTACAATTATAGCAATTATAAGTTTTCCAGTGAATGTCTATAATGTAAAATTAGCAATCTCCAATAGATACTCTAAGATGCTCTAACTTCTACAGCTTTTGGCATACTAAGAGATCTTATAGTTCGCAAGAAGGACTACATGGCAACACAACTGCCACTTCAGTGTAACGAGGACATCAGAATACAGTGTAAGAATCTCCATACCAGATCATATCATTCGATGAAGAATCCACAATCAAAGAGCTAGCAGTTCTTGGTTCATTCTTTTGGACGTGCACTTCCAAAGGTGCTGCTCTGATTTTGCATCCAACTTGCAGCTTGAAAGGCAAAATCTGCTGGTCATGAATTTGAAAATCAGTAGGAATGTTGTGATACTGAAAAGAGAAGTAAATAATAGGCCAGACACCAACATTTAATATTTATGTAACAGTAGATAAGAAACAGTAACAGGTCATGCAGAGAAGTTTTAAGAAATGTGTACATGTAATCATGTAAAAGTAATATCTATGCATATTTATGAAGATTGTTAACTGTAGGTAAAGACATGAAGTGGTCAAACTTATATGAATAGCATCTTCACTACCATCAATTCCCATTGAGGCAACCTTAAAAATGACGCATTAACCTGAAGCAATCTATATAAAAGGCAGTTCAACAGAAACCGAGTAATGGATGTTCATGAAAGAAATTGAGCAAGACTTATTGAACACCTTTGATGGCTTTAACAATTAACTAGCTAATGTCAGGTTAACTACTATCTAATACTGCCCAAGTCCTTGTTCGAGAAATCAAACATGAATCAACAAGCTTCTAGGAGGCTCGGAGTCTGTGAGAAATGCATCGATTATGGAAGCCTGAAGTGGAAAAGGACCCATGTGCATCAGAACATAGGCCGAAGGTATTGCTTAAGTTGAGGGGTTAGCCTTGACATTTGATACCATGTTAATTAAAATGAGTTCCATCACGAGACTGCTCAATAAAAACTTGTACCGAACCTTGATTTACTTTAACTAACTGATGGCTTCAAAAGTTTACCTTTTTGTTGCATTTAAAATCCCGCTTGGGCAGAAAATGCAGAGGCATATTGAATGAAGATGGAGCTTTAACCAACAAAAAAAGCTTGGTAGGACCTAAAAGTAGATAAAATTAGTGTAAAAAATCACAACTTCCTAGCAAACTCTTCTGCGGAAAACACAATCAAGAAGTTTCGTGCTCTATGAAAGTTACCAGCATACGAGTTTGATCCTGCACCTCTTGATATTAGCTCCCTGATGGCCTGGTTAATAAATAAAGATAATTGTAAGTACTCAATGTCCAATATCAACCATCATGCTCAGTGTGAAGTAAAATCAAGACAAAAATAGTTACTCCAAATAACTTATACAGCAAAGAGAGAGCACCCTTTTCGAAAGGCTTTCTGCAATTTTACTTCTACCGAATTCCCCAGAGAAAACTCTCCCATTAAGGGGAAAGTACATCTCATAAACATGAATAGGCCTCAACGGACTAGGCCCTAAAACCAGCGTTACACATTCTACACCCGGAATCTCAGAAATCATCAATTGAAGAGCTGTTTTTACACTAGCAATCGTTTGCATTATCCTCTCGAGTCTCTTTATCCCCTGCTTCACCTCCCTTTTCCTTGTAGCTTGCTTCCTCCTTATTGACCCCTTTGTTTCAGCCAATGCAAGAACTTCCTCCTGACCTCAAACATAATTCAAAACGTTATTCAAATTTCCATTTTTTTTGTTTCCTTTATCAGCCAGAAACAGTTTGTAGATTATATGATGATGCTAATGAATTTGAAAATTGGCTCACCAAAATTTTATATTCCGAACGTAATTCATCAAATTCAAACGTCATGTCCTGCAATATACTGAAATTTCAAACAAACAAAAAAAATTTCAACCGGTTAAAGAGATGATGAAATTTTTTCTACCTCCATCTCGAAAAGATTGTCTAATTTGATTTTTGCTTCTCCAAATTAACAAATTTTGCCGACTTAATCGTCACACATAATGCTAATTCAAATCAAAATTATCATGTCAATAGTAAAGTATATTGAAAATATTATAATCTGAAAGACATTTCACCAAATATTATAAAACACATACGAAACGAATCAAGGTCAAAATTTAAAAATTCAAAACTAGATACTTCATTCATCCTTATTCCCTAATAGTCAACTATCGAAATTCAAAACTAAACAATTTTCTAGGGATGGAGGGAGCTGTATGACATATACAAAAAAAATGAGCTGAAAATCGAAATAGTCAACTATTGAAATTCAAAACTAGACAATCATTTTGGGACATAAGAAGTACAACTTATACAAAAATAAATGAGCTCAAAATTGAAAAAATTAACTACCAAAATTCAAAACTATACAATTATTTAGGGATAAGTGAGTACCACATATACAAAAATAAACAAGTTCAAATTGAAAAAATCAACTTCCAAAATTCAAAACTAGACAATCATTTTGAGACAACATATACAAATAAATGAGCTTAAAATTTAAAAATTAATTCAAAAAAGTTCAAAATCGAAAAACAATCAACTACAAAATCCGAAACTAGACAATGATTTTGAGACAACATATACAAAATAATGAGCTTAAAATTTAAAAATTAATTCAATTATTTAATGATGAAGTGAGTACGACATATACAAAAATAAACAAGTTCAAAATTGGTGTTTTAACTATCGAATTCAAATCGTGACAATCATTTCGCAGACAATTAATAAAAATAAAAAGTGAAGGAATTACGAGGGAATTTGTTGGTGCATGAAGAGAGAAAAGGCTAGAATATCATTAACAATGTGGAAAATAATTGAGCTATCAATTGAGGATGAAGATGTCTCCACGATTGTACTCTTCATTTCCGAACTTCCTTCTCCTTCCGCCATTAACTACTCCAACACACTTATCGAAGCAGTACTATGATGCAAATCAATTTAATTTATGTATTTGATCAGTATTTTGAATTGAGTAGCGAATGTTAACGAGGCATTAGTTATAAATTATTTAATAAATGTATTACTTGAAGTAATTTTTTAAAATTATACATTATATATGCATTACAACATTTTATAAAAAAATAATACTCTTGCAAAATTGTTGAGCATAATATAATTTGTCCTAATAAAAATTATATCCAATAATTTATTTTAATTGTCTTTCTCAATTCCGAGGTCAAACTTTGACAAAAAATAACCTTTTAATTTTATTATGAAAAGTTACAAGAAAGTATTATTATAAAGTTGTAAAGGCATCACAGTTACTAGCTATAACTGGTAAAGGGATTGGTGATACTAAGATAAAAAAGAAGGCAAATGATATGGCCATTCCAGAAATGCAGTGTAATTGATGTCACACCAGTCTACTACAAGGAAGAAAGGAAAAATCTGATGAACTACTATTAGGTCGAGCAGCAAAGAAAATAAGTATGCCATGTATGGCAATACAACATCCAGTTGTACGATGGCTTTGGTGCCGGGGGTACAAAATTTGATCCTAAACCGATGGAAGTCCATATTTAGCCAAATGCGCTGCCCCTAGAGAGACTTGAAACAGGGCAACCATACGAGAGAGTCTCACCAAGCTAAACCTTTAACTTAAGGCCAATTCATACCGCCTCAGTGCCTTGCTCAGGCTTGGCATCACGTTGTAGGCTTGGTAAGATCTTCTAAGTTCAATAATGGATCCCACCTGTTAGAAAGAGTACGACAAGTTACAGATGGAAGGGAGGATGTACAGGAATAAATGCCGTAACAGTGAGGGTTATAATCAAAAAAAATCTTCCGGGTGAACACTGAGTTCGAACTAAGCCTGAGAGGCCCAAAATATGTATGAACAGTTGAACACCATAATTGTGTGGGTTATAAACTCACGATGATTAGGACTGACGTGAAGCCTATTCCGAAGCCTTCATTGATACGCCTCAAATAGTGATCAACTATGTTGGACACCGTAGCCAAGAGGCTTAATAATAAGCCACCTGAAATTTTTAACCAATTATGTGGGTTAGCAGGAGAGAACGAACAAGCAACAAATGGTGTTAAATTCAGAGGAAATCAAGACAAATAGGGCCCGAGGTAAGCAATAAAAATGTAGTAGTAAATCCAGTGGTTTTCATTTGTGGAATAGCCTAATACAACTGACGGTTTTGACATGTAAATACCCCAAAAACGTGTTGATGTTTGAATCTTTGTCAAATATTCTATGGTGGCCTTCCCAGGTTTTATAGCTGGTATTCTGGCACCAATCTTGTTCAAGTAATCAGATATCTCCTTCGGCATGTTGGCCTGTACATAGAGCCACAGATGGAGACACAATGTACATTAGTATATGAATAAAACTCCAGCAATTACAATGTACCCATGTTCGATCAACAGATGCTACAGAAAATTTCAACAATTAGCATAATGTGAAAATGTCGCATTAATTAACATCATCCTTTATTCCTCATAAAACAATCCTCCTACTGGTTTTGCTTACTTTTTTATGAAGTTTTAGAGTGGTTGTTCCAAGTTGCAACCACATGCTCTTATTGATTCTGATGTTGTATGTCATATATGCACACATTTACACGCAAGGATATGGACTTCAATACACCTTATGTTCCCTGGGTTTGGCTACTAACATTCTTTCAAGTCAATAAGGATGTTCCAAACTGAATAAAATGTTAAGAGACAACTCTAATATCATACTGCAATATAAGCTCAATACATTCTGGACCCTAGTATAGACATTCAACATGAAAGTAAGTGAAAGAGGCATGTTGCGGTGTATGAGGAAAAAGGAGTACAAAAATATGAGCAGTAACTCACAGCAATACGTTTAACAAGAAAAAAGATGAGATATTATACACTCGAGGCACAAACCACTATATATATTGAAAATGACGTAATGGCGATACTAAAAAATGTTTCATCATGAGCGACCTCACACAGGCTTCATTCTCACAAAGGAATGATTGAGACAAAATAGCATATAGAAAGCATACTCTCCAAAAGATGGTATATCACTCACAATGTCAAATATATTGAAGAGGAAGACGCAGAATGCATAAATCATATAATAGACCCATGGTGCTGCGCCAAGGGGAGTGTCTGGATTCAAGATATTCTTCAGGTGTTCGAAGAAGCGAAAACCAAAGAGGCTGCCAAGAAGATTGCATTAGAAAGTTAAACTAGCAAATGTAAAATGCTGAGCAACAGACGATTTAGCAATCCAAAGCCATTAAAGGTGAACAGCAAATTACAATTATGGAAAGCGAAACAACTTCGTTTTTGGTGGACTTAGGCAAGGGAAGATTCAGGTTGCATCTGAATTTCAGAATGGAACTGAAATTAAGATTCTCAGTGAAATGCTTCAACATGATTCCTTGAAGATTTGAAGTTAATAAAAACAGCAATAAATCTATTAGGTTAAAAGAATTCACATATATCTTATACATCCAAACAACTCTAATAAAGTTAAATTAAGGATTTTAGATCCTCATATACTCATGTCATTGATAAATACAGGAAATGATGCCTTACAGAATTCAAACTACTTTCAGCTATAGTAGATAAGAAATAAAATAAACCATCACTTTCAGCAGATGAAAAACAAACCATAATCACTCTTTATTGAAAAACATGCATCCAGGACAATAAAGTTGCCAGCACTAGGTATACTAGACATCAAGAAGGGAAAAGATAAAGAGAACACTTTCAGGAAAGGATTGCACAAAACTCTCTATGATAGCTACTGAAATAACCTTGCAAGAATGCTTGGAAAGGCCAAAAGATAAGATGTAGTCAGAAGAGGCTGCATTCCGGAAGGATTTATGTTGAATGGGATGTAGGGATCTACCTCAGTAACCGCAGAACCTTCCCTGTATAAAACATCCTTTAAGAAGTCAGAAATCATATTCCGAATGACAAAGTCTATCAAAGTTATATAGAGGTCCTTAATGATATCCGAGCAGTCACTATCTACGATATCACTGCATAAAATATTGTAAACATACTTCCTTGCGAAATTCAGAAATTAGATTCAAAATGACAAAGTTATTCATATTTATCTCAAGGACCTTGATGATATTAAAATATTTAGTGACTGAATACTTAATGCAATGGAAATACTCATGAGTCTAAGAAAGTGAGGTTCATATCACTTCTGACATGAGAGAACCTCCAGTATCTTATGAGAGCTAAACTCATTGAATTCCATATGAAGCATTCCCAAGTTAGCAAGTCTAATTCCATACCAAGCAAGTTTAATACTCCCTCCATCCTTTTTCTAAGGGCATTTTGCTAATTTAGCATTGCCAAATTAGGTTCCTATATTGACCAAATAGTGAGATGAAGAAATGGCGGAATTAGACTGTGGACAAATCGAATTTCATTGAAGTATGCATAAATCTGCCTAAACCCTAAACCCCATTGAGGGATGGAGGGAGTACATTATTCACCCTCTAGCATCTGTCAAGTTAGCTAGCCAATATGCAAAAAAAAAAATTTGAATCGGGTAGACGCATGCTAGAATGAGAATGAACAGCAAAAATGTGAAGTCTGCCTGTGATCCTCTAACATGTTAACAGTGCCAGGAACTGCAGAAAAGTTTCAACTCCTTTCTCCCTCCCTTTCCTATAGATGAAATAACTGAATAAAGAGAGGGGCTAACTAGTGCGGCCATACAATTAAACAGAACACTGTTTCCAGAGCAAATGCAGAAGCCAAACATCACCTTGAAGCCGAGGCAAGTTTGAAACCATAATACTGCAACTTAACTTTCCTACAGCCCTCAGTTATGACCACGGCCCACATAGTCACTATGGTAAAAACACCAAGTACAGCTAGCACATATGGCCAATAGCCTGCCGCCTTAGCTGCATTATTAAATGCAAACAGACCATCAGAAAGGTACAAGCAGCGCAAAACTGTAAACATGGCAGTTAGAGCAAGCACCTGAGAGTTGTGTTAACATCTTGTGTAATATATTTGTGTAGCCAGTCAATATTCCCACACATATAATCAATGATGAACCTTGACCTGATTAATGTTTCAAAACCAGAAAGCTAATGAGAGATCTAAAAACAAGAATACTAGGGAACACACCACGTTCAGATTTCAAACTGCCTTTCAACATTAAAACAAGAATATAGGGTAGACGTCAGAGTGTATATGAATCAATACCAAATCCTGACTCTGTAATTTTGTCACAGATCCATCCCGTAGTCATTGCACCACACACCAGGAACATAGTTGTCACCATTACATGTTTCACCCTGCAAACATAATTACAGATGTAGCAGATGAGTTACTCGAAGACAACTAAAATCAACTGTTATCCTGCAAAGCAACTGATCGGGCTCAATGTCAAGAGGAGACAAACAAACAAGATTGCAAAATCAAGCGAAGATGACTATCAAGTTAGCAGCACATGCTACATAATATTTAGTTACTGATATAAGTTACAGAAGGGTGACTTCAAGAATGAAAAATGAGAGGGAGCAATCATTTGATGCCTTTAGCGAGTATACCATAAGATACAGAGGCTTTCATAACAGTGAAAACTATAGCAAGATGATAAATTCACCAAATGAACATGCATTTTCACGTTTGTTCAACCATCCACCCTCTTGGCAACGCGAGTTAATGAAAAGGCAATCATGTATATATAAGGACAGTATCCATGAGCTTTTCCGACCAATTACCTATAACTCGCAGCATAAATAGAATGCGGAAGTGAATAACAGGAAAGGATCAGACCCTCCACTACTGCAAAGCCAAGTGAGATCCACCATCTGCAATTTGTGCAACATTGACATAAATTATATTCACTCAACATATGATGGAAACAGCCAGACATGTTGACAAGCTACACATACATATAACTCTTAATTTTCTCATGGCCATCTAATCCTTCTTTCCTCAGCTTCACTAAAGAAGGAACAACATGACAAAGTACCTGGTGACAAGATCCAAAATAATTAGATTAGGTTTGGAACATCTCCTGGTTACAAAGTTCAAAATAATAAGATTAGCTTTGCAACACCTTTTGGCATAGAAGATTAAGATATGGATTGGACATTCAGCAAGCAACATATTTTAATCCAGAAAGCTAAAATAACAAAAAATTATTGTTGGAACTGTTATTCAATAACTTCAATGAAAGCTGAGGATAAAATTTTTAACCATATATTAGCATAGCAGGCCTATTATGTGGTTTGGATGTTCAAACTGCTTCGAAGAGAATATATCGTATTGATGCAAAGCAATCACAAAAGTGGTTTATTCTTTATGGACTGTCGACTCCCAAAAGAAGGAGGTTCTCAAAAACCACTATGAAAGACATTGCAAAGATCTGCAATATCTGCTCAAAGACAACATTTACCTGCATAATTATTGATGCTCCTATTTGTGGACTAAGCCCAAGTTGGAAAAGTGAAAGCTTAATTTCTGGTGTAAAATCACCAAGTTCATCTGCAAAAGGCAGTACGTATTTACATGTAGAAGGCGGAGATCAACTCATATCTAAAAGTTCTCTATTACGTCATAATGGCATACAAGTATACTGTTATTAGTGCGGTGAACCTTATTTAAAAGATTACTGATAGTAACAAAATCTATTTTAATCTCATTGTCTAATCACTAAGATACCATTTACTGAAAAGAGCTCTTTTGGTTAAAGAATCTCAAATTTACACTTTTAGCAAGAAACATATACTATTTTTCATATTTCAAATGCATCTTAACATAAAGATGCTAGCTTACAGGAATAACATTTAGGTTAATGTTTAAACAATCACCATGCTCGCTAAATATTTCCATCAATCACTTTTTAAAACTGCTCCAAATTAATCACTCATTTTTCAAAACGTCGAGTCAATTACCCGGACCGGTTAGTCTACTTTAATTATCTAACGTGATTAGCACATGACTATTCATTACGGGTATTTCGATCATTCACTAACTATTTTTTGAATATATAAAAAATCAAAATGTTAAGATCAAGCACCTTTTTTTTAGTGAACATTGATTCTGGGAATCTAGATTTATTTGGCAATCAAGATTTGTCTTATTTGAACTTTTGTTTAGAACTTTGGATGAATGAATTTGTTGAGAAACCATGTATGCATGTGTGTTCTCGCAGCCGAGGAAGCAGGTTACCGTTGGTCGTACTTTATGCGGTGGCGTAATATGCTTTAGCCTGGTATCGTATGTTTTGGTCAAGCAGGTAGTGGGGGTCGTGTCCGAACGGGGGAGTGGGGGTTCATTTTCTATTCTTAAAAGAAATTATTGTCAATTGACAAATATGCCCCTAAAAAGTCACGAAATTTTCATTATTGACCAATTTAACGAAAATTTCACGAAAAATTTAACGGTGGAGGCAAATAGGATACATTTTGGAAAGACGCCGATTAACCTGAACGCTTGAAACACGTAGCTGATTGACGAAACATCGTAAGCAAAACATAAAGCGATTGTTGTCGCCATTAACCCTAACATTTATGAAAAATATGAAACCTTAAAGCGTCAACTAAAATGTCATTAAGAATAAGCTTTCTACGGTCACTTATATAAAAACTACATAGATATAATCGATGTACCTGATGAACCAGAGACAAAGCTCAAATAATTTTCAGGTATCAATCTCCTATCAAACCCAGGTAGAGGAATGAAATAACCAACACGACTTACAACGAGCAAAAGAGCTGTCACAAATAGCCTCCGGCGTATCTCACTCTTGAAAAATGATTCAGCGGCATTGTCTAGGACTGAACCTAATCGTAAAAAAGTTAAAAGTCTGTTGTAAAATGATTTAGGTCGGGGCTGCAAGGGTTCCTCGGAGCTACTTGAGTCGAATGGGGACAAATTCTCTCCCTCGCCCTCCTCAGCTGGCATATATTGTTCAAAATGTAAAGACTCTGCAGATGCTGCCTTGATGTACAGCCTACTATTCTTAACATCATCTGGAGCATTCCTCCCTAACCTTTTATATCTACTAGACACGATATGGTTATGTGATAACCAAGAACTATTTGAGTTGAGCTGTAAATCGCCCGATGTCAGCAATGTGTATGTTCTTCTTGGTGGTGACGGATATGTGTGACTACAATCATTTCTAGGATACTTGACTGCACATTCGATGAGGAAACAAAATTACAAATATATTAATAATTAGGAAAGGAAGTTGTGCAAAAGTAAAGTTGTCCGTGAAAAATAACTTAAAGAACCTTACAAGATGAGAACTGCCTCCTTGTTATCACACGGAGTTGCGTATATCCGACCCCCTCACCCCCGCTTAGGCGGAAGCCTCTTAAGAGGCATTGGGGCATACTAATATTAATGTATGCCGGCTTAGCAGCACACAACATATATTTACTTTGCGAGCATTAACTTCGACCTTTCACAAATTTAACCGATCACTTGCCACGCACTCGGCTCTGGTCACAGTGATAACCGAGTACTTTGTTGGACTTACAAGACTTGTTTCTCTTGTTCCTCAAAAATTAGTACTTAACCATAATCTAATACTCCCTGCATCTCAAAAGAGATTGTCGAAATTTGATTTCCAATAGTCAAATTAACAAACTTTAACAAATACAACTTTAATTTGAATCAAAACTCTATAATCTTTACTAAAATACATTAAAAATACAATCTTTTGATATATTCACCACATTTCATACATCACATACAAAAATTATTTTAGCTCAAAATTTAAAAAAATCAAGAATTGGACAATCTTTAAGCATAGAGTGAGTATATGATATATATTGATACATGGGAAATTAAATACTTAGCTTAAATGTAATGTAGAAACAAATAAAATAAAATAAAAATAGCAGATAAATAAGTAGAGTTTGATTAAATATCAAAAAATAAATAAAAGAAGTTAGGAAACAAATAAACAAAGTTTTATTAAAAATGGGTTAGTGATACTTGACTTGAATAGTGAAATGTGAGGGAAGATGGTAATGAGAAGCAAGAAGAGTTGCTTCCATGGAGAAAGATGACAGTTGACAGTTGATTAGGGAAGAACAAAGGAGCAGTAGTATAATCTAGTATGGGGGAATTTCCATTATCTAGCTTCGACGAGCCCAACCTCATTTTTTTATTCCAAGTCAATTATATAATATAAATAATTATTTTTTATTCTTGTGGAGACGCGAAAAATCAAAATTTTAGTTCCAATTTTATATTTTCGTTTGCTCACTCAATCGACTTAACTTTCTCGAATCGCCAAACGAAATTTTGAGATAGTCACTAAAATCACGACACATCAATTTAAAAAACAAACATTCACATATCAGAGTATCACGATCTAATTATAAAATATCACAAAGTATTAGTTTGTCAAACACTATCTATTTTCACCTCTCGTAATTTTATTTATTTTCATAGTTTCTTTCATTTATCAGTTTGCACTCAGATATTATTTCGATACACATGTTTTAATACATAATATACAATTTTATAACTGAGATACTGCAATAATAGCGTAATGTTAGGAAGATTATTTCGAAATATTTCGAACATTGACAAAATAACCCTGGTTAAGTTCGGGGTTGGCTCCTTTATTAACCTAGTTTCCATTTAAACTATGATGAAATAAATGACTGAAAGTCAAATGCTGACTTAATTTAAGCTGAAATTTTTATAAATGGTCAACTCATACTCTAAAACCTCTATTTTTAGGGGGCTCAACATACGCCGAACATGACCTCGAATTTATTTGACTGAGCATGATTAAACTTAAATTTATTCTTAATTTATTTTACACCATATTTTAATCTGACTTATGAAACCCAATCCAGATCCTTTATCCATTTTTAATACCACATCCTCCAAAACATTATTTGCATTCATTCTCTATTTTCCAGGACGAAATATCTTCCCTCAATAAAAATATTCACAAAATATACATAATTTAGTTCTCATGTACATGACCATACATTTTGCACGATCAATCAATTTTTTAACTTTGACTTGGAAATAGTTACTCCCATAATTCATGCACATTGAAAACGAGCATATAAATCTTTTCCCCCTGACAATAGTACTTTCTTGGACTTCACTGTCCCAAAAGGCCAAAACCTCCAAATATCTAACTAAAAACCAAGAAAATAGATAAAATCTCACATTTCACATCTCTCTATGTTCCTCAAGTATTGGCCATTCATATTTTATACCTTCATATATAATTTTCTATATAAAAAAACTGATATTGGGTTCTAACCAAAAGCTTGGTGTTTTCCAGGTAAGCTTAAACATAAGTGTCTGCTGCAACTTTTTTAAGATTTTGCTTTAATTGTTTATGATGTTTATAAACTTATATTGTTACACATATGTTATTGTATTGAGTTTAACTTAATGGGTGCTTTTATTTCAAAGTAAGTACTCCTAGATTTGTTCTTTTCAAGTGTAAGCACTTGTGTTAGTATATGGTGCAGAACATTGTATGTGTGTCAGTGTGTGATGGCAGAAACATGAATTTTTTATAGGATAACGAAAGAATTAATATTAGAAAAGTGACGGGAAATATAATAAATTATAAGGAGCGAACAATATAAATTTTGAATAAATGAATGGTAGATTTATATTTTCTTTAGAAGTAAAAAAATATTTTTCAAAAAATTAAGGGCGTGACTGCCCCTCTGACACCGCTTAGTTCCTCCACTGTATGTTTGTATGTGTGGAAGAAGATAGAGTGGGGGCAGTGAAGGTGAAGTGGTCAAATGATGAGGTCATAGGGGAAGTATTTAGTTTTGACTGAAAACAAGGTAAATTGTTTTCTTTTACCAATGTATGCTTTAAATACATGTAAACGAAGTAAGATAGTAGCGTAATCTATCGACGTTTCAGGGTTAGTACAACTAGATTTTTTCCAACAAAGCAGTATATATTAATAATGATACGTATCACACTTTCAAATGATAGAATTCAGTTATCGATTTGATGTTGGACTGTTGTAGAATCAAATCCACATATTGATGAAACTGAAGCCATATAACTTTTTTTGATCAGTGGTTTAATTTGATTTTTTGTGTGTATTTATTCAGTATTTGATAGTTCGAGTTCAGGTGTTTGCTTTTCTGAGATATGAATGGATGCCAAAGATAAAGCTTGTGGAAGTAGTGGTGAGACAAGTATGATGGAGCAAAAGAAGGAACCTAATGAAGTGGTCGTGATGATCTCTGGGGAGGACAATAAGGGTTTGAAAAATGAAAATCTTGATCGATCAAAGGAACCTCAAAGGATATCAGTTGATTCACCTGTAGGGGCTCAAAGGGCTGTTCATGCGAGCTTTCCTTCACCTGATAGTGGCAGATACAGTCCAAGTCGTAACAAGCCTCCCAAAATTCCAACGAGGACTCTTACTAGGCAAAAATCAATTTCAGTTTCGGCGTATGCTAAACCTAAATCAAGATTTGGAGAACCATCGGTCCATATTGATAGTAATATGTTTGAAGAAGATGTTTCGGTAATTCAAGAACAAGAAGAGCAAGCTTATAGAAATCCATCTAATTCAGCTTCACCCAATCTGAAAGTAGGAGCTGGAGATGGTAATGCTACACCTAAGGAGACGATTAGAACTGTGTCTATGACCCCGAGGACGCCTTTAATGGCTTCTCCTGATTTTGCTGGAGGAGTAGACGAGGAGGAGGAGATCTATAAGAAAGTGAGTAGTCGGAACAAGTTGAAATATAGGAAGGTGAAAGTGAAAGTATTAGTTGAATGGTTAGTATTTCTCTGCATTCTAGGGTGTTTGATAGTAAGCTTGACAGTTGAAAGGATCAGGCATTCTCCATTGTGGGGTTTGGAGGCTTGGGAATGGTGTTTAATGATTATGGTGACCTTCAGTGGCATGTTATTTACAAGGTGGTTCATCCATTTTATTGTGTTATTGATAGAGCTAAATTTTTTGTTGAGGAAGAAAGTGTTATACTTTGTCCACGGTTTGAAGAAGAGTGTCCAGCGCTTTCTTTGGTTGGGCTTAGTTCTTCTTACTTGGGTCTTGTTGTTCAAAACAGGAGCTAAACGATCAGGAGTTGCCTCTAAAGTTTTGGATTACATTACTAGGACAATAGCTACCTTGCTAATAGGAGCTTTCATATGGCTGATAAAAAATTTACTGCTGAAGATGTTGGCTTCTTCTTTGCATGTTAACACATTCTTTGATCGGATTCAAGAAGCTGTATTCCATCAATATATTATGCAGACGTTATCTGGGCTACCAGTTATGGAGTCAGCTGAGTTGTTGGGCAAAACAAACAGCACTGTCAGTCAACTAAGTTTCCGCAGAGCTAAGAAGGGTAAGGACGGGAAAGAAAAGAAGAAGAAAGAAGTGATTGATATTAACAAGCTCCATCAGATGAAGCAAGGAAAAGTTTCTGCTTGGACCATGAAGAAGCTAGTAGATGTGGTATCTAATTCAGGGTTGTCTACTATCTCTAGTAAGCTGGATGAGAGCTTCTTTAATGAAGGAAATCAGCAAATCGATAAGGAGATCACAAATGAGGAGGAAGCAATAGCTGCTGCATATCACATTTACAGAAATGTAGTTCCACAAGGTTGCAGGTGGGAGAAAATATACTCAGAAACTGTGGTTTGTTTTGTTCTTGTTATTATAATAACTCTATATTCTACCTGAGTTCTTGTTATATATTGTACTTAGTTACATTGATGAATATGACCTAAGAAGATTCATGATTAAAGAGGAGGTGGATATTGTGTTCCCTATGATCGATGTGGCTGAGACAGGAAAAATCGATCGAAAAGCTTTGACCGAGTGGGTGGTATGTGCTTCGAAATATTTTTTTTATGTCTTTTGTAAATTTCACAACCCTCTTTTGTTTATGGCTCGAACTTCATCTTTCAATTTAGAATTCCCTCCTATTAAACTTTCATATTATATAAAGGCTTGAGCAATTAGTGGACTTTTGATAACAAATTACTTTCTTAATCTGAAGTCTGAACCAATATCCTTTTTCGTTGATTCTGCAGGTTAAAGTTTATAATGGACGAAAAGCATTGGCTCATGCTTTAAATGACACAAAAACAGCTGTAAAACAGTTAAACAAGCTAGTATCAGCAATAATTATAATTATACTCATAGTAATCTGGCTCCTTATTATGGAAATAGCAACAACCAAAGTTCTTGTGCTTATGTCGTCCCAGCTCGTTGTAGCAGCTTTTATATTTGGCAATACCTGCAAGACTATATTTGAAGCTATTGTGTTCGTGTTTGTGATGCATCCTTTTGATGTTGGTGACCGCTGTGTAGTTGATGGTGTTCAGGTAACTTTCATATTCTTTTCAATTCTTTCAGACTGATTTCTTCACTCAGTTCAATCCCTTAATTGGACGCATTCTTCCATTGTTTCTGTGCTTGATAGTTAAAGAGCTTATCCTCAAGCAATGCTCCTCTTTATTGATTGAATTATCATGTTATATATGCAGATGATAGTTGAAGAGATGAACATCTTGACAACGGTTTTCCTGAGATATGATAATGAGAAAATATACTTTCCAAATACGGTTTTAGCTACCAAGCCCATCAGTAACTTCTATAGAAGTCCAGATATGGGTGATTCTTTAGAATTCTCCATCGATTTCAGGACACCAATGGAGAAGATAGGAGCTTTGAAAGAGAAAATAAAAAAGTAAGACTGATTACTTCCTGTTTTGTTGCTTTCAGTTTAACTTATTAGCTCTACTTAATTTATTTTAGTGCTTTGAATGAATGTCAGGTTACCTTTTGACTAGTATTAACATTTCAATCAGTCAGCGTAGTTCTAATGCAGGAGGAAGAGCAGTTAGTATTAAAGGCAGAGTAAACGACTTGGTCATTTCTGAACACACTCTTTTATCATAATACTATTTAGGAAGTCAAAGATTTTGTGTAGTGTGTTTTTCGACTGCATGTTTTACAGCTTAGATCAGCCATTCATGCACGTTTTTCAACTGGACTAGTTTTCATAGGTCTAAAATGTCATAATGATGTGGTTAAAGGTACATTGATTTGGTCATCGTATAAGGATGTGAAAATATGTATTGATTGGGTCTATATTTCTTAGAAGTTGATAATCCGTTATATTGTTTATTAATGCTTCCTGCAAAGTAAAATACAAACTATTGTGACATATATATTGATTTGCTCTGAATTTCGAATAAGTTGATTATTTGTTTATCCTTGGAGTACGGTCGTCAGACCTCGTTCATGAAGCCTCCGTGTTCCTACATTTTCTATCAAGACTTGATTGAGAAAGAATGCTTGGTAGATATCTGTGTAGCCATCTAGTTCATAAATAGTGTATCTTGAGTGCTCTATCTATAATGTCTAACTAGAGGATTAAAAACAACTACCTACTGTGATATCGAAATCAGTGTCCTTATAATTCTGAAAGCGGAACTTGGCCACGTATTCTTGTTCTGGTTGTTGCTTGGAAAAAAAAATTGATCTAAAATGCTGGGGGTCTTTTGAGATTGAATTCTTCTAATGCATCTTTCACTGATCAGATACTTGGAGAAAAATTCCCATCATTGGCATCCAAATCACAGTGTGGTGGTAAAAGAGATTGAGAATGTGAACAAGATAAAAATGGCTCTGTATATGAATCACACAATGAACTTCCAAGACTTCCCAGAGAAAAACAGGCGGAGAACGACGTTGGTTCTAGAGATGAAGAATATCTTTGAAGAACTAGGCATCAGATACGATCTCCTTCCTCAAGAAGTTCTCCTTCTTGACTCAAGAAAACCAAATATTGGTACAAGCGTTTAAGGGGTGATCACAACATCCATACACTCGTGAACATTATGGGTCCCTTAGCGGGACTGGAATCACCAGACCCGAGTTTGGAAACTATTTGTTTGGTTTCTTTCGAGTCTGTGATATTTTGAATAACAGTAGTTATTCTATGACATTTGGATTTCCAGTTATGCATGAGGTTAACTAGGATGTTCATGTAATGTATTGTGGTGCCTCGTGAAGGACACGGACAAAAACGCCAATTAAGATGAATTAGAGGGAGTATAGTCCATCCAAATTCGTTTTCTTCTATTTCCACTCCCTTTTTTGTAGCCTACAACATTGTGGTGTATTAAAATCCAATTTAGTTTCACTCTTCATTATATGAAAAAACTAAATTATCTTGAAGGATAACCTTATCTATAAACCAAGGTTAAGAGATTGCCAAGTAGGCCAACTAGTGGTTCCAAAATGACAGAAAATCTGAAATCCACCTCTCATTTGATACTATCTAAGCTTTAGTATAGAAATTATATTGAAACTTTTTCATAGCCAATAATTATTCAGTAGAGAAGAGCAAGAAAAACAAGAAGTATGGCTTCAGTTTCAATGTCTTTGTCATTTTTCACTGCAACAAACCAGCTACCAAGTTCTGGTGCATTCTTGAAGCCATTGCCTCAGAGATCATCGAAGGCTGTGTTTTTCAATTCAAAATCAAAAGCCAATTTCAAGGTAGAAGCCTCCCTGAAGGAAAGGGCATTAACAGGAATGATAGCAGCGGCTGCGACGGCTTCCATGGTGCTTCCTGAGGTGGCGCAGGCGGCTAGTTCCGACTTCACACCATCCCTCAAGAACTTCTTGCTGAGCATAACTGCTGGTGGTGTTGTGCTTACTGCCATTTTGGGGGCAGTCATTGGTGTTTCCAACTTTGATCCAGTCAAGAGAAGTTAAAATCTAGTACTCATCTTTTGCCAATTCTAATTTTCATGTACTCTTTATTACATGTTTAATGTTGTAATTGATCTAAGTCTTAATTCATGTGGTTTATGACATCTTATGCAATTATTTAAATTTCATATATTACCATTTGTTGTTCCTCTTTTAATGAACCCAGTTAACGGCTTAGATTGACGTAACGGCAGCACTCCTAAGCAGGGGTAAAACCACACCATTCGAACGCCAATCACATAGCCTTAACATGACATTCTTTCAGTGGGACTTATTTTTATACGATTTATTCCCTTCGAGCCTAACAAAACTCGAAACCTGAATATCTATGTTTGAACTTAGAAAAACAAATGATAACTTCCATTACATTAAACTATTGGAATTCTTGACACTTTCTTTATACCTTAGAATCTGGGGTGTGACTTGTACCATATCCTTTATAAACTTTAAATGAAAGATCATATTTCCTCAGAAATTTAAAGGCGCATCAGATCCTCCCTGTGATAACTTTTGAGATTAAAGTTAACAAAATTGCTAAAAATATATATGATCTTTTTTAAAAAAAAATCTGCATTATTAATAATTAGCATAGTGCAAAGCAAGATGGATATAATATAACACACTAATATACATTGGCTTATTTCGTGGTACAAATAATATATGTGCAAATAATATTTTGTTTACGTTGTCTCAAGAACGCTAAAACAATTCGCATAGTTATTCAAGAACGCTAAGAATGAAGAAGTTTATTCAATCTATTGTTTATTGTCATTTCTTTTACAATATGGTAGTATATTTAAATAATTATTCAATCTATTGTTTATTATATAGTAATTTTATCTATATAAGATATATAACACTCATTAAAATTATTTAACATTTTATTGATTGTATAAAGTTGGATAATAAATCTAATTCATTTCGCTTGTTATTTTTTTGAATTTTAGTGTAAAAACTTTTATCATGAATTATTATTTTAACAAATATAAAATTGGTACTTCGTGATTTGTTTATTAATTTTGTAATTCATAATAATATAATTAAAATTTATTTATGATCAAAATATCAATCCGTAAAATAATTTAGTAGATTATATTTATTTATCATTTAATAAATATTACGAGTAAAGAAATTAAATTCAATTATACTTGCTCATTAAAGAAGTTCTGAAATAGACTCTCCGTTAACTTTAACATCAAAGTTAACACCGTGAGTAAGACGGCACAATTTTAAAGTTTATAAGGGCATCTGCACCTTAAATTTACGCGGTATTATGCGCCCATTTTAAAGTTTTATAGGGGCATGATGCAAATTACCCGAATCTTAGACATAGTTTTTAATCCTGCGTGACTTGTTAGAGAATTTAAAATAAATTTTGATCTTGTTACCAGTTGACTATTCAGGCAATATTTGTTATTTATATAAGCAAGCCCCTTAATCATCATACATGCTCGCACTGCGCTCATCACCCACGCTTCAAAACGCCCTTATTCATCACTTACGCCACACTCCGCAAACAGTCTTCCTCACACGCTAATCCGTTGTTGATGGTCACGCGACCAAGACGCGACCATTTTCAGTGTGATTGCAATTTTTAAAAAATCGTGTCGGGCGCACTATTCATCACACACGGCCGTACCTCGCGCTCCAATTCATCACACACGCTTCAAAAACGACTGCTTCATCACTCCAAGCTTTAAATACGTGTGCAAAGCACCCAACCGCGATATAATCCGTTGCTTACTTTGGAAGACGCGACTATCATATATGTATTTAATCTTCAAAGCTTTTTCTTAACATCAAAGATCCAACTGTACAATGTTAAATATACGCATCTATTACTTAGTCACGTGTTAAGAATACAGTCTTTTTACGATTTTTTTTTTCTTCTAATTTAGTCACGCCTTAATCACGTAACAAAAAAATAAAGAATCCTAACGTAAGCAAAAAATTATAAGAAAAAATCATAAAAAGACTCAAACCTGACAATCATTTTCGTGGACAAAAGGAACCACAAATATAAAATCAAAAGCTTATACATCAACAACAACAAAGATATTTCTTTAAAAACTACAATAGCACTTTCATTACCCTAACCTTTCAACCAAAAAAATAACATTCTTATACGCTAACTTAACATCGATATATTCTTTGATAACGCAAATTTAAACGTCATAAGTATTATTTCTTGTTCTTCTACGATATTTGGTTGTTAAGAAAAACTTTGAAAGATTAAATCTATATACGATAAGCCACGCTGATAGGAAAAGACTCAACTTAACGATTATATCACGCTTGACCCACTTTTTCCGTTATTTAAACTCGGTTATTAACAAAGCAACATTTCAAACGCAAGGGTTTAACCTTAATTCCAAACGTCATGATTTAATAGTGCCTTCTATCCACCAATTTTTTTTATTTAAAATACCCTCAAAATTCAACATGCCATAATACGCTATCATCAACTTAATCTGATTCCATCAACAAGACCATTTTCGCTTCATTATCGAAACGTGTTGACGACAAAGACATTTCAAACGCATGATTTAACTCCAATCCTAAATAAGAAACACGCATGCATTTATTGTATGCCACTTTATATAATTGTATCTAGAAACTATACCACTTGTTTATTTTAAGAAGTCATTAATGAACGATGTCAACCACAAAAACTCAAATGTCAACCTTGAAAAAAAAAGAGTAATAGAATATCATTTAAATTAGAAAGATTAAAATTGAACTTTGATTTTAAAAATGATTAACATAAATTAATATCTCATTATCAGATATGTGACACTTATGCTAGTTCTTTGTACTTGTCCTTTATTAATCTGCTACTGATTATGGTAGATCAGAAGTCACATCCACTTTACTTCTTTTTTTTTTGGGAGCTAAAGAGTCAAAATATTAGACTTTTCATTTCTATAATAGAAATCACTATAGTGAAAGTTAACGAACCTTAAAAATAGCTAGTTTATGACAAATAAATGTCAACCTTCTTAATAATTAGGCAGAACTTCAAGCATTTCAAGTTAAGCATCTTAAATTAATTATAATTTCCGTTGACCTTGACTTATGAGGACCTTAATTATAATAGTATCAAGTCTCTATCAAGTATTCAAGTATATGTGGAGAATGTTGTGACTAAATATGCAACGAGCTAGTAGTGTGTGCATTGACTAGTGCATTCTTCTAGAACTTCTGACATTTTGTTATGCAAATCAAATGAGATGATATTATTACTCCCTCCATCCATGAAATACCGTACAACTTTGAAAATTGATAAATTAATTTATAATTTTGATATATATTTTAATATAGTATATAATATTTGCGACAAAATATTAAGATTTTACACACTCAAGATCAGAAATTTATTAAAAAAAATTAGTTAGCAGTATTTCAAATATTGAAGGCGAAATTTCATCCTGACACCTGAATTATTTTTATCATTTTAAATAAAAGACCTAAAAACTTTCAACCTTCGAATGCGCACTCCTGCCGATTTTATTAATTCGAACTTTCAAGTTACATTTTCAACATTTCAAGACATAAGAATTTTTTGGGCTTAATTTAAATAAACTCTACCAATTTATAACTCACCCTGGCCCTAATTAAGCCTAACCATACCTCATTTCTAACCCACCCATCTAAAAATTCAGGTGTTGTCTTTTCCATGTAACCCATCCTACCCCCACTAAAACCTCCATTGTTAAAAAATTGAAAATTAAAATGAAAATGGGTAATTTTGTATCAGTGTGTGAAAAAAAAATAGAAAAGATAAAATCAAATTGAAAATTAAAAATGATGATGTTTTTTCAATTGAAATTAAAAACTTATGGTTTATCAATATACCTTCATCAAAGTTGAGTTTTCTTTTTGCAATTTAATATAACTAATAAGATCTGCAATACAATGAAACCAACTGAACATAAATCAAGAACATAATTCAAATACTCAAATTCATCATTTTTCCAACAAATAATTTATGCTAGACAACTGCAAAACTCATACACAAAAAGATATTTACACAAACTTGAACTGATGAAAATAAAATAGTGGTGAAAAAACCCAGGTTATTTGTTGAATCTATCTGCCTCATAGCAATGAAACTACTGTTGAGCATCATCATGTTCGTGCTTCCACAATAAAGCTTGGTTAGTCTAAGTGCCACTTTCATACAAATTATAATCTACTCCCATGTCTGTCTCATTTGATTAATGTGAGCAGACACAAAAGATGGAGGGTGGGGGTTTGTTTGGTGGGGGTGTGAACTTTTTGTAAATTTTTTCTTCAAAAAATTATAAACTAATTTTTAAGTAAGTTACTATAGCTCTTTTGTCAAACACAAATTTAACCCTCATCTTTTATGCCGAAACAAGCAACATATATAATTTTACTTTTTTCTAAATGGATGGCTATGTTTAATAAAAAATTGTTTTACAATCATATTCAAAAGTTAAATTATCACTCAAAATTATCTTATTAAATTATTACTCAAAATCATCATAAAATCATATTTTTCGAAATTTATTCCTAAAATTATTTTGCGTTCACATCCAAAAGACAAATTACTCAAATCATTCCACAATAATCACTCTTCGCAATTTATTGAATTGAAGTATTTGATGTTTTTTACATGGAATGTATTGTCATATCTTTTTTATCGTGTTAAAATTTCATTATTGATAGTTCATTTTTATCGAAGTTGAAGCATTAATTAAACGTAACATTTTCTTTTAAAAATGTCAATAATGTTTTATGAGATAAAGGAAATAGTATAATCTTATATATCATGAACATATATATTATCCTTATAAAATATTATTAAAATATTATCTACTCATAAAATTGGGATACTATTAAAGAATATTATCTTTTGTATATCAGCGCTGATATCAGATGGATGATTACTACATGTATTCTGACATCTTGTAATATATGGCAAATCATTATATTAGACATATTTCAAGTTAGCATTCAAATTAGAATAATGGTAGAATATGTATAGCCTAATTAGTTATTGATTACAGAGTATTTATTAGTATATCCAATTCATTTCAATTGACGTTGATTTTTTTAAAATCAATTGACAATTGGGCTATTAATTATTTCTTATTCTCAAAATATAAAATTTATATAATTAGATTTATCTTTTAAAATATTTTCATACTATTAATTTTTAATAATATAATTAAAAGAAAGAATTAAAGATAAAAAATATTTTAATATATAAAAAGTTTCAATTAAAATAAATTTTAAATAGTAAATTTCTTATGTCATACCATATGTACAAAATATCAAAACTATTATACTAATAATAATATATTCTAATACATACTTGATTGTACATACATTATCCTTGACATATATACTCTCCATCTGCATACCACTCCATAGTCCATACAAGTATACAACATCTTTCCCTATCTCCAACTAGTAACCAAATTGTTTGTCACATTTATTATCTAGAATCTAAAATCCAAAGAAGCTCAATTTGGTATACATACACAGATATAGAAACATTCCCATATCTATTTCTATAACAAAAACATCCCCATTTCATTCACCAATATGATAGCTCATTTAGAGCGTTTCTTGCACAAAAACAATAACGTTATTGAATCAATCACAGAGCTAAACAACAACGAAGAATTCAACGACGACGTTTTGACTCAATTCCAAAACGTTGACATTCATGGCACCGTTGACTTTAACCCCGCCGCCTCCTCCACCATCAAAGACTTCGGCGGCATGCATTCGTGCAAGCCTCTCGCCGTCGTGAAAGCAGCAGTTTCCGACGACATTGCTAGTATCATTAAGCTAGCTTCGAATTCCCACCACCACATCACCGTCGCAGCTAGAGGCAACAACCACTCCATCAACGGCCAAGCAATGGTCAACGGCGGAGTTATAGTTGACATGAAGTCAATGGCAAAAAACTCCAAAACCCATGTTGTAGTTTTTCAAGAAAATGGTCAAACCAAGTCAACGTCCAAAAATTCCAAAGAAAACCAAGTTATGGTTTTTCAAGAAAGTGGTCATGACATGGTCAACGGTGAAGTCTTCATTGACATGAAGTCAACGTCTAAAAATTCCAAAAAAAACCAAGTTATGGTTTTTCAAGAAAGTGGTCAAACCATGGTCAACGATGGAGGCTTCATTGACATGAAGTCAACGTCCAAGAATTCCAAAACGACCCAAGTTACAGTTTTTAAAGAAAGTGGTCAAATCATGGTCAACGATGGAGTCGAATCACTCGGCTCGATAACTACTCCAATATTTATTGACATGACAAAGTCAACGTCCAAGAATTCCAAAACCCAAGTTAGTTTTTTTCAAAAAAATGGTGGTGGCGCTGCCGGATATGCTGACGTGTGCGGTGGTGCAATGTGGTCGGAGGTGCTGAAAGATTGTATAGAAAATTATGGGTTGAGTCCAAGGTCATGGACTGATTATCTTGATTTAACGGTGGGAGGGACGTTATCTAACGCTGGAGTTAGTGGTCAAGCTTTTCGTTATGGTCCACAAACTGAAAATGTAACGGAGTTAGAAGTCGTTATTGGTAACGGTGAAACAGTTACTTGTTCGAGAACACTAAATTCTGATTTATATTTTGGTGTTCTTGGTGGCTTGGGGCAGTTTGGTATCATCACTCGAGCTAGAATCTTGCTTCAGCATGCACCACAAATGGTAACTTATTTATTTTGTTAAAGTTGATTATTTTATTCTAACTTTTTGGTATGAGAATTGAACTTCATAATCTTGGTAAATTTAGAACAATATTCCCAAGGATCCTTTACCTCATTTTATTATTTGATGTGTTCTTTCATTTATGTTTTACTTTAAAACTTGTATGTCATGTATCAATAATTACATAATAAGTATTCATATGTTCGATATTCTAAAACTAACGACATGTTAATTAAGGAGCTAGAATATCATTTCCACATTTATTACATGCTAAGTATGTGTACGATGAAGACCTCCTAAATTCAATTCACCAAGAGCCAATTTGATTAGAGCCATTGAACAATGTTGTCTTTGTTTGGTATGAAAATTGGAATTGAGTTTTTCTTTGAATTGTGTGTATTAGGTACGGTGGTTGAGGGTGGTGTACAGTGAGTTTAACGAGTTCACCAAGGATGCCGAGTCGTTAATGACTCCGGGGATCGAAGCCGACTCGTTTGATTACATTGAAGGTTTCATGTTTGTGAATAGTGATGACCCGGTAAATGGGTGGGCAACGGTTCCATTGGATCGGCAACAACGATTTGACCCGACGCGGTTACCGGGTTCTGCCGGACCCGTTTTGTATTGCTTGGAGGTGGCTCTGCATTACTCTAACCGGGACCATTGCTCTAAAGTTGATATGGTAAGTCGGTTTTATTATTTTAATGTTTTGAGTTTTCATATAATTTTTTTTGTTTTCTTATATATTGGTTGTGGGGTTTGATGTTTTGATTGTGGCATGTACTATTTGCATGTAGTATCATTTAATTATTAATAGCTAATCTATATTTGATGCTTTTTTGCTCTCTTTTATAGGCACTTTCTAAATCCACGATTTTATGGTACGGCTTTGTCTCAAAATAAGGGGTGGTGTGATATATATGGCACTTATGACCAAATATATATATGTTCTCATGATCAATTTGCATCATTTGCAACGGTGTGAATGTCATATGGTGGATATTGTCATTAATGGGGTACAAAATAATAGGCCAATGAGAACATATTATCTTTTAAGAAAACGTTATTTTTACTATACAAAACAGGATTTATACTGT
Organism: Lithospermum erythrorhizon; assembly: GCA_019722365.1. Taxonomy (NCBI): domain Eukaryota; kingdom Viridiplantae; phylum Streptophyta; class Magnoliopsida; order Boraginales; family Boraginaceae; genus Lithospermum; species Lithospermum erythrorhizon. The sequence goes on from JADFUC010000294.1 coordinate 727,767, forward strand.
ATTATTTATGCGATAACCCAATCAAGTTAATAAGTAATTCAAATTGTCTACTAATTAATTAAGTTCATGAGTTTCATTAAGAATTCAATTCCTTACCAAGGATAATGCATCATCATGGAAAAGGTTTTAATATGCCTTCATTATGTACCTTTTATCATGTCTTCTACTTTGATTGATTATACATGCATTGTGTAGATTATGAGTAGACTGTATTAGTTATGTTCAATTTTGTAAAGCATGAGCAATGAAATAAGTTAGATGATCGGTTCCTAATAAATAACTATAATGTTTAATTTAGTTCTCACTGAAGTATGGTAGTGTCTTTGTTAAATGCAAATTGCCGATAATTCATCAATAATATTCAATTTATTTCCTTTTCTGTACATTGGGTGGGGGTGATGGATTGGTGGGGTAGAAAATGGGTTAAGAAGGCGACTTGGTTTTGACAATGGTAGATACTAGATATGGTAGATTGCTATCCACAGAAGAGCATATTTGCTGGGACCAATCTTTATTCCCCTCTAGCAATGGACTGTCAAAATAGTCAAAAAGCTTCACCTTCCAAAATCCACGTTTCGATTCTTCTTTTGTGCAACCCTCTGGTGGGTTCTGAGTCTAAAACGACCCCTCTCTCCCTCAATTCTGGAAGGGACTACTATCGAAAAAAAAAACTCCATATAAAAAAATTGTCTCTAGGAATGGCCTCCATTTTTAATATTCTCCCTTGAATTTAACGTTTATATTAGACGAGAGATTATAGTTCTATCAATTTCAGGACTAATTCATAACAGTATAAATATGCGAACTAATTATAATAAATATAATTTTACTATATGAGATCAAATATATAATTAGCTCTTTTATTTTGTGATACTTATTTTGAAACAACAAAATAAATTACCATGCCTTGGATTTTCTGACAAATACAGACGTGTGACAAGCTGTCCATGCACAAGTGCTAAATTTCGAGATGTTGTACTTGTTTTTTTTTTCCTTTGTGAAATTATGTTTAATTTGTGTCCTTTTGCATGCATGATGACAAATTTTGGTCAGGTGGGAATACAGTGATTTTAGTACTAACATCATCACTTAGCTGACGCTTTTTTTCTGAATTGGGGGACCCCAAAAACAGCAATTTCAACAAAATGCCATCTTTTCTCTTGGTTTTGTTTAGGTGGTGGACAGATTACTGAAACGATTGAGTTTCTGTGATGGATTGAGATTTGAAGTTGACCTGAGCTATGTGGATTTTCTGTTACGTGTGAAGCGAGCAGAGCAAGAAGCCAGGAACAATGGAATATGGGATGCACCTCACCCATGGCTCAACATGTTCATTTCCAGAAATGACATTGCTCGATTTGATCGCCTTGTATTTAAGAAACTCTTGACCGGTGGCGTTGGCGGGCCTATTTTAGTCTATCCTCTCCTTCGTCACAAGTAAGTTCTATATTCAATGGACCTCCATGCCACATATATAAAATGTAAATAGAATTACAATTGTGTAGAGCATTATTTATATGTCATAATAATTGAAGGTAGTGACCGACGTATGATTGATGGAAGAGATCTAACAAGATTAGCAAAAACAAGATAGAACGAACAATCTATCACTTTCATTCTCAAAGAATTCAAATGCGTTTCTCTTATTTGCTGGAAATAAAACAAGGGAATAGGATTGATTGTGAAGTTACATTTTGGTAAATGGTCCTCTTGGCCAACTAAACTCAATGATCATATTGATTGATGGGACCAATTGCTTCCATGGAGATGCTTGTTGGCAATTCATTGGAGCTTGGATTTGCCACTTGGCTGGCCTAAATTTTGGAATATCTCAAATACAGAATTTACCTATTCCAAACAGTGGTTAACTCAACAATTTCTCTTTAACTACTGTGAAGTACTAATGTTTATGTATATATTTTAGAATAGTAATTCTATCTAAGTATAGTTTAGATATAGTTAGTCCAAATATCATAATTAGTATTCCAGTTTCATTATATTAAAGATTCCGAAAACTTCTTTAGTGATTGTACCAAAATAACTAATTTATTTACAAAGTCATTTAAATAAAAACATACGGAGTATGAATTACATAATTGGTTTTTTACTCTTTGGAAAAAATAAATTTATGAGAAAGAATTTATAACTTTTTACCTGGAAAAATAGTTTGCTGACTGTATCTTTTACCGAGAGTGTGGACATTTTTTTGTCTTGGAAAATCTATCTTTTTGTAGAAAATGAGATTTCATAGAATGTAGCTTTCGATGTTCAGTTTTGCTATATAAGTCGGGACAATTAGCCAGCCCATGAACAATGACACCTTAATTTGACTTATTTGCTTCAAAGATTGTATCTGTAGAAGATATCTGATCATAGCCTAGCATGACTACATTACATTACTTCGTTACCTTTCCCATGTTAATGTTCATCTTTGTCTGCCTTAAAAATATGTGGTCCTAGGCCATGAAACAACTGTTTTATTAACTTTATATTCTTTTGTGAACACCCCTGCCTCTCCTCTTTGACATATCGTTAGATGCTAACTATTAGGACAATTCGATGTTTTTATTAGGTGGGATGCTCGAACATCGGTTGTACTGCCAAAGGGCGACGACAGGGATGGAGGCATTTTCTACCTTGTAGCCTTGCTTAGATTTAGTCCTCCCTATCCAAAAGGCCCTCCATTTGAAGAATTGGTGGCACAAAACCGCGAAATATTGTCTACTTGTATTAGAAATGAGTTAGATTTCAAGCTATATCTTCCCCATTATGAGTTAGAAGAAGAGTGGAAACAACACTTTGAAGATAAATGGGACACATTTGTAGAAAGAAAAGCAAAGTTTGATCCAAAGTGTATCCTTGCGCCTGGACAATTGATTTTCCGGAGAAACAACCAGCTCTAGTATGTACTGGACAAATAATTAAATAAATATGTTATATATATGTAGTTAATTGAAGCAATGTACATAACTATTATTTGAAATAAAATTATTATGTAGATTATCAGTTGAATTAATTCAAAAGTATTTATCGCAAATTCATTCAATTATCTTATCTTATTTCTTTCCATTCAAGTTTCTTCAATTGGTTTATTAGATATTCAGTCATACATACAATTGAGAATCAAAATAATTTCATCACCGTTGAAGTGTAGCATGGTTTAGCGGTGATAAAGACTTAGTGGATTACCAAAAATTTAAATGAAGATGATCAGTTGACTCCAACAAAAAGAATGGTAGGTTAGACATCTTTCTCAATTAGAATTTTACAAAAAAGAAAAGAAAAAAAGAACTCACATAAATAATTAGATTTTTGAATAGGTTTGAGCGAAAGTAGTAGGGGAAAGAAAGTACTCCCTCCAATTTATTTTAATTGAATTTCTCACATATCGAGACAAATTTTTAATCTTCACTATTTTAATCAGATGACAAAAATTAAAAATTAATATTGTAAAAAGTTATTTTTTAAAGCATTTAACTAATTATATAAATTTTATATTTTTATAATAATTAATAATTAATAATCACGAACAACAATCTTCAAAAAAGAAAATATCAATTAAAGTATCATGAGATTAATTTATGAGGTTCAATTTGGACATCAATAACCAGCCGTCCAATGATTTATCATCATAATTACCCAATCCAAACTAGCTAGCATCACTCGATCAACCAATATCTTAACATTTATGTCAACCATAAATTGTGGAAATTGACATAAAATGAACGTTGCCTGTAAGAGGAAAAAAGAAACAAATAAGACACATAGTATACGAGAAAATTGGCAAAATAGCACATGTTTGACCCAATTTTTAATTTCTAACATTCTTTTAATTTTCGCTTAAATAAGACATCCCATATCAATTTGCTTCCAAAATATCCCTCTTAAAAACTAAGACTTTTCATTCTTCAACCTACCCTCATCATCGCTCTCAACCCACCCCACCCCTCTTGTTTATCAAGATAGTCATGCTGGATACTTGATCGTGGGAAACGGCAGGACGCGTTTTTTTAAATTTATTTTTGTTTTTATTTTAAAACAATAATTTTCAATGTACAAAATAAATATCTCTCGCAAAAAATTTAATTTCAGCCCAAAATACACAGCGACTCAAGCCACCTCTACATGAACATCAAATTATAAAAAACAGCCTGAGCCAAGACATGATCGAACAGAGACTTAAAGAACAAAGGAAATGATCTTTTTAACTCATTCAAAATATATTATTAACAGATACAAGTGAAAAAATTAAAATAAAGTTGCATTGAAATCAAGTGAATTGAAACGGATAGAGAGTATATAATTTAAAATGATTGAAATATATTTTACTGAATATTTGGACTTTTAAATAAAATATATTCATAATTAGAATTATTTGAAAAAATTTCTAAAAGTTAAATCGAAACATGTGGTTAATTGATAATTGTAATCATCTTCTGTGTCGGAAGATTTTTCCAACCATTATATACTGAGATTTATATTTAGTTGAACATATAGTTTCAAAACAACAAATTTTATTCCACTCAATCTCAAAACGCTTTACAACAATATCTAAAAAAATTATTTCCTAGTAACACACGATATATTACCTAACAAAAGTTAAAAACTCAAGTAGTTTCTTTGAAAGCAAAAAGATATCAAAATTAAAATAGAAAATTTCAATGTTTCAGAGTAAACTTTAGAAAAATTTAATCCATGCTCAAAAGGAAAGAATTCAGTTGATCAGGATCATTAAAAAAATAGTATTTGATTAAAATATCAATTAAAAGAAAGTAGTGATTAAAGAAATATTTAATCGTCGATCATGTTATCGACCGCGCCACCACAAAGATAATCTAAAGCTTTTTTTTCTTCGTAATTTTGTTCGATATCATGAAAATTCTAGAGAGTTTATTGATAAATAATTGTGTCGACTATTACAATGTAAGGACTAACATATATAAACTAATACCAATCCAACCTAATAAACCTTAAGTTAATATAGGCCTACCTCTTTAATCGCATCTAAATACTAATACTCTAACACAATTACTATTTTTTCTATCCTAAAATATCAAATTGCATATTTATATTAATGACCTATAATATGGTAAATTGTTTTAGCTCATATGGCATTTATATATACTCTAAATTTGATAATCAAGTCAAAGCATTTAAGTTTAATAAACAACAACACAATACATACTTCGTAAGAGTTATATTATTGATTTGAGAAGAAAGACTATTATTTTTAAATAAATAAAATTCATATCAAAGAAAAAAACTAATTAGTACGTTCTTATACAATCTAACACAAAAATATGATTGTATCTCTTCATGTTCTTATCAATTCATAGACTTTACAATGACATAAATGTTTTATTTATTAAACACTACTAATTATTATTGAATTATTGGTAGTATCACTACACAATCAAACTTTTTCTTAATTAAGTAGGAATATTTTAGTCTTAGTAAAAGTGAAAGAAACACCTTACATCAAACAATTATAAAATATAATTTAATAAATAAAATTTTAGAATTAATAATAAATTTTTGGATTTTTTTTTTAAATTACATTAATTCATTTAAAAATAATATTTTAGAATATAATCCTAATTCGATGATTAGGATTAATTAAGATTTTGAATTGTTTGAAAGAATTGATCATATTATTTAAACATTTGCTCAAGCGTATTTGCAATTAAGTAAATTGACAAATTCTGAAATATAATATGCTATGCACAAGAACTACAAACAGATAAAGTTGTCAACATGGATTTGAATGAATCTATGCTCAGTTTGAAAGGTCAAACAAAGTAAGTATGATAAACCAATATATATCAAACTAGTTTTACAATAAATTCAAAAATATCTTTCAATATCAAAATTTAAATCAAACTATTCCTTTGAAGTATACTATTTGTTTGTGCTCTCAAACTATAAATATTCAATAACAAATTAATTACCCAGATGACAAAACCATCCAAACACAATTCAATCAAATATAATACTTCATCTTTTACTTACGTTATCGACAACCAACTGTAGAGAATCATGTTTGTTAATCCCTGGATTTAGTAGCATGGAAGATGGAAAGAATAATAATCTCTTGCATCTCAGTAACATTAAGACACAACCAATTCAATAAACCAAAGCCATGGTTTCCCAGTTTGTCCCCTTCAAGAATTACAACCTGACAATTGCTTTCTTATTACGGAACAATTCAGCATAGTATGATAGCCGCCTAAAGCCTTCTTCCAATTCTGTCTGATTGGCAAACTATAAGATATATAGAAGAAAATATTTAAAATCAGAACATACTAAACATAATGAAGCTATAATAAATTTAAGAGATAATTAATTATACCAAAGTCATAATCATAAGTTGTATAGTCTTCGAATTTAGTATTAATTAGGAAACATCCTGCCAACACACATCGCGTCTTTCCAGAAGATTATGTATAAACTTAGCAAGTTCTTCTTGATCACGATAGTCATTGTTATCCGGCACTCTATAGAATTTGAAATCATTGAATAAATTAAAATTTGAACTTGTAGATGTGGATAAAATTAAAGTATGCAAATTTGTCTTTATGGGAGAAAGGCAAACAATGCTTTGTGCCGCTCCTCCCTTAGCCCCTTTGACCGGGCCAACGAGATACCATGATTATAATGAACGTAAAATCGCCAGTGACATTATATTTATAACAAATATATAGATTAGATGACTGGCTTCATGCATGGAATTCGTCAATTAAATTCTGCACGGAGAATTGAAAGCTATGATCTCATGCATGATGATAATAAGATATGCTTCCAACAACTTCGCCACAGTAGCAGCCCAACAACAACCTGAGATATTAAAATATGTCAATTAAATTAAGTAGAAATTAAAGTAGTCCTGAGTGATTTGAGCTGGAAGAGATACTTGTCATAACGAAATTAAAGAATCGGGCCTAATTTCTAATATACTACGAGTAATAACGAACTATTAATACCTTTTTAGACTATGAGACGACTTAACTAGTTAAATAAAATTATATATGTACTGACACTATTACTAACTAGTTAAATAAAATTAATAACCACTACGTGCAACACTATTACTAAAATAGTTAAAGAAAAATTATATATATACAATGGTCCTTGGTTGAAGATCTCAGGTAGGCATTGCTTGTTCCATGCAAAGCTTCAGCCGTTGTCATCCAGCTTAGAGTAATCAAGGGTGAGCGGTATTGGTCGGCTAACGGTGGTGAAGGAACACTACTAGAATAACCGACAAAGAGACGGAAAAAAACCCGACTCCAAATTTGGAGTCTACCAGCCGGCCGAAATGGGATTCACTACCTCGAAAACTCAAACCGAAATTTTATATGAAGCTGCTGGGAGACAGTGACATTTTGGATATTAAAAAAAAATAAATATGTCCCGAATCCGCACTGCCTCCAATGCTTATAAAATAATCAGAAAATTTAAATATGCTCCGACTCTTCCCTGCCTCCATTTATAAATTTAAATACACCCACCTCTTCCCTTGCCTATCGACAAATAATTATAAATAAAAATTACCCCCTGCTCTATCCCGTCTCCATTCCTAAAAATACTACCCACCCAAACCCCCAATTCTCATCGATTCGTGACACCCCCCACCCCCCATCATTGCCGACGGCCTCCCTCCCTTTCTGCCGATTCCCCCCCCACGAAATGGTCACAAGCCCACCACCACCACCTCATAAATCACGCCCCCTCCTCTCTAAGGCCTTCCACACTTCCACCACCAATCACCATAACGCCTAACAGCCTGGCTGCCCCACCCTCTCAAAATAAATCTCAAAGTCACAAACTCTCCTACAATCATTATGCTTTAATTTGGGCTTATTATTTTGGCCACCTGATTATGTTTAATTTTTGTTATTATTTGATTATCATTATGTTTCGATTATTTGATTATGTTCGAATTTTTTATTATTTGGATTACGTTTTAATTTGACATGTCCTCAATTTGTTTATTATTTTTATTTATCGTTACTTAATTAGTTTATTTTATAATATTTCAAATAGTTGAATAATCATAAATCTAATTTAGTAGTTTAATAACAAATGGGGCTTATATCTTGTTTAGCTTATATCGAGTAGTTTAATTTTTCGATTAGTTATATTCGAGTTTAATAGTTCAATAATGTCGCTTGAATAGTTGAATATTTGTCGTTGAATTATCAATAGTTGAATTGTTGTTTGAATATTAATAAATTGAATTGTTATTATTTGGAATAGCTTTATATTATGTCAATAGTTGAATATAGTTGAATATAATCAATAGTCAATATTGTCAATAGTTGATTAGTCAGTCATTCAATAGCGATATATTATGCTGAATATGCTTTAATATAAATAATATAAAATAGCTTGTATAATGAATAAATAATTGTCAATAAATGATTAGTCATCGTCAATGGTTCAATAGTTTAAATTGGTCAAATTGGGTCAATAGTTAACGGTTGATTAGTATAGTTAAATTATTAATGGCTGAATAGTATACTTAATGTTAAATTGAATAAGATAAGACTAAATCATACTGCTAATTTGTATAGTTTAATTGTTAAATGAAATTATTAATTACGAATTATCAATAAGATAAATTTCAAATTGTTAACGGTTTAAATATTTAAATTAGTTAAATTGTTAATGTTTTAAACATTAGCTTAATAAAATTATTAGTGAACGGTTTAAATTATTTAGTGAAATCATAACGGTATATTAACTTGTTAAAGGAATGCGTAGCAGTTAAATCGCGAATACTGTCATCGTTAGTCGTTAAGTTACCGGTGAAAAGTCATAATTGTTATTTATGAATAGTCAGGAATCGTTAATGTAATAGTTTATATACGCTTAATAACAAGGCTATCATATCCTTGTTACCGCACAGTGTTAATCATAGCCATAATAGTATTTAATCATAGCTGCGAAGGTCAATGGGGCTAAATATTTCAATTGATTGTACAGACAAGACGGCTTAAGTAATAACAGTGGGGCTTATAAGATAAGAGAGAACACGGCCGACCTCCAAAAAGCGCTCTAGGACTTCCTGTATTCAGATAATGGAGTCGACGACTCCCCCCATACCTCGTGATAGCAGTAGCCAGCCCCCCTAAGACGACATCGCTTCGATATTAATATCGGGGGCCGGAACTACTATCGTTTGCATCGACGACGCCGGTTCGAGTCGCCTAATGCTTGGGCCTTTCCTACCGCTTTTCCTGTGGACTCACTCTGGACGGCGCACGTATTTCGCTACGCTCCCGTGACGCTGACGGACGTGGATGATGGCGCGACGATCGGACTCGACGACCCTACCGAAGACGCCACAGACGCCCGCCTGCTATATTTAATCGTCCACCGGTACGGTCCCCATGGGCGAAGTTGAATTAGAGATCCGTTACAATTGTAAGTCCCTTACAATTGTCTAAATTAATCAAATAGTTATTTTTTTTATTTATGTTTTTAACTTTCGAAGCTTTGGTTTTTACTTTAAAGTAAAGCATGCCATTTACGCTTCCGATGCCAAGCCGGTTCTTCCAGAGACGTATTTACGCTGTGGGTCGATCGTGTTCTCTATTTATCGACGAGATTGTGACCTATATCCTGAGATCGCTCCAAGGCAAGTCTTTGCAAAAATGTTAAGTTGTTTAAAATATTTCAGTGAATTATGTCTAATTGTATTTTGTTTTATTTGTTTTTTCAGAGAGATATACGATAAAGAACGGGACGTGATGAAAGGTGCTCAATCGATATTCGAATGGTATCTGTAAGGTTGAGAAACTTCTCGACGTCTACGAAGAGGAAGCACTTTCAGGTACCCTACTTGGTGAGTCAGAATGATTATGCAACACAAGCTCAAATCAGCGTATCCTCAAGATCCGATTGGGAGCAAGACGGCTTATCGACGCCCGACGAAGAAGACGGATCAGCGAGACAGCGCGAGTCGACCGACGTGAAATTCTAAAGTGGGATGCCTGTGTGGGCCGACGACCCGATCCATTCGGGAGCAAGCCACCGGTCGCACTGTCGGCGAGGGCAAATATTTGTTTTTTAATTTTTGTTTTATTTTATTCAATTTTTGTGTCAATTTCTAATAATCGCATTCCTTATTTGCATTTCTTTGTTAAGACCGGTAATAAGGATTCACCACCGGGTATCCCGACGTAAGCATTTAACAAAGCGTTGGGTGATAGCGATACCTCGGCGAGACGCAAGCGGCGTTACGACTGCCGATACGGGCATTTAAGTATATTACTTTTTCCATATTTGTCAGGAATATAGTCGTGAATGGCCTCGCGAATAAGATATGAATGTATTATACTTTGTGAATAGTCATGAATCGCAGATAGTTTATACTTGTCGTCGATTATATATTCACCGCGTATAGCCATGAATTTATCTGTGAATAGTCACGAACGTGTATACTTTTTCGCTTATAATGTCAGGAATAGTTTATGGCTCACAAGATAGTTGTTGGTTTCGCTTTTATACTTGTTTAGTTTATGATTTCAGGAATGTTTATAAGTTTATTATATTTCGCTTATACTGGCCAATCAGGTTTTGAATTGTTCGTTTACAAACGAGCCTTACATGAATGCGTGTTCAAAATAAGGTGTATAAGCATAAGCGCAGCTTCCACGAGGCTTACGGGAGGACAAAGATCCGCGCGCTTCCACTCTGGCGACTTCATGATTCCTCCCACTCGACGCCGGCCCGTGCGGATCGGGCGGCGGCGCTGGCGCCGCGAGCCCGCTGCTCTCGAGTTTGCCGGTAGATGATCCAAGCACCACCATCACCGCCGCCGTGCTGGGTTCGAGGAGTTTTAACGGCCTCATGGCGAGTAAAACGAAAGAAAGAAAGTGGCGGCGACGTAGCCGCTGTTTCGGCGAGCCGGAAATGCAAGTCGACAGCGAGTGAGTCGTTCGGCGCTGAAAATGTAGGCTGATGGCCAGTTGCCGCCTATGTCAAAGCGCAGTTAGCGGGCGCCACTGTACGACGCTACCGCCGCAGATCTGGCCAATACTGTGAGCTCGACGGCGCACGGATCGCTGGGCCCATACTTTGCGGGACGCACACCCACCCCGCCCACGCCCACGAGCCTTAGTTCGAGACCTGCATCTCACTCGATTTCATCACATGCCCAAATTGTGATTTGTACTCTCCGCCCAAGACGACATGTATGGTTGGGGATTGACTATCAGATATCAAACTATCAGGAACATGCACTTACATTTGATCGTGTTATGTACCATTTTGCTATGATCAATAGTTGTTTTCATTTTATATTGAATTACTTGGTTGTTTATTTGTTTATCAAGTGTTTACATGTTGCTTATCAAGTTATCGATCAGAAAGCATGATTGAATAGTTTTTACATTTGTTATGACAATAGTTATTCGCGGTGTCGGGAAGTTGCTATCCAGGATCTTCTTTAATTTTACCCATACTGGCAGCTGACCTGGCATCTGATTGAAATTTGATAGAGACTAAAGCGATTTAATTAAAATCTCATGATTCAAGCGAGACGGTGTATTAATACGATTATGAAACTGGAGACGGCATTGGCATCTGCCTCGAGACGCGACTTATTAAAAAAGCCACTTCAGCATTCCTATTATGATTTCAGAACTCCCATTCACTACTTCGCTTGTATTTGTTTAACAAAATCATTAATTTATCATATACGAAGATATTATATGTTTTAAATTGAATCCCAACTAATAACAAGTTATATATCGGAGTACATTTAGTTATACAACATTCATAATCACATATACTATTTATCATATTACATGCAAGTACGATGTGACGTTATAAAGATATTTGTTCATCACTAATTTAGCAAATGCACCCATCACACGCACATGTATTTGGCGCCGCAACCGTATACTTTTACATTTAATATGCCTAAAAAGATAACATATCACATCAATGTATACATATCCACTAATTCAAGATATTTACATTTATCATATCTCCACTAATATTATTTTCAACATAATATGTCCATTAACAATCGCGACTTTAAATCAGAAAACCATTACATTTTTTATCAAAATGGAGACTCGAGACGTGACTGCCTCTTTCCTCGCCTCCACTTTTAACCTCGGCTCTGCACTCCGCCTCCACTAATCGACTCTGCCCCGAGAGCTGCACTGCCTCTATCCTCGCTCCATAAGTCCGTTCCCTACCCCGCTCCACCAATGGCATCTTTGGCATGCCAACTCGCATTTTCCCGCCCTTCTGCCAAAATCGAGGAAATTCAAAGCAACTTCAACAGACCATTTTGAGACAAGTGATTCCGCACTTGCCCCTATATATATCTTCACATTATCATCATTCCAACCTTTTTCCCAAACTACCACATAATATCATCTTTTTTACGTTATTAATTTCATTTCCATAATTTTATCAGTTTGATTAACATTAAATTTTATTTTATTTCAGAGGTCACTTTTAAAAGAGGTAACGATTAATACTTGAATCAATTTTTTTATTTCGTATTTTATTTATATTTGTTAAATATATTTGTAATTTATATTTTGTTACTTTGTCAGAGGAAAATACTTTCGCCAAGTTTCAAATAGGTAATTTGATTTTTTTATTTTAATTTTAGGTTGAATGTTTGATGTTTTATATAAATTAATGCTCGATGCTTATATTAATAAAATGTTTAATAATGCTGCATGCTTATACGAATTAACGTTTCATCTTTATATATGAATATGATGCTTTAATATGTATTCGTTTCATGAATCATATTTTTATGTTCGAATCTTTGATATTTTTATATTCGCTTGTATGAAATAATTTAATCGAATCTTTTGATATTTATTTTATGATCGGATTTGTTATGGGCGTTAGCCTCGCTGGCCGTACGTTATCAAGAAGAATCCCAGTCGCCTTTTTAAAAAACGCATGTGCCTGGACGAGACCTATTTTGAGACCTGAGTTGAATTTTTGCACCTGGCCTTCCAACGCGGAGCTCCGATCGCAGATTTACAAGTGAATCTGTCAATGCAGAGCTCCGCTCTATGTGCAGCATCTGCCTGAAGCCCTCCGACATGGCATCTATCAATGATACGCGAATGGCCCCAGACCCGGATACGCGGCACTCGCATTGTACCAAGCCATGGTACTTTATTTAGCCTGCCCACTGGGAGACGGCTCTGAGTCGGTTGCCCCAAAATTGACTCGCTTTCAGCCTGAATTTTGCATCGGTGAATGATTTGTAGACGCATAAAAGGCGTTGAGAAGCCTCGTTCTCCATCCCGCTCCAATCGGACAACAGTATCTGGCTGAGACGGACGGCCTTTCGCTCTTTATTTCTAATATTAAGATCCGCTCTTGACAACCTAGGCAGTGTATAACATCCTCGGCAGATTGTACCGTTGGGAAAGAATCAAGCGAACTTCCTGACCATGAGACATTGTTGTAGTAGGTAGTGAATTATTAAAAATATGCTCTAGCGTGTTAAAGAAATCTTCATTAGACACACCGTTTGATCTTCAATACCATCACTTTCGAATTAATCTCCACAGCTGGATTAATCAAGAATTATCTATGCTATCATTCAGACAATAACTCGCCCCTTTCAGAAAATAGCTTTGATCTTCCCATATTTTGGGGCGGCTCTTGCATTTCATCTGTTGTACTCAGCTTCTACTACCCACTTCTTGAAGATAGATCTAACTGTCATTTCCTTTATACTTTTCTACTAACTACCATTGTTCATGTTAATTATGAATGTACTGGGTGTGATTTGCTTCAACTCTATTGTTATATTGTCCAATTTCATTGTATTCTATTGTTCCTTATACCTTGCTTATTGTTATGCCTACATGATCTTATACTTTTGTTTATTCAGAAATTTTGTGTTTTGAATCTGCATAATCTAATAATTCGGTGTGATATCTTATTTTATGCTATGAGTTACTTTAGGCCTTTGCTTGTTGCTATGCTCACATATACATGATCTTATAGCCTTGCTTATTCTCTAAGACTTGTTTCATGGAGACATTGTATTCTATGAAATGTCTAATTGTGTTCCTTTGGCTTTGATTTCAAGAACAAAGCGAAATATCGTTATTGCTGCTTATTGGTTTTGCTACTTCTTCCGTGAGTTTGATACTTCTAACGTTGGTTAGTTCTCGACCTGCCCTACCATAAGTTTGTGCTATCTACATATCATGAAATGTTATTATGCTCTGCTGCTGCTATTACTTCTGTGCATTATAATTAGGTCTCATTAACCTACTATGTATTTTATGTTAACTGCATTTGTATGGGCATCCTATGGCATTACCTTGTTATTTGACTCTGAGCATTTTATGCTACTGGTATGTTAGTCCTTGCATTATGTACATGTGTTTTACTATTTATTACTCCTTCCAACAAGTTGCTCTATATGGGCCTGATCAATATTACGGTGCTATGTCATTCCCTATTACCCCTTTGAGATATGTTATTCTACATCCTGGATAATTCAAGCCGGCGCCATCAACAATATTATTCATATCTTTGCTGCTGTATCCTCTTGTTGTGTGTGCTGAACCGACGTTAGCTTGCAATGAGACGTTATGAGGACACGACAGGAAGGGTCGTAACATGACCTATTATGAAGGTACTATAATTCCACTTTTACACTCATTAATTAAATTTACTATTTACCTAATCTCCTGTACCGTCACCTTCGTATTATATGAAATTTAACAATATGATACCATGTACAACTAATAAGGATGCCATTAACAAAAACGCCGTGAATGAATGCCGCCATCGTTGGAATAATACGCATAACTCGATTCAAAATATATTAATCCAAACATATATTCGCATACGATCTATTTCTGTGCTATTAATACTCATGAACTAAATTAACAATCTAAAACTTATGAGATGCCAACTAGTTCTCTATCAACAATCTAATTTCGGGAAAGACTTCAATCAGAATGGGCTTCTACAATTAATAATTGCGAGAAAAAGTGCTTTAATCTCACACTCAAGGCTTGTTTTCGAAAATAATTGATTTGATGAATCGCCATCCCTGTAGAGCGGATATTTAAATTCCCTTTAGATTTTTGTTTAGATCTCATTTAAAACCTAAAAAGTTTTGCTTATATAATATTCTCAAAATAACCTAAAAGTTCAATTCCATAATAACGAAATTTAATTGCTTAATTTTAATTAAATCGCGTTAAATTAAACACTAACAAGTTACTAACGTAGCTCATTCAACTATCAATTCAATTTAATCACTAATTAATTAATTCAAAAGCTATCCAATTTATATTTTACATTATCAATACGAATCTAGATTGGTAATTACCTGCTGACATAATCAACTCTCAATTTAAAGAAGTATTGTTTAATTTCATTCACGAAATATAATCTCAACATCATCAGACAAGGCTGACCTTCTGTGACCAGATATCATCAGATAATAATATAATCAATTATTATTATTATAACGATTACGCATTTATCTAAAGAATCCCAAGATAATCCCTGTGATCACGCTGGTGAACCGACCAAGAATTACAATTACTATGATTAAACGTTCGCTTACGTGAATCATATTCACTAAACTAAGAAATCTTAATTGCTACAACAATCAATAACAAAAGATAATAAACGAAACCAATAACTATTGATTTCAATTACCATCTGTCGATGCCGTTACCAAAAACAACGTGAACAATATGCCGGTATACAGACTCTGATTCCTATAGTGTAGTACTGCATGTCTGTATAGTTTGAAACTTACACACACACCTAATCAATCTATTTGGAATCCTTTTGATTACAGCCAGGAAGTTGGAAATCAAGTCAGCCAACCATGTGCCTCTTGATAGTACGTTTCGCGACCACCGCCCACAACTTGTCCTACCAATACGACATTGTTGATTTTGCCTAATGGCCTGATATGGCCCCTGTTTATGTCCTCTATTGCCCGTAAGTTGAATCTTCTTTATGTTGACCACTTTACTTGAACCTTCTCCCCTAGCTGCTGCTTTGTCAACACCTATATGTTCACCCGTTCCTTTGAATTTAATCCGGATTGTACTATCTTTATACTCTTGCAGGTCCCAGGTACGCACCGGCTGCTATGAGCGCGGCAATGATTCACATACGCATGACGAGCAGTTGCTTATCGTCCCTCGAGTACCTGGATGTTCTCATTGTGGGGCCTACAAATTTTACAAGGAAACTGCATTTTTGATGTCTTCAAGCCAAATATCTTTTGGCGAGTACTGCACTTCCTGCATATCTTCAGACTCCTACTGGCTATGATGAAGATTCAAGGATTTTCATGCAATGATCCACATGTATAACAACCACCCGCCTTCAGTTCGATGAGTATCCACTGTGATGATCGGTTTGAGAAGCATAATCGAGGAATCTATATTGTCTGCGTTCAGGGGCAGATTCATCACTTTCAATGACTTGGGTGCCTTCTGGTTCCTCGGCCCAATGTCCGGGTCTTCAGTTTTATTTCTATAACCCTCATCACCAAGCTGCAAGCCGGTCTGAAGCGTTGCCGCGTCTCCTGCACACGACACTAACAACACAGTTGGTCATCGCTATGGAACCAAACCCGTATTCTTAGTCTTTAAGAGTTTGTCCACGATGGATTGAGCTTGATCGATACTGCATAGTGATCAAATCTGACTCGACTATTGACCAGTGGGTATATAAATGTCGACATCCTCTGATGTTGCTGGGGTGTGGATAGAAAATGATGGGAAGTTCTACCACAATTTCAGCATTTATCGTGATATAAGAGTATATGCTAAGTCGAGTCTTAGCCACAACATCCAGTGCTACTATGCATGTTATGATCCGTTGCAATATGTCTTGATGTTCCCTGCGGGGGATCCGGGATGGCATGGCAATATCCCGACTGTTGATCTGTCCCGACTGAACCCGTGGTAACTTATGTACCGGCACTGAATATCTTTCTCAAATGTGCACTTTGATGAAGTCGTGGGGCACGAAACTGAAGATTAGCAATACTTGACTGGCTTTGTTCTTTTGGTGTTCATACCATAATAGTATTTTCTTAATATGCTCATCTGCATCTGTGTTGGTTTGACAAGGTTCATGATCGTTCGAAGAAATGCTATAAACAAGGCTGCCTGGGCTCGGGACGAAGGTCACTCGGACCAACAAACGGTCTACGGTCAGTTGTAGGCAATACTATGCCTACAAACTGCAACAACGCCCACATGATGAATCGTATCTGTTGCGATTCGGACGGCTGTCTAACAATATAAAGGTCAACATGTACATCGTACTGAACGATGCGGCTTGCCTACTTCCTCAACAATCAAGACAAAATGCGAGTTAAATGTTACAAGGGTGTGGTTGATAGTGTCATCTCTGTGCTTAGGAAAGGTGGGCATGTGGGCACCCGTGGTGAGTCTGCCACCCACCTCATCGGTGGGCCTCGGTTTATGCGCCACCGTTATCTTGATTCCATGTCGCTTGTATTCGGGGACAAGGTATTCGGGAGGTCATGTCAGTTGTTCATGTTGTTGAATTCCAGAAAGGGGCCTTCCACATGCACATTTCCTTATCATCCTCAAGCCGTGTTCCAAGCTGCTCATTAATTCAGACAAGGATGCAGATCCGTATCTATATGGGCTTGTAGTTACACATGATGCATGGACCTCGTAGTGAAGCTTGTGGGTTTGCAATAACTTGAACATCCTTCTTATAACATCAATTGAATATTGTATCTGATTTCGACAACATGATGGCTATAATATCGTCTTCCTAGATTCCAGGGATATGGAAGCTAATAGCTATCTACACTCTCTGCTAATCTTGTACTGAATTAAAGTTCCGCCGAACTTTATAAAATTAATGATTAAGCTGGTGAATATTATTACATGTTTCATGGATCATTGGGCCAAGTAATTAGTCAATAGACTCTCAAAGAAAACATATAATAATGTTTGATTTAGGTGGCTGCAGGTTGCAATGCCTCCTGTAAATTCCGGCGGCTCTTGCAACAATTCCCCATGTACTCACACTTAATTATATTATCCTTTTCTTGTACTAAACATATGGTTGGCATAAATAGAGGATGTATTCTACCACCCTACCACCAATACTCTAAGTTGATATACTTTACCACCAATACTATAAGTGTTCTATTATTCAATTGGCAAACTATCCCAAACCAAACATTCTGGTAATCTTTTTTCTTTGTTCTACATTTATTTTGTTACTTCATTCATGCTTTACTTGCTCCTTAATTGAACCATGTTATTTTGATTTTAGTGATATATTATGTGAATGTGTTTTCATTGATTATAATGTCTAGGCCTTGGTAACTAATATGGAATATGTGTTTAACGTTATAGTGTTGCGATGCATGATGTCCCATCCGGCCTTCGAGAAGGAAATCGTGTGGGCACGCGTGTGTATTTGCCAACAACGTTCTTTGGTAGTCCTCAAAACATGCGCCTTCGTTACATGGAATCGATGTCCATTATTCGAGGATTTGCTCGTAACGTCTACAACATGCAATACCACTTCTGCAGAAATCTGTGATTGCTTAGCATCCGGTGAAAGGGATATATCATTCCTCCGGACTAATCACGTGTCTACTTGATTCATCGAATCAATTTCGGATTCTACATGATCTTTATTTACAAAAATATATCCGTTGCTATTGGCTTCGTTTTCATACCAAACTCAGATTTAACGCAACTCCTCACGAAGATGTGAATTGCCTCTTTATCAGATCCATTTATTATATTTCAATGTTGGTATGTAATGTATCTCTCTAATTGAATTTATGATTTTGAGTTCCCGATTGGGCGCTGGCTTCCAGAATTTTTTAGAATCCAAATTGGCCGCTAGACGGGGTGTTCCTACTAATACGCACTAACAAGTCAATACTTGTGCACAACAAAATCCATGTCCATTCAAAATTTGGACGTGCAATACATGCTATCTGCGGCGGATAAAAAATCGCGGTTCAGATTATTCTACGGTAAATTAGAAATCAAATATGGTCGGATGGATTGAAAATGGAAATTGAATTCTATGAGATCTAGTTATTTGTTGTTCCTCGCACTTCACGCGAGTCGTCACCTATCGGCTGTAAATCGGAGCATTATCGGGTAAGATTGATCCATTGGCGAATTAAAGAATTCGTGAGGTAATCAAAAAAGGAAATTGCTTGACTAAGACTGCAATCTATCTCATTGTACCCCATTATTTTGCATGCTTCGATTTTCAAATCAATCACACGTTTCTTTAATATAGCCCTGATAAAGTTCGCTCCATAGCCCTTGTTTCATTTTCAAGAATGGCTTTGACATATATTGTTTTGTGTGAACCCATTCTTACGTTAATTTATAGGGACTGTCATTCATACTATTCTAACCAATTCTCATCTTATAAAATTCATGACACATAACTATTAACTAAATCTATATCAATTACTTTATATCCGAATTTAAAACAATTTCTACCAAAATTGAACAAGCTTAATTTCAATTCATCTTCTACGTTAATATTTCATTATATCCATTTTCTAATACATAAAATGTTTGTGAGGCCATTAAATTTCAATTTTAAGGTAAACTAGAAAGGATAAAAGTTTGGGAGGACAAATTGAAATGTTGACGAAATTTTGATGTGCCAAATGAAATTAAGCCTATGTTTCTCTTCTGTTCTACGGAGTATTTCCCTTTCTCATTGCTCGTTATTACCAATTTCTTTCAATTTTTTGCTTCAATTATAAACAGAAAATAGTGTAAAAAACCCAATAAATTGTTTGTATAATCTTTCCAATTAGTGCAGATCTTCTCTAAGGTCTACATTTGATCAGATCTACTATATTATTATACATTCATTTTATATTGAACCCATTTTTGTTGATTCTATTGTTTTTTGTGTGTATTTATATGAACCATTTGTGTATATATATGTTTATAAATATTGGGTTTTTTGTTTTGTGTGAATATAAGTGAACCAATTGTATTTTCTTGAAAATTCATTAGCTGTAAATTGTGTATATGTATGTTTATAAATATTGGGTTTTTTTTGTTTTGTGTGAATATATGTGAACCAATTGTATTTTCTTTAATTTGGTATTTTATTTATGGGGATTTGATGTAAAGATTTGATTTTTTTTTGGTTTATGTAGCTTTGAATAAGTTGTTTGTGTTGATTTATGTATCAAATGTTGAGGATCAGGAGCTAGGAATTGTAAAGATTTGTTTTTTTTGGGTTTTGTGTGTTTTTATTCTGTGTATGAGGATTTTCTGTTGTTTATGTTTTGGTGAAGAAGGAGAAGAAGAAAAGCGCATTAAAAGTAACTGTGGTGATAATTTTGTTGGTAAGGTGAACAAGAGCGAGATGGATAATATTCCTGGGAATGACATTGAAGGGGATGCTGAGTTTTTTGATGTAGTGGCGCGGAGGATACTCGGAAGAAGGGAGAGGCTTCGATTATTGGCTGGAGAGGGTAGGGATGGTGTGGAGAATGATGGTTTGTTGGGACGTGAAGTAAATGAGGGTCGGTTTGGAGATGAGAGTGGGATTTTTGAGGAGATGATGATTGCGGGTGGGAGTGGTAGTCACTCAGGGTTATTGGATGTTAATTTGAATTTGGGGTTGAGTGAGGAGGCGTCTACGTCAGCTGCCTCAGCTGCAGTTCCCCAAAGAGAGGATTTTGATCATGATTCTCAGAATAAGCGGCCCAAAGTCCATTCATTTTCATTGTAAGAATATGCCTCTTCGTTTTACATACACATGAATGTTTTGGGTACCATTCTTGTACATTGATTTGATATTGTGATGTACATTGCTCTTCTGTTTTGTGAAACTCTCATAAAGATCAGACCTTTATATGTTAGCTCGGTATATTTCAGTTATATCGGAAAACCAATCCACTACCTATCTGGAGGTTTCTTGGTGGTAGTAAAGTACATTGAATTCACCATTCCGTTGATATGTAAATATCAATTATTATACAACATTTATGAAAATATTTGAGTTCAAAATTCAAACAATCAACCATTGAAATTTTAAAACTTGACAATCTTTTAGGGATGTAGGGAGATCCCCCAGCTCTTTTTATACTTTTAGTTTGTTGATAAAGTTGAACCTATATGAACTGTGATAAAAGAGGTTATAGAAGAATAATTACTTCAAAATGATGAAGTAATATCGCATTTTTAAGAAGGAATGAATGATCAATAGTGCACACTTAATATTGCAGTATAAGTGGAGTTACATTAGTTTTTTCAATGCAATCAAACTATATGAACTGTAATAAAAGACTACAAAGTAATAATTACTTCAAAGTGATGATTTACGATCGCACCATATGACTTGTTGCCTTATATTTAGTTGCATTATCTTGCTGGTGTAACTCCTATACTACTACTCGAATCAAAACTCTTCGTATCTACCGTTACTAGCTGCTGAGTAAATCTAATTTTGCTAATATGTAAATTTTAACCCCTCTAGCTCTTTATACTTAGTTTGTTGATAAAGTCTAATTGAGAAGTTCTCCACCATTCATAAATGGCGACCTCCATTGAATTCAACTCCCAGCCAACATCTTTAATTTTTCAAGTGTCATTGATCATTAAGACATATACAGTTGATTCCATAAGGGAGTTGGTTGACGCTTCATTTTTTCTTCACTGTCTTGCCTCAAATGTTGGTTGTCATGTGTGCCAAATGGTTCTAGTTGTAATTTTGTTTCTAGCTTACCAAGTCACCTTAATGTCATTTTCAATGTCGCGTTACTCATGGAGATGGAATTTCATCTTTCATTTTTGCTTAAGTCATTATATGAATTTTTGCAGGGGTTGGATCCCCACCTTAGAGAATCGGTCGATAAATGAAATTGCTGGGAACGAGGGTCTGTTTGATTCTGGTGGTGGAATGGAAGGTGAAGGAGATGATAGCAATGGTTTAAATGGTGAAGATCTAGAAATCCGCATGGATCTTACAGATGACCTGTTACATATGGTAAGCATGTCGTGGATTTTTCTTTTTAGCAACAAAGTGTAGCAGGCATATTTGAAATCATGTTCATCTGTTGTTAGGTTTTCTCTTTCTTGGGCCACGTTGATCTATGTCGGGCTGCAAAAGTTTGTCGCCAGTGGAGAGCAGCCAGTTCCCATGAAGATTTTTGGAGGTTCTTGAACTTTGAAAACAGACCATTATCACCACAACAATGTAAGAACCTATAATTCTCCCTGGTTTCATTGTTGAGATTATTTGACTATTTGTTCCCTTTTTCATATAGCCTTACTATATACACGGTTTTGGATGATTTATCAGCATCGTACCTGACATAATCGTAGTTGTAGCTGTAGTTTTTGTTTGACACTTTATGGGTGTGTTTGTTCTTCCTGTGAAGGTTCCAGTGTTCGTGCATTTAATACACACAAATTCTTACATATGCAGTTGAGAACATGTGTTACCGCTATCCAAATGCAACTTCATTGAATGTGTATGGTACCCCATGCATCCATGCACTAGGAATGGCATCAGTCTCCTCATTGAGGTAAATGGTGCTGTTGTTGGATCTTTCTTTTTTGTTTGGTTTATTCTGATATGTCTTTGTTTTCTTAGAAACCTTGAGGTTTTGACATTGGGAAGAGGACAACTCGAGGAGAGCTTTTTCCAGGCCTTAACAAATTCTCCTATGTTGAAGAGTTTGACTATTATTGATGCTACTCTTGGCAGTGGGCTTCAAGAGATATCTTTTCACCATGATAGGTTACATGTTCTTCATATTGTAAAATGCCGTGTGATTCGAATTTTTGTCAGGTGAGAAGTTTACCCAATTATTTTCTATATGATAATGAGTCCATCAAGATTTCATGAGTTAAATAAAATCGGCATACATTGCAGGTGTCCCCAACTGGAGACCTTGTCTCTCAAGCGTAGCAGCATGCCACATGTTGGTCTTCATTGTCCCCTACTTCATCATCTCGACATGGCTTCTTGTCACAAGCTTTCAGATGCTGCAGTTCGTTCTGCAATAACATCTTGCGCACTTCTGGAATCATTGGATATATCAAATTGTTCAGGTGTCAGTGATGAGACTCTACGCGATGTAGCTGCCACTTGTGGGAATCTCCACATTTTTGATGCATCCTACTGTCCCAATATCTCGCTTGAGGTGCATTTCTTGAACTATCTTCTTATTCAATTTGAACATGAGTGAAGTTTGACCACAGATCTAAATTGACAAATCCTTTTTCTATGTAAGTCTGTGAGATTGCCAATGTTGACAGTCCTGAAGCTTCATAGCTGTGAAGGGATAACTTCAGCTTCAATGGCTTCAATAGGTCATAGCTATATGTTAGAGGTTTGACACGTCCCTTTTTTCTATAGATAAATTGCCATTTTCAAGGTTACTCTTTCCATGTCCATTAAGTAAATCATTTTTTGTTGGATTATTTTAGGTTTTGGAGTTGGCTAACTGCAGCTTATTGACATCAGTGTCCTTGGAGCTTTCACGCCTGCAGAATATAAGACTTGTCCATTGTCGCAAGTATTGATTCTCTATGTGTCCGACCCCCAAGCTGTGGGATTTTTCCATTTCCCATAGGGTCTTTATATAGATTTCTGGAGACTTTCTTTTGAATGAATGAATTTTCTGATATCCTTACTGATCTTATATATCTTAAGTAATGCCTGCAGGTTTATTGATCTGAATTTACGAAGTAATGCTCTGACATCAATTACTGTGTCTAATTGTCCATCACTCCAGAGAATCAATATCACTTCAAGTGCTCTTAAAGTATGTACTGCTCCCCTTAAAAAATCTCTCTTCTTTTGTTACTTATTGACCACTTCATCTATTGTGAAGTAGTATATACTATATAGTATATGCACTTCATCTTGTATCAATTGGGAAGCAGCCTTCCTGTATCACAGGGGTGTAAGGCTGCATACAATCTGACCCCCCTTACTCACTCAGACAGGTGCCTCTTTAGAGGCAGTGGGGCATGTTGTGTTGTTGTATGTTAATTGTTAAGCAATTTCTTAAGCCGTCATTTTTCTACTGTGTTGTGCAGAAATTGGTGTTGCAAAAGCAGGAAAGTTTGACCAATCTGACTTTGCAATGCCCCTGTTTGCAAGAAGTTGACCTTACTGAATGCGAATCTCTTACAAATTCGGTTTGTGAAGTTTTTAACGACAGTGGTGGATGTCCCGTTTTACGAACTTTAATTCTTGATAGTTGCGAGGTTTGTCATGTCCTTTCCTACTGCCATGTTAAATGTATGTAGCTTGGCATGCCCTTGTTTATGCTATTTTTGTATAAGCAAGCATTGTGGTTGCCCAAGATTGGATGTTGATATCACTATAGACATAAACTTGCCTGATATTGTATTTTTTGTGTTTACAAATAGTTTTAACGAGAACATGTTTTTTGGGTGGGTTTCCATGTTGTTAATAGTTCATACGTAGAAAATGTTTAACTGTCAAAATAAAGACAAGTGAGATAGCATAAGTCTTTGCACCATCCTTCCATTTGACTGGGAGCAAGCCCCCTCCCCATCTCTTTGGTTGACGAGTGTAGCTCATGTGATAGGATTCTTTGTTAGAGAGACATCGGTTGTCTCTGTTGTTTTGGTTAACCTTTGTGTGATGTCAGCCGTCTTTTCTCTTTGGGTTCACAGTTCGTATGCTGTTAGTTTTCCTTTCATATACTTGTAGTAAAAAGCATAATTAAATTTATGAAGATGTCTTCTTATAATAGTGACTTCTCATTGCTTGAACAATTGAATCTATCGTCTTCTTTATCACTCAATGATCACAATGCAATCCATTTTTTCATGAACAATTGAATCTATCATCTTCTTTATCACTCAATGATCACAATGCAATCCATTTTTTCATCATCTTAAGAATATTATCTCATACCCCCTGATAATGTAATGTGGATGTTCTTAGATTTGCATACATGTGTGCTCATTTTTATACAAATATCTTGAGTGTTATAACTTATAACCTGTTACTAAGTGATTTCTTTTTATCCAGAGCTTGACTGCAGTGGCATTCTGCAGCACGTCTCTGAATACTATTTCACTGGCTGGTTGTCGTGCTGTAACTTCTCTTGAACTCAGATGTCCTTTTCTTGAACAAGTTTCACTATATGGCTGTGATCACCTAGAAAGAGCATCATTTAGTCCTGTAAGTGGATTATTATTATTTTCCACTTTGTGTTTCTGCCTGATCAGTATGCTCGTGGACCTTTTTTTTCCCTTTATTTTTTCCATGTTCACTTTTTATGATCTCTCTCAACTCCTGCTACACTATCTGCTTACATAATTTCTGCCCCTTCTGCATGACATTGCATGGTTTCTCTAATTTACTTGGTTACTGAGTGTGTTTATTGTGAAAATTTTAATGTAGACTTCTCTCTGTTGTGATATTATGATTATTCCATTGGGACTACTGAAATTCTAATGTAGTTACAACGTGATGCCTGGTCCCTGTTGCAGGTTGGTCTTAGGTCTCTCAATCTGGGAATTTGCCCAAAATTGAATGTGCTCCATATTGATGCCCCGCAGATGGTATCTCTTGAACTGAAGGGTTGTGGAGTTTTGTCTGAAGCATCCATTAAATGTCCCTTTCTCACATCCTTGGATGCTTCATTTTGCAGGTCATGATGCACCAACTAGTTTTTTATGTCACTTGATCTAATTGACCTGCCCTCTCCTTATTCTCACTGCTTTCATCTGCTTCTATTTTACAGCCAATTTCAAGATAACTGTTTGTCTGACACAACTGCTTCATGCCCGATGATCGAGTCGTTAGTTTTAATGTCCTGTCCTACTGTTGGCTCTGTGGGACTTCTGTCTTTGCGCTCTTTGCCAAAATTGACCTACCTTGATTTATCATATACATTTCTCATAACTTTGCAGCCTGTCTTTGAATCCTGCCTGTGGTTGAAGGTAAGTTTTCTCCTTTTTATTTACTCCCACTTTTTGTGCATTTTCTATTTTTCAGGGACAAAAATTGCCTGAACTATTCAGAATACTTCATAGTGCTAATTGATAAGATAGAAGAATTTTAACTGGTTAGATTTTAAAACAAATTAGTCCCTGTAGATTTAAGAGTAACAGACAATTTGAGGCAACAAATGCCAAGCACTGCTGAACTGAAATTTTAGGCCGACAATTTCCATTGTAGCACCAGTTACATTTATGTCTACAAGATAAATTAATCAATTCCAGAATCAGCCTCCCTGTTATCACAGGGGTAAGGTTGCATTCAATTCGACCCTGCTTAGATGGGAACCGCCTTTTTAGAGGCATTGGGGCATGTTATTGTATGTATTTTTTTTTAAAACTTTTTACTTTTGTTTTGTGAACAAAGTTATTCTATTTTGAAAAAGGTAAGCAGACCCTTATTGTGAAAAGGAGCGTGAAATATGTCGGAATCGAATGTAGTAAATTAGATCGAATATGGAATGGTTCAGGAAAATTAATTGCCTAAACAATATAAATTTCCCTCTTTTGAACTAGCAATTTTATCTATTTTAAGTTGAAACTCAATTATAAATGAGCATTCGTCACTTGACACTATTATCGGACGTGGAAACATGTTCAGGGTAAAATCTTAGGTTGCATAAGTTTATGTTTCTACTTAACAATTATCGACATTAGTGGGATTCTTATGTCAGTCTTTTTTGCCACCTCCTTGTTTCATCTTCCTCTTGGATTCTAATTCCTTGTAGGTCCTAAAATTGCAAGCCTGCAAGTATCTGAGCGACTCTTCGTTGGAGCCTCTCTACAGAGATGGTGCACTCCCTGCCCTCTGTGAATTGGACTTATCATACGGGACCCTTTGCCAGTCTGCCATCGAAGAGCTGCTTGAATGCTGTACACATTTAACCCATGTTAGCTTGAATGGATGTGTTAACATGCATGACTTGAATTGGGGATTCAATGGTCTTAATTATTCTGAAATAACCAAGATACATGAGCCATCTAGACCCTCTTTGTTGGGAGATCTAAACTCTACTGCCGAACAAGCTAATCGTTTGTTGGAGAATCTCAACTGTGTTGGTTGTCCAAACATCAAGAAAGTTGCTATTCCTCCTGAAGCTGGTTGTATTCATTTGTCATTTCTGAACCTTTCTTTGTCTACTAACCTGAAGGAAGTTGATGTTGCTTGTAGCAATCTGTGCTTTCTCAATTTAAGGTACATCCTTACTTTATGTTGACCAAGCTATATTAATTTTGTTTGTATGGTTACATCTCCGTTAAAGTTGTTAAATTTGTTCTATCAGCAACTGTTCTTCCTTGGAAGTCTTAAAGCTGGAATGTCCTAAACTGAGTAGCCTCTTTCTTCAGGTATTTGTTGGTCCTCCACTGTGCATCAGATTTTTGATTATTTTTAAAAACATTATCTTGTTTTCGTTAGAATTAAGAAGTGTTTGTTAAATCTTTTGAATAGCAAGTTTATATATATATATATATATATATATATATATATATATATATTGTATAAATTAAGGTTTAGAATAGCCATGAATTGATCTATAAAAATGCTAACACATTCAAAATTGATCCATTGAAAGCTCACAGAAAATTCTTCAAAACCTCGCTGCCTGCTAAAAAGTTGTTAGAAGCACTAGCAAAGGCTCAGTTCTATGTAGAAATAATGTATAGAGTAAGGTGTTGGGGCCTTTTTGTAAATTGAGTTCACCTAAAAGTTCCACACTACATAAAGTTGTCTTTACATACATAAAGTTCCTCCTCCATTTTTGTATGTAATGCTCAATGCTAAACGAAATAGGTTTGCACTATAATATTGTTTTCTTCAAGTTTATGAATAAAATAAGTGAATTAATAAATTGCTTGTTAGTTTTGAAAATTGTGAAGAAGTTCATATTGGATTACTTATTTTAAGATCATGCACATTGGTTTCTTTGGTCAACACCGTATCTATTTCTTACTTTTTCTGTTTCCTTTTTGTCTTCTCTTGGGCAGTCCTGCAACATTGACGAGCAAGCGGTTGAAGCTGCAATAGCACCATGTAGCATGCTCGAGACGCTTGATGTTCGTTTTTGTCCAAAGGTTAGAGAAAACATGCCAACATTTTGATAGGATCTGAACTTGAGCTATATTTATGATTGACCCTTCTCTGTTCTCTGTTTTGTTACTTGATTTTGTGTCGACTACAGATCTGCCCATTGAGCATGGGGAGCTTTCGTGCAGCGTGTCCTAGCTTGAAACGGATCTACAGCAGCCTAGCCCCACCCTGATCATAAACTTCCATGCGCTATATGGGTATTTTATTTGTGAGTTAGATTTCGAGACTATCTTTGTTGAGCCATCTGAATGCCTTTCTTAGCGGAGTAGATATGTCCTGTTACCCTCTTATTGTGTTGTTTGAGGCTATTTGTAAGAGTTTGAATGTTGAATCTATATAATCGTTACCTGATTTACACATTGTTCTCACTTGCTTATTTGTGGGGACTCGTGTGTTTTCCTTATTGTCGTTCAGTTGGCATAGTAAATTTTGCATATATGATTTGTAATTTACATGATTTGTGTTGTCGAGTTAAGTAGTTTGTAATCTTAACCCGCTACAGAGAAATTGGGGCATGGTTGATATTGATGTCTAGAGGAGAGTAATTTGAAATCATTTTAGCTAGCGTGTTGCTGCATATGTTACAGAATACATATATTTTCCTCCCAAAATGAGCTTAGGCCTATGAACATATTACATTCACACAACTGGTTGAACTTTTCATAGCAAAGATTCCAACTGCTTCAGCTCCGGGTCTTGGTTATCTGTAGCATCCTCTTCTTGGGTCTGATATGCATTAGCTATGACCTTCCCCTTATTCAGGATGTCCGTCGGTACAGTGTCGAGAAGACTGAAAAATCGAAATCGTTATACAGAGTATATAAATAAATAGTCCCGAATCTTGAATCAATTTTGAAGGGGGCCGAGAACATTCATCGAGTTTCTAAGTTTTTTTCCACTTAGAAGAGAAAACACCCTCCAATCTTTAAGGCTAGCTAGCTCACTTTCTAGGTTTCAAGCATATCATGGTGCATTGTCAAAACTCAAAATGAAGAATCATTATATATGTCTCGGGACGAGTCCTTGTAGTGACGGGGGCTATTTTTTTTATAAAAGCAATATATTATCTTGTGCCATTACCTATCCAAGGCATTTACTGCAGCACCAATTTCAGACTTCATTGACTCAATTGATATATCAGGTTCATTTCTTGAGGCATGTAAAAGCTGAGAATCAAGATCTTCCAAGGCTCTAAATGTGAGATGGCAATATGTTAAGCTTCAGCAAAAGTATAAAAAACAGAAAACTGCCACATAAAGGCTACCAAATGTAGATGCTTATAAATGAATCAAACAAAGGAATGTGTGGCAAACACAATTTGACTGTTTATATATGCTTCACCGGATAAATTCAGTTTGACATTTTGTTAACAGGGCCATCGCCATCAGATGCATACTGCGCTACCTGTGACGGATGACAATATTTAGAGGAGAGATATATACATGTGAAGTGATCCATAAGAAGCTGAATAGACTGAATGAGTAATGCCTGATGGATTGTACAACCTCGGATTTAAGCATTTCGATTGAGATATAAAATTCTGAACTGGATAATTTTGTAAGGATATTTACATCACCATTTGGTTGAGTACAGGAAGATAATATCACTCTAGTTTGAGTGCTCCATGTTGGCCAAACAAAACTGAAAACTAGCTCTCACTAATGTGTCAACATCATAACTGAAATCTTGCGGGTTTCATTGGCATTTTTCTGTTACACTGAATCAGTTAACTGCATACATAGATAATAGGCATAAGAAGAGGGTTACACAGGGTATAAACCTCGACTTACTGCTCGAATATTGACTCGTAGAGATGCTGCTGGGCCAGAACGTAATAAGCTCCTACAGGCCGCATATACTGGTTTATCAGCCTCCAAAAGTTCACCTGCAGACAAAACGAAATCAACAGCCCCAAATCTTGGAATCTAAGGAATTGATTAGTGGTTTATGCTAGATTTTATAGCATCTAGTAGAGGACACCTTGTTCGCCTGACAATTATCCGAATAGTAAACACTCGGACTAAATTATAACTTGTACTAACTCATATCAAGAGGAAGATGATCATACATATAGTATGTATTGGAAATTATAGATGTGAAAATCTAGTGGCATGGCATTATGATAAAGAACATGTTAATAAATATTTCACTTAGAGAAGGTCCAATAATACAATAAATTACTCCAAATGTTACCTAATTCTTGAATCTGCAATTGAGCCAGTATAACAGCTGGTATATAAGACTCCAAAGGATCCAGCTTTTTCCTAGTTTAGTGACAAAGTTGATCCAAACACACACAAAATAATGTCAATATACCTACAGAGCTTAACACTTTCACAAATTCAATCTGAATTGCAGAACACTAACCTCTTCATATACTTATTGAAAATGGTGGCTGCTACTGCATCTGCAATTCAAAACAAGCATTACTCTAATCTTTTTCTGCCAATCAACCTGTAGAATGCCTAAATATCAAGTATAACATTAACATTAACGTACCCAATGCCTCTCAAGAGACTCCCGTCTAAGCGGTTTAAGGGGCTAGATAGTAAGCAACCTTAAATATTAAGTAACCCAGCTTATAAAAATGCAATATGTTACTCTTTGAAATATTGTCCCCTACGTTTTTTATATTTCCTTATTTATTTCATATCAATTCCATCGCCTCTCTATATAAATATTCTGGTTCGATACATTTATATAAAAATTCTGGTTCGACAACTTGGCATATTTTTCTTTCTTGCATGCCATTCTTGACATGCAATTTCCTACCTCTAGGAATATAGAGGCAATGAAGAAGGAGTAGAGTTGCAGAAGCCAAACGTCTACTATGGACTCCATTTGAATGCAACAATGCACATGTCACATTGAAGCTTCTTCTTTGGTGATAATATTTTCTTGATGTTAAGCTTGAAGGAAAGCACAGTGAGTTGAACTGAAATGTGCTAACTTGCGCCATGTTGATGGTGTATGTTATCATCATGTCGCAGCAGATAACATTATGTAAATGAAATGTATGGTTGAGGAAAATTGAAATTTCACCATTTTTCCCTAGACTTTGGTATAATTACATATTTCCCTCGACTTTCCAAAATATTCACAATCACTATATTGCTTTTTGTTTCGGTTTTTTTTTTTGAGAAGATATTAGTAGAGATGTGGATGAGCCGATCTATACCGAGTGTCTCGTTTGATAAGGCTTGGTTGAACCATGGCTCGAGCTTGCCTTTAGTCTCAACAACTTGGTGAGCCAGCTTCTTAGCCTTGGTTATTTTTTATTTTTACATAGTTAAGATTCTGATATTTAAAACATCTATACATAATGAGATTAAAATAGCTGACGCCGAGGATGAAAATCTTAGGCTATTGCATTGGTAATTCGATTATTTCGCTTGATTTATAATAAATTGTGTCTACTACGTTAAATATTGCATACATGAAATTTGAAGATAACCACCGATCCAAATTTGAAAAGATTACCACAAGTTAATACGCTTTTAATTTTTTACATAATACCGCATGAAAATAGCAATAGCTAAACCGGCCTTCTTGTCGTTTTTTATTAAATGCTTAACCCGTCAGCAACACCATGCCAATTACAACTCAAAATTGTCCTTCTTTTGTAACCCGCCAATTCCTTGCATCGAGGGGTGAATTTCTTGCTTTACAACTAAGCTAGCATAATAAGAAAAGATTAATGCATATAAAAAGACTAATTCTCTAACAAATTTATTTCCACCAAACCTTGAAATAAGGGGACAATATGGTCTTGTTATAATGAAGAGGCAAATAATGTTGAATGAGCCGATATAATAATCAACAACACTCAGTAGAATATCCATGTAACCGAAAACAGAGTCAGCCATAAGAAGGTTGATCTTGTACTTGACGACCACATATTCCCCAATTCTTGTTATCCTCCAAGATCCATAAGTTGATGGTTCTATTTTTGGACTAAGTGGCAAAAAACATAATTGTCCATCCTTAACTCTGAGTCTCATCATATTATTATGAGTAACTTCAACACGTTCTTGAGTAGTAGCACATCAAAGCTATAAAGATATAGGATGAAAAGAGATTGATGAGAATTTATTAACATGCAAATTGAGAAACAAAGTGGATGATATCAAGTTTCGCCAACGGAGACACACCCTTTTTGCACTCAAAGATCATCCCCTTCTACTCTATATGCCTCAATCAGGAAAATAGCATGTAACAACGACGACCACGATGATGGAGGTTGCAGAAACATCCTTTGATTCTATTATTCAATCGCTGCCCATAGAACGATGATAACGTTATCAAATTAATATTACCAACTTATTATTACCAGCTTATTGAGTTTGTTATTGAATCTTAAAAACATATGATCAAGTCTCTTCCCTCTAACTATCTATGTAGTACTCCCTATGAATATTAGGCCACTAATAATACTTAAAAGTGTAATCATTTTACTCGAACTTCCAGGTTTTCGTCTGGCTTGATTCTTGTATTATAAGCGGCTAAACTGTCCAATAAAATAAGAATAATCTTTGAAAGCAAATAAACATTAAACCAATTGATGTCATTGTAACACTGTGTCTGGAGTGGCGAACACAACACAGGTAAATGATTCAGTACATGATATGAAATTACAAATAGAGCTTATCTTGAGATGATCACGTGCTTTTTCGCTTTATTCTTTCACATATCATGTATAATTAGGACTCACCCGGCACTGTCTGCTGTCGTTAGTCATCTCTGCTCTACAGTATATGTCCTTTCGTGATAATCAAAGCTGAGAATTGTTATGCCAATTATCTGATCTAAGAAACAGCTAAAATGCGATTCAGCCTCTGATAAAATATACTTCTCAAAAGATCTTTGAACTCACAAAATCTGATACCTGATTCTTTGTTTCGGTTGTGTACAGGTCTACGTTAGAGAACTTTATATAATGTAGGCTCAATGAGTTTATGAAAATAACCCGTAAACAAAACTTCCATCTTGTAAAATATTCGATGCATTAAAGATGTACTTTCGTGAATCTTATAACGATGCGGTAATTTATTTTCTTATGCGAATTATATCTTTTCGAGATTTTCTTACGTAAAAGGAAACGTAATCTTCTTGTCCATTTTGTCGCCGGTATTCTTATAAAATGTTAGAGCCGGTTAATTACGGCTTGTCATGAAATCTTGTGGTACATACACTGCTCACATGGAATTGACTTCTAATATGTCATACAAATTAAACCGACACTAGGTGTGCTCTAGAGTTTAGACTATTAATAACTGATAATTTAAGATTATTACTCAATTTGAGAAAATTATGAGTATCTAATATTAAAAGATTATATTAAATTACTTGTAAAATTCTATTTTTTAATATTAATCTATAACGGATGTATAATAATGAATAATGTTAATAATGAATAATGTTTTGATTTAGACTCAATTTATATGATAGAATATATTTACATGTTTAAATAAACGAAATTTAAAAGAAACGCAATCATATACCAATGGTAAGAGTGTGAAATAAGATTGTATAAATAGTTTAATTCCGTGTAATTAGGTTTAAAAAATTTACTTCATGAATTACTTGTTCTATCGGTTGATTTAATTATAACTTCTTGAAAGTACAAATGATACTAATTATCAACTTCCATCATCTTTCAAACAGAATGAATTTAGTATTTCAAATAGATTCACCTGGATAATAAGTTTACCTTAATTCAAACACACTATATATAGATGAAACTAACGCCCTACTACAAATTTTAATAGGAAGAACAAATATTTAGCTACTCAATATCTTTATATCAAGAAAGAAATAAGTAGATGGATCTAGAGAAAATTGTGAAAGTAAATACTCCCACCGTTAAATTAAGGGAAAAAAGTAGACAAAAAAGTATATTAAAAATATAGAATAATAATATTAATTAAAATTATATTATTGGTTTCTTGATAGTAATTTAAATTTAAAAATTTCATTGTAAATATAGAAGTACAATTAATTATGCTAGAATGATAATTATTTTAAAATAAAAAATTGAGTCTAAAACGACAACGAAAAAAAGTGGAGTGAGTATATATTTAGGCTTTTCAGTGATAATAAAATTAAATAGAAAGCAAAGTATTCATGGCCATCTAGTCTACCTATTGAAAAGCAATTCTGCTCAAGTTTGAATTTGCATTCGATCATAGATTGATTGGACAGAGTGTTGCAAACAAAGGAGAAAGAAAAATATGCATATCTTTGAAGTCTTGAAAGCAATATAGTGGGTGTTCGGAACTTATATTATACAACATGCGATATTACAAAAGAGAAATATGCATATGTTTGAAATGTGAAAGTAATATAGTGGGTGTCAGGATAGCATATTATATTTTATGTGATATTTTATGTCGCATTTAGGTAAATATGATAGGTATGCTTTGTGTTTAAATGTTAATTTGAAGGAAAAATGAAAGCAGCGTCGTCTTAGCAAGTATAAAATAGAGGTGTTGCAAGCGAAGTGTAATAAATGATTTATTCCCCTATAGCTGAAGAAACAAGATGTGAAGTTACAAAGGCCAGTGTTGTTGTTTCTTGTGCAGCCAAAGCTTTGCATTTCAAAACCAATGCTAGAGACAAAAATAAAGTTGTCAGAATCCCAATAGAAGAACCACCAAACCTGTGTATCCAGTGTGGATCAAACGTTGTCAATCCCTTGTCGACGAAACCGGAGATGCTAACGGCTACAATCAGCACTAGCAACAACAGGGGCAGAAAAGAAGAGAGGCTTGTGGATTCTTCCTCAAGGTCTTCATCAGTCGTCGACATATGGTTGATGAACAGAGGTGAGACTACGGCAAGAGTCCCAGAACGATGGGTAACCCGAGGATCGTAAGATGGCACTGCTGCTCTTCCTTCTCCATCTTGCTGATTCTTGCTCCATTTGAAGAACTTATTTTAGAAATCATATACAAAGGTTCCTTAATGGTTGAGCATCGTTGCCAGTGCTATTCGGCGACCTTAATGGTTCTTTAACAGTTGGTTTGATGGAAATAAAGTGTTCCTTTTCTTAAAGTGTTGCTTTGAGGTAGAAACTAGATAGGAGAAAAGCATGTAAAAGCAGGCCATTATCGCCAGCGTTTGGAATATTTTGACAGGTGATTATATTCTTGTTTGGTGTTTAAAGGTTTGAAGAATGCCATACTAGGTCTAGAAGCTTGGTTCTGTTGATGGAATTGGAAACGTAATGTTGGTGCTAGGCTTCTAGTAGTGGCTCTGGAATCTGATTCTGCCACCATAAGATATGTTAGGAGCCAAAGTACTCAAACTTTTGATCCATGAATATTTTTCAGGGAAAATGCTAAAAGGGAGAGAAATCAACAAAGATTACAGTACTAGAAATATAATTTGACTATACAAATAACCTTAGTGAATTCTATGGAAGCAACACTTTGATTCTCAATATAATCATTACCCTTCCTAATAGAACTGGCAGCCATGATGTTTGGTACATGTTTTTACATAGATATAACTTCAGCATACCAAAAAATGTACATCTAGGATCACAATTCAATGATTTTACAAGATACTCCATTGGAACTTCACAGAGAATAGAGTTGTAGATGAGAATAAGTATTAATTCTCCGGGAAAGATCTCTTTTGTGTTGCAGCCACCCTTTTAATCCATTTCTTTTGCGTTGTAGCACGAGTTCCTGGAGTTTGTAAGGGACCATCTGTATGTTCTCCAACAGATGGAAGTTCAGCAGGCAATGCAGTTGCAGCACTAGTAAAGGCATTTAGAACGAGGAATGCCAATATGGGTGAAAGATCCAAAAGTGCACTAGTGGTGGAATAATCCCTCGGAATATGTTCAAGTATGGGTCACATAAAGTGCTGACAAGAGAAGTATAACAACGTTAGAGTGTTGCCATCTTTTGGTCAGTAAAAAAATATGATGTTGATCCTAAAAGGCATATATGTTCAAGTGTTCACATCCATTACATCTTTCTTGAACTCATAACCCCTCTGGCCCTCCGCAGCAATTGTAATACTCCTAGTCACTAATCTGTTTATCGCCTCTATTGCCAAATGACATAATTAGCAGACCTCCAGTCTTTATTTCCTCCATTGACGCATTCTCGCATATCATATATAGTATATAATTACTCATTCTTCGTCTTTCAACCACTTCATAAATAACATTATGGTGGACAATTTTCTCATGGGCTCAGTCTTTTGTTTCATATGAGGGGAAGGGAATAAGGGACAAATGGAAAATTATCAAGTACATAAACATTATCCTTTGTCTCGGACTGGAAGATGAGTCTCACACTTAAGGCATTAAGAAAAAAACAGAAGAGGAAATGTACCTTAGGGGACTAACAATGGCTGGAGGAGCACTAGGAAACCAGGTAAGAACAAGCCTGACAACCAACAGTGAGTTATATATATTCAAAAAATTCAGAATTCCATTAGCAGCAACAATCCCAGCTACAGAATCGCCAGCAAGATGGCGAGAAGCAAAATTATGATGGGATATCCAAACTCGCGCGCTTCTTGAATGATCTCTGGAAGTAAACTCATATATTAACATGGTGCCTTCAGGAAGTCAAACTTCAAAATAAACGAGTTGCAGCTGTTCTGTTTGGCTCCATGCATCTTTCAGAAGTCGACCAAGCCAAAATTGGCATAAATTCACATGTTAATAACCATTGGAGGTCTAATCATTCTATAATAATACTCAATATCATTATCAAGAGTATTACATTATTGCATGATTATATCTAAACCTTCGTTAGTTGATCAATGCAGCTCACCGGATCTACCATGAACAAACAGTCCATTTACCAACTGTATGACAGTAGTTTGAGTGTTTGACAGATCTATAATACCCCTCAAACTATCAGAGTAAACAAGTAATACATCAATCATTTTTTCATTACGCCTACTAATTCGGATGACCAGTTGGGCTAAACAAACTTCTGATTCCTTTCAAGGATTTAGATTTGCATACCGATCCACCACGTTGCATTTCTTCCAATGATGAAACGAAAAAAATATAAATGAAAGATCCCATGGAATTGAATTGGGTCCAAGAATCTAAGAAATAGTGAGAATTCTTAATCTCTCCACCTAGCATCCGCATTAAACTACTCTTGCCTAAGTTCCTTGTTCTTAAACAATTCAAGAAAGTTCTAGTGATCATAAGTCTGAAGAGATGTCAAAGTATATATCACTAAATCCTAAATTGCATTCCAATCACTAAATTTTAATTCTTGACTGAATTAATTCCTTACTTATTATTCTTAATTAGTGAAAAGACTTCTACTTACTCCAACCACCACCATTTCCAAAATCAACATGAAACCTATTAAAAGTTTCAGACATAAAGTAATAAAAGCAACAACCTTCAGGAACAGAAACAGCTAAATCAATACTCAGCTAACATGTAAGAACCACTTTCTCTCTTTATCTAAAAATTCATTAAAAAGTGTACGCTTTTACATTATATAAAATAGTACTCACTAAAAGCATGATTTTTATCAATAACTGTAAATATTATAACAATGCTTCCACCCAACAATGCGGAAATTTTATTAAAAAAATAGTACTCACTACAAAGCAGTGGAGGAACTATCGCATGTTATAGACTCGAACAACCACATTCTAGAGAAATGAGGCATGTTGGAGAAGCACAGAGTTCTACGGAGTATGACTATAAGATTGATGCACTCTTGAGGATCTAAATAAGAATCAAATCCCATAAGTCAAAATGTCTCATAACTTCAGCATATCCAAAAGTATGCAATGAATTACATATGATTCTCAGGGCAAACACATTTCTTCGCATTCATCGTCGTAATTTCTAAATATGATTTAAATAAGGAAGATACACAATTTAAGCTTCAACAAACTTCTTGACATTCTTCAACCACGTTAAGTATTCTCTGGCATCTTTGTTAATCATATACTGGGTGCAAGAAATTTGTTGTGAATTGGTCTCTATTATCCAGATGCTGTGGGCGCCTTCTGAATTTTTCGTCCAAATCCCTGTTGAAGAATGACAGAATAAAACGTTTGATATCATTAAGAGAAGAATACATATGAAAAAAAGAAGTTAAAGACAAGTAGATAACATATGAAATTTCATAAATTGGAAGTAACCAAATCCCCAAAATCTGGTCCTTCATAAGCAATTTGATCCTCACCAACCTTGGGATCCTTAATTGACAAGCTGTCGATTGCAATTTCATCCGGAAAAGCAGTAACACCAACTCCAAGCATGGACCATTTCTCTTGAAACTCTCACAACCAAAGGAAGTTGGGATTGATTCCCAGTTTCAGAATCATCATGCGTCATCATTCTCATTCTGCTCACCTTAGGTCAGGCATGCTAACCTCGGCTGATGCTTTCACCCTGGTATTCCCTAGTGAGTGTCAAAGTTTGTTGCCCAGGTTCGTCCTCAATTTTGAATGGAAAGCTCTCAGGAATATCCTCAATCTACGCAATCAATGTAGACAAAAAAAATTCACAACATGTGGAACATATCAGAATAATGTGCAATATTCATCATTTGTGAAGCCATCAAATAATTATATGTACTTATACATAGGTTTAGAATGCAATAAGCAATTTAAATGACAAATTAGAACATATCACGGTTGAAAGTAGGGACAATGGGACCAACATATAACAACAAATAACAAATCAATGACCAAAATCACCACAAAACTATACAAGAAAATCAAGTATTACAAGGGAACATATAAGTTGTGTTAAGCAGTTTTTTTTCATTTTATGTAATTTAGTAAATACATCAGTAGAGACATTACGTGCAAGCAGTGGAAAATCAACAAGAATCGTAAAAATACACTCCCTTCAATTAAAAAAATAGTCTAGTTTTGAAATCAATTGTATATGTTGTATATCATCATCCTCAATGTCCCTTGTGTTCCCTTGGCTCACATCTGGACGTGAAGAAGAAGAAGATATGCATTTACCTTATCGTTATCATTAGACTCTTCAGCACACTGGATCTCAAAATCAATTACTTTTACAAGAGTTTCATCAGACTTGGACTTAGTTGCATAGTTGTGGCTGCTGAATAGCTTTTGAGGCAGAGCACCGCCTCGGGTAGTGCTGCGGCGAAGGAGTGGCGCAACCTCTCTGGTGATGAATATAGTTGCTCGAAATGCTGAAGGGATCACTCTAGAGGCTGCTCTGCGGATGATATTTGTCAAAGCCATTTTTGAAGGTTCTTGAATAAATGAGGCTGAAGTTTACAAGGGAGTTTAGGGTTTTATAGTACTTGAAAGTGGAGCTTTGACTGAGTGGAAATAAACGAAAACTATTCGAGAATCGGATAGAGTAATAAAGTGGTCCCAAAAAAGCTGAAATGGATATTATTATTTAAACGCTGACCGAATAGACTTTGGCCGATAATTCGATAAATATTTCTGATTTTTATACATGTAGTAAATATTCAAATCGAACTATGTATTCCGTAACATCTTACTAGAATTTCAATTAATAAAAAAGTAGATTAAAGTATACTATTTTAAATCATGATATTCAAAAAGGCGGCAAATGTACCTTCAGCCCAACCAGAGGGGCATTGGTCCAGACCTGGAAATACAACAATAAATTATGGCTTTTGAACACTGAGCCAGTAGCGTAATTTTTTATGTGATCTACGAGTATTTTTTAGCATGCGAAGACGGGGGCTTGGTAAGCTTCAACTAAAATACATAGTAAATGACTATATTATTCTTAAAATATAAAGTAAAATAATTATGATAAAGTAAAAGGATTATTTTGTCCCTAATACTACTAAAGTATGGTGTTGTTGCGGTCGGTCGGTTGGTTTTCGGATCGGGCCGGACGGTTAAAGTTTCGATCCATCGGGCAGGACCGGAAGCTTAGATTTGAATTGAAGTTGAGCAGGACGGATCCGGTCCGAAACCGGTCGGTTTTGATCCATCTGAACCGGTCAGTTCGATTATCCGGATCAAATGGTATCCGATATCCAGATGTCAGGATTAGATAAGAATAGGTTTTAGTTTTTTTTATATTAAATTAGGATTTGGATCGGGTTCGGATCTGGGTCGAATGTTGGATCGGATAGGATCGTCAGATTTGGAGAATAGACTTTCGGACACGGCCAGGTTCGGATCCTTGGAATCGCTGACAATATTCTTAAAGTATAGGAAATTTGAAGTAAATCTCCCAGATTATGTGATTTTCTTTTATTTTGTTAGATAATATCGCGAATTATTATTTTGAGATAAATATTGTAGAATTGTATAGATTATAATTTGTTGATAATAGTATACTTTGTTACTTTGCAATATCAATTTTAGATTGAGTAGATTAGACTTTAATTTATTATTTGAATTACATGTCTTA
This sequence comes from Lithospermum erythrorhizon, assembly GCA_019722365.1. Taxonomy (NCBI): domain Eukaryota; kingdom Viridiplantae; phylum Streptophyta; class Magnoliopsida; order Boraginales; family Boraginaceae; genus Lithospermum; species Lithospermum erythrorhizon. The sequence continues at coordinate 768,271 of JADFUC010000294.1, forward strand.
TTAAATAGGAGTCTCGATATATTCCCAAAATAATTTCCATATTAATAACATAAAGGCGCGCTTGATGCAAATCAAACAAGTTATTAGCAATCGTAAGTGCCTTAGTAGTGAGTTACTTGATAGGAGTCATGGCGTGCACAAATCGGGAACTCAGTCATAACACGGATACACATTTTAAGTTAGTATTTATGATTTAGATGGTATAATAATATTTATCTTTCAAATTGAATAATCATTATTTTGTTAAATCTAGAATAATCAATATTGTTTTGTTTAATGTTGTGTCTTTTTTAAGACGACTCTACAATAATTATCTTAAAAACAAAATTGAAAACTATGACATTATTGTGATGTTTTGTTTTTTTAATAAATTAATTACATTATATATAATATTTTGAGTTATGGTGATAAATTGATAATCGTTTCATATCAATTGTGACGTTGAATTCAATGACGTTTAGCACCGCCGGAATGTCACGTATATCGAATTTCGAACCTTTCATTGTCATTAACATAAAATTAAAACATTAAAAATATAAAATAATTTATTCAAACATTAAAGTCTCGATATGAGCTATTAAGGTTACAACAATGTGAGACCCTGAGTGGAACCCGAAAGGAGATAGTCATCGTCGCGGGAATTACGTCACATCCTCAAAATGCATGAACTTCTCCCAGTACCGTGTTGTTTGCTTGCACAAATTCAAATACCCGTTGGTAAATAATTTCGGGTATTAGCAATTGTCTCACTTGTCTTGTTTGAATCTTCCACGTCAAAAACTCTATATAATACTTTGAATTTGCAAATTCCACTTAGGGGGAAACGACCCGCCATTTACGAGCAAAATCTTGAATTATTTCTGTTCATCAACGACACTAATATATATATATATATATATATAACTACTCAAAAATTAAAGTAATTATAAAAATATATATATTACAAATCGAGAGTTATGGGTTCCAATAAACAACTAAGAAAACTATCAAGCTTAAAAGGGTTGAGAAGGTGTCAACTTTGGAGGCATTTTGGGAGAAATTTTGTGATTGTGAAAAAATGGATGATGAAATAAGTTATGGAACGACTCAATTTATAATCACGAAAACATGTTGTCGATAAATCGGCATCACATAAATAAATTAAGCCAATTTAATGCATGCAGTTACACCTAACATAGTTATTAATTACGAGCGTTATTTGAATACCTTTATGGCGTATTGTGGCCGTTTAAATGCAATATAAATAGATTATAAAATATTCTGAAAAGTAATTAAAAATATTTATCTAAAAAAAAAAATTTTAACCTATGACATTTATGTGACGTTTGAAATATGTAACTTCTTGTGAATGTTGTGATTTATTGAATGAATGCACTTTTATCTGTATAAATGATATAGTTTGGATGGAGCGATGTGGCGTTCTATTTCATTAATGGGTAGTAGCATTGATGGATTTCATTTAATGTAAGTTTAAGTATAAGCGATTTTGCGTGCTGACCACCAGATTAATAGGGAAGCTAAAGGGAAGTATGAGCAGAGGCGCAGCGAATGCAGAATATTAAGTGGCTGCCGGACGGCAGGCCCGATCCGCCATTGCAGGCTTCTTCGTTAACGAATCGGGGCCGTTTGTGGGCTGGTAAATTGAGCAGGAAGCTGGTGGGTCGGGCACGGCGACCCATCGAGGCCTGGTTGGATTGCCACGTCTACTCATGGGGGAACTGTGAAGGACCAACGGAGGTTACAAAAGCAATAGTACTATATTTTAAGCAAAGATCAAAGATCTGGATTCTAAATGGGAGGCGCATTCACGAATTGTAAATTTTATTTAAACGAGGGCGCATTTTGAATTAAAACTTAAGTCTTAAGCTAAAATAAGCGTCGATAAGAGAATCGTATGAAAATACTAGAAGCTGCGATATTTGCTTTTTGCATAACACGATTCTGTTAGAAATTAAACTACAAATTCGCGTGATATATAAAATATTAGAGTCACGTTAAATTTTACAAATAACCATTGTAACACCCTAATACCGTCCATGATTTTAAAATGGGAAATGTCAATGGTGATAGCTTTGTTTCAAGATTTCTTACATGTTCAGTCCACTTACATATAAATGACTTAGAACCTACTTAAGCCTGATTAGTTAGCTTTGCAATATATGAGAAAATAATTATTTGTATATTGATATGGTTTTCAACGATTGTTTTGTTTGGTATGAAAAAATTAAAGAAAGACATCAGCTGTAAATCATTGAAATAAGTGAAGTTAAATGGCATTTTACCAAAACTCTCCCTATAAAAAAAAGTTGAATAAGCTTAATCTCTAAAGCAAGACTTTCCAATTTGTCCAGAGAAGTTCTTGGTTATGGATACTTTTTTCTACACTCTTTATTTTGTTGTATTCATCTTTCTAACTATAGTTTTCACCTTTGTTAGGCGTAGAGGGTGCCATGTTGATAAAGCTAAACTTCCCCCTGGTAGCTTTGGATGGCCTGTTATGGGTGAAACGTTTGAGTTCTTGTTTGGAAAACCTGAAAACTTTGTAACTGATAGAATGAAGAAGTTCTCCCCTGATATCTTCAAGACTCGAGTTCTTGGAGAAAAAACTGTAGTTATTTGCGGTCCTAATGGTAACAAGTTTCTCTTTGCCAATGAGAACAAGTTGTTCACTGCATTTCGGCCTGTTCCCATGACGAGATTGTTCAGGTCGTATAAGGATAAGGCGTCTCAGTCAGCCTCTCGCGATGAGGCTGGGGAGAAGGCCTTACGCCAACCTGGATTCTTGAAGCCGGAAGCATTGGTTGGGTACTTAGGGAAGATGGATACTATAATTCAGGAGTTGTTTCAAGCTCATTGGCAGGGTAAAGATGATGTGAAGGCCTCTCCTTTTGCGAAGACAGTAACTTTGACCCTCGCCTGTAGATTTTTTATGGGCACGGATGATGCAGGGAAGATTGCTAGACTCGTTAAACATTTTGATGATGTTACCCAAGGTATGCATTCCATTGTCCTGGATTTCCCAGGAATGGTTTTCTATCGAGCAAATAAAGCTGCAGCTGCAATCCGGAAGGAACTTAGTGTGGTGATTAGTAAGAAGAAGAAGGAGGTTGCTTCTGTGATGGCTTCTTCATCAGGACAAAAGCCAGTCTTGATGGATATTCTGTCCTATATGATACTTGCCACCGATCCAAATGGTAAATTCATGCCTGAGGCCGAGCTAGCAGATAAAATGATGGGGTTGTTAGTAGCAGGCTATAGTACAGTTGCCACTGCAATTACCTTTCTCATGAAATATGTTGGAGAGAATCCTGACATCTACAACCTGATCAGACAAGGTACGATTAACAGTTTCGTTCATATGAATTCGATCTCTAAAGTTGGCGATCCTGTTTTCACAATTTTTTCGACTGCAGAGCAAATGGAGATAGCTGCATCAAAGAAACTCGGAGAACCGCTACAGTGGGCAGATGTGCAGAAAATGAAGTATTCCTGGAATGTAATATGTGAAACAATGAGATTAACTCCACCTATCCAGGGAACATTTAGACAAGTCTTGCAAGATTTTACATATGCTGGTTACACAATTCCAAAGGGATGGAAGGTATATTTCATAACTTCATTTTAGTATGTTTCTTTGCAATAATCTAATAGTAATTTTTTTTTGCAGTTGTATTGGACAATGAGTAGTACAAACAAAGATCCTTCATACTTCAAGGATCCAGAGAAGTTTGATCCCTCTAGATATGAAGGGGATATTGTTCCTTATACTTATGTGCCATTTGGGGGAGGACCAAGAACTTGCCCAGGGAAAGAATATGCGCGATTTGCGATACTGGCTTTCCTCCACAATGTAGTGAAAAGGTATAGCTGGGAGTTGACAATGCCTGATGAGAAGATTATTGGTGATATGATGCCAACTCCAGCAAATGGATTGCCAATTCGTTTGTATCATCTCTAGTCAATGGCAATCTTACATTTGTATAATCATGTTTTTGATGGCCTGGAGTTGAGTTTAGATTGGTGCATTCATGTTGAGGGTTTCAGAATATCTTCAATGGAACTAATCAATTTTGCTGTTTGGCTAGCTAATATGAATGTAAGCTTTATAATCCTTCAGAATATATCAATTGATATGTTATTGTCAATGTGGGTGCATCATGTTGGTGAATTAGTTCTCCTTTTGCTTTTGTTACTCTCAATGTTTACTAATAAAGATATTGCTTTTGTTACTCTCAATGTTTACTAATAAAGATAGGCTTTTCGGCAGACACCTTTAATATAGGTGTAATTTTTATGTGTTCTTGAGCTATTTATTTTTGTCTTCGCACCTTCCTAAACCTATTTTTTGTGATAAAATACGTAGTGAAATGATTATAATACTTAAAACACACAGTAAAATTATTATCCTTAAATTAAACCATAAGAGACAAAATGTGAAATGAGTATGTTATCCCTACACTAAATTGACTATTTTGTCCCTAACACTTAGGGATGTTAACGAGCCGGGTCTTGGTGCGAGGTTACCAACCCGGGTATTACCGGTACTTTAAGTAGGTAAAAGAATGCTAGAGGATTCATTTCATTTTAACGGCAGTGTCGAGCCGGGATTGTTTGAGCAGGGTAATGGTGTCGTGTTACCCCGTCCTTGTAGCAAATTTGATGATCTTTTTTATTTTTTAAGAAATTAGTAATACAATATATAATATTTTAGAAATTAGTATTTTATTATATATAATATTTTAAGATTTTTGTATTTGAAACCCAAAATTTATAAGAAAGTAGTATTTTATTTTATATAATATTTTAAGATTGTATTTGAAGCCACAGAAATTTATAAGAAAGTAGTATTTATTATGTCTGATATATAATACTTTATTTTATTCGGTAGTCTTTGGATTACTCGATAATCCATTGAGTAAAAAAAAAAAAGATGCTAGAATTCATAGGTGCTTGGTGAGGGTAACGGCGGGTGTCGGATTCTGCCGGGTCTTTAACACCACTTACTAGCAGTACCTTAGAAGCCCAAGTATAAGGGAGACGTTTTAAAAAGCGTTTTACATAATTATTTAAGTAAGGTATTCTCAGAAAGCATGCGATTGAAAGGCCAGCCAGCACTGTGGTCAGTGGTCACTATGACTTGTCTGCCTCTTTTTTGTATCTTTACCACTGTTAAATGTCAATGTTTCCTCATTCTTTGGTGGTAAATGATGGTAATATAACATTTACATAGTGAAATGACAGTGGGGGTGGGGGCAATGGGATGGGGGAAAGGAAGTGGTGGAGTTGTTGGGTAGGGGTAAGGTGGGGTGTGTTAAAGAAAAAGGAAAAAATTTATTTTAATTATGTAAAATATTTTAAGATGTGTTTTATCCTTTTGTGAAGTCTTGAGGATAAAATAGTCGTTTTAACTTATTTGAGGTGAAGTGGAATGCAGATAATTACATAGGACAATAACGATAGTTGAAGGGGTCTTCGAGACAAAATAAATGAATTCGAGGAGGTATTCGAATAACGCCAAATAATTAGCAGCGTAAAAAATATGCTTAGTACATGATGTATCGACCAAAAAGCCTAAAGATAACAAAACAACAATACAAATAGCTTTATGGTTGGATAGTCAAAGGTCTTTTATAAGAAGTTCGTTACTTGAAACTGATAAATCTTTGGTTGAAATGCAGATGCATCGGCTTGATAGAGGAGTTTGAATGGGTATTATTCACGTTTTGTATGACGTTGTACACGTAAAATATGCCTCTTCTGTAGCATGATATTCTCGAACAAAATGTGATACTCTTTTCTTGTCACGTTATTGCGGCAGCGATCACTGCGTTCTGATTAACATAAGTATAACAACAAATTCGAAATAAATTCGTCGATACTTTAACTATTATGAAATGATAGAAGAAATTTAAAAAAAAAAAAAGTAACGTCGCCTGAGAGATTGTCTCATGAGGAAACCCCCATGTACTTAGCAGGCACACGCCTTAACCACTCGGCCAAAGCGACACATTAACACTGTTTTTCTCCTCTATTGTCAGCTAATGGCCAGACCATCATAAAAAGCAATCAAAACTTTTCATCTAAGGCTGGCACCGAACAGTGTAATCCGTTCCTCGATCGAAGATCCAATTTGATTACTCTATTCATTAGTTAACAAGTAGGGACATTGTGCTCGTTTAAAATATCGAATAGTACGTTAATAAATTGTCAATAATACTATAATATGTCCAAGATTCAAGTCGGGATCAAATAAACTAATAATACGGAGTATTTTTTATTGGTATTACCCATTTAACATTTGAATATTATCCAACTTAGTCCAATATGATAATATATAAGAGTCTAAATTCAAAATAAATCAAACTTAAAAATAGTGTTACAACTTCAAAGATCAAACTCTATAACTTGATTTATTATACCACTTGTTAGTTAATAAATAAATATGATAATGATACGAGGTTGTGTTCGTTATGAAATATTGTCGAACTCGTTATATTAACAATCGAGTACTCCAAGATCCAGACCGCAGGTAGGTTGTGCTCGTTATCCAATATTGCCCAACTCGTTAATATAACGAGTCGAGCAATATCCTGTCCGGCTCATCACTACTCTCACCATCCTAAATTCCCCCCAAAAGAAAGCATCACCAGTGACGGTGGTGGTGGTGGTCGGAAAATGGCGACGGTGCAGGCGGTGATGGGGAATTTAACGGCGGCAGATCGGCGGACACTAACGGCGGTTAATACATTCGGGTCGAGTCTCTCGTTTCTCGGGTCGGGTTTTATAGTGCTATGTTATCTCCTCTTTAAAGACCTCCGCAAATTCTCCTTCAAACTCGTCTTCTTCCTTGCCCTCTCCGTAAGTAATTTGTCCCAAAATTGTTGTCACATTATTATTATTATTGTTAACTTATACTTCCTTTGTCCCAAAATAATTGTCCAGTTTGATTTCATTTTGTTACGATTTAATTTGAATCAAACTTATCGTGTTAATTATGGAATACTTTGAAACTACTAGTTTTCAATTTTGATGAATTTGACTTTTTAAATTTTTTTGAACATGTTGTATAATATTTGGAGAAAATGTATCGAAATATTGTATTTTTAACGTACTTTGATTAACATAATAGTTTTGCTTATAATCGAAGTCGTGTGACGATTTAGACTTGAAAGTTCGTTAATTTTGACCGTTGGACGATGTTGGACGATCTTTTTGAGATGGAGATAGTACTAAACTATGCACCCGAAGACAATGTAACGAATGTATAATTAAGAAGTCTGATTAATGTTTACTGCTGATGCTTTAGTGATCGATCCATGTTGTTGGTTGGCTTCGATTGTAGTTCAGTTGAATATAGTATTATATTAAGTTCTGTGAAATTAAGGTCATCTGCAAGTTATATTAGTTAGACATAGTTTACACTCGATCGTTTGGTTGATCATGACATTCTGTTTTATTTTGGTTCAGGACATGCTGTGCAGTTTCTTCGGTATAATCGGGTAAGACATGCCCATGTTTTATTTCATTGATGTATGTTATTTTATGTTTTGTGTCGGTTTGTGCCAAACTGCAATTCTCATTACTCTTTTTATGTAGGGATCCATCGAAGGGATTTTTCTGTTATGCCCAAGGATATACGACTCATTTCTTCTGCGTAGCTTCATTTCTGTGGACAACAACAATTGCTTTTACTCTACATCGAACGGTTGTTAGACATAAAACAGATGTTGAGGATTTAGAGCCAATGTTTCATTTATATGTCTGGGGTAGGAATTGCTCTACCACATTTCATCTTATATCTAGTGTCCAAGTTTTTTACTATTTGCACGTCTATAGAAATTATATGAATTCTCTTGCTCCGGTGCTCCCTTAATCTTTAGATTTTCTGACTTGAACAGGAACTTCAGTTGTCGTGACAGTTATACGTTCTATTGCAAATGAGCATGCACATATAACTCGTTTAGGCACTTGGTGTTGGGCACAAACTGGAAGAACAGGAAAGGCAAGTATTATTGTCTGCGTCCTTGCCTAAATCTACACCCCCTTTCAAGTTCACTTGTTATTCTAATTGACTCTTCCATTGGCTGCAGGCTATCCATTTCATAACATTCTATGCCCCTCTATGGGGTGCAATTCTTTTCAATGGAATCACCTACTTCCAAGTAATACGGATGCTAAACAATGCAACTCGTGTAAGAAACCATTAGTTAGATTATCTTACATGTATCTAACATTTGAGTGTTGCTTAATATAATGTACAACATTTCAGATGGCAGTTGGCATGTCAGAGAGGGGATACCAATTTGATTCACGTTCAGACATGAAGGTACTGTTGTCTTAGGTTGCAACCAAGTGTTGCTATGGCAGGAAGTGCATGCATATATATGTAACCATGCAGCAAAATGTGTCTTTAAACACTAACTCTTTCTCGTGAAGTTGACCCTATGAACTTGCAAAGTAACTAATAAATTACTTCACATTTAAATGATTTATTTATTTGTTCTGATTAGTAAGCTACATTTGTGGTATACAAATATTCCTTTATATTCTATCATACACCTGAATTGTGTGGTCCCCATAATCTTTTCTTTGCTTGCTGCTACATGATGCTTCCCTAACATAACGCATCTTCCTCATCTGATTGTTTATGCTTTTCAAGGCTTTCCTATTATATGCTTTAACAAAGGTTCGGTAGCGTCTAACAATTGTAGTATTCCTTCCTATGTCTAGGGGACATGTGGCTATGCACAATTTTAATGCAAATTCAAATTTCTCTCATACCTTACATTTCCCTCCTTTTTACTATCTAATAGATGGTCAAAATAGGAAGCAATTTTGAGATTTTACAAATGGGAAATTTCCTCGGTAAATGGGGAGGAGGGAGTAGTGGAGTACTAAAATACCATCAAGAATCACTGTATGGGTAAACTGGGATATCAAAAAAACATTATCTAACAATAGTTTGATTTCTTCTTTTCCCTGCTACAGGCACTAAATCGATGGGGTTACTACCCTCTCATTCTTATAGGATCGTGGTTTTTTGGCACAATCAATCGCATACATGATTTTGTCGAGCCAGATCATAAAATCTTTTGGCTTTCACTTCTTGATGTTGGAATGGCTGCACTGATGGTAAATACTGTAGACGAATTATTATACTGAATCTCCATTGTTCTTCAAAGAGGTTTTTGATTGTAGAAGACACATATTGTTTATTACAACTGACTTAAGATTTTGTATTTTGTTGTAGGGCCTTTTTAATTCAATTGCTTATGGCCTCAACTCTTCAGTGAGACGAGCACTTTATGAACGATTAGATCTGTAAGTAGTGTTGTTGATGTACTTCAGATGTTAATTTGTTTATTAATAAATGCCTTATTATTGATCAATACCAACTACATTTGTCCCATGCAAATTACTTCCGACGATTCTATGCATTTCTCCATAACATAACTAATTAAATTAATGATCAATTCGATTACTTCACTTTGGTGGATTCTATGCATTTCTCCATGCCACCGCTAATTTATTGATCATTAATTTGGTACTCCTAAGTCAGCTAAAGATGTTCATGATGCTTTATAACTATGAAATTTTAATTATTATGTCATCTAGTGAATCCAGAAATAAGCCTAGTCTTCTATATATAGAATATCTCATCTAATAAATGATTGACCTATAGTATGTTACTTTTGATTCGTAATTGTATTTTTGTGATTGACTTCTTAATTGAAGTAATGTATTTGTACTGCACTTACCCAGGTTACCAGATAGTTTCCGTAGGTGGTTCCCGAAAGGTCTGAGGTCAAGAGGGCAGCAACAGGAGAGTGAATTAGTTGCACTGAAGGACCAGGATCTACACGATGGACAGGTCTAAGTAAATACCACCGCAGAAGTTAGATCTTCTGCTCATGTTTCCTCGTCACACTTGACATTCATTTGTCAAGCTGATTAAGAAAGCAAAGAGAAAACAGCTTCCAGTTCTTCATCCTTGTATTGGATGCCAAATGAAGCTTTCTACAGCCTGTAACACTATTTAGCCGGCCATCAGCAAGGGAGAAAAGAGAGGCAATGACTTTCGTTTTGGTGCCGCCTAGAGGTTCAGTTCTTGATTTGGTTGTAAAGAACCTCACTTGAGCAATTCTTGTGATTGTGACGCAAACACGTGCAAGTTGATGGGATTCTAAGATGGGAGAACTAATTTGTCATCAAAATGTCAGCATATTAGCTTGGGGTTTTTCTGTTTGCCTAATACTAACTGAACAACAGTACATGGTATCTTTCTAACTATATGCCTAGTGCTCTTGTGATTATTCTTCAATTTATTATTTTGTCTAGTTTGATGCTGTCGCTGCAATTGTGTTATTATGGATCATCTCTTCACAAGTTTCTCCTTCACCTTGTTACATATTATCTTATTAAATGAGGTCGGCTAAAATCGAACAAGAAAGAATGAAAGATCACTTTCCTGTCACTGTCATATATGTTGATGGATTTTGGGGGTCATTTTATGCATCTGCAACAGAGGATTCAATTCAGTATGGACATTTTATGGGGAGTTACAATTTGTCTGCACTCTGCACTAGCTATGGGTCGTTGCCATTATTGATTCTGCTTCCCATTCTCAGAAACTTGTTGATTACAAGTTAAAACATTGGGCTCAGAATACTACATTACACTTTTATACTTACACTTCCTATTATACTTTTAGTTAATGTTTATTATTTTAATTTTTCAAGCATACTTCCTTAAACAATTATCTTCATAACATTATTTTCTACTAATTTCAATTCAAAATATTTGTCATTTTTACTTTTCAAGACAAAATTTTACATTTTTCATTTTTCAATGATAAAAAGTATTAATAGTCAAATATTGCTCCCGAAAAACATAAATGATAATTGTTTTTGAATTGGACTTAGTAATAATAATATTAGAAAAATAATTGATTAAGAAAAGTGTACTTGAAAAATTGAAATAATAAATATTAAATAAAAATATAACATGAAGTATCACATAAAAATGTAACATAAAATCTGAAGTAAAAACATCCACAAGTGACACCTATGAGGCTATGACCAGCAGAATTGTGTCATTTGTTTTCATTTTCCCATAAATTAAAGTCACATAATCTTAAAACAAATCCAAAGTGGGAGACAAAGAATAAACACATTCTCACGCGAAGAATACTACCGACCCAAAAGGAAGTTTCCCAATCCAACACTTTGAGGAACCGGAACAAGAAAACTCAAAACACCAGAAAAAGTCAACATCATACATTAGATTGCAAATAATCTGAATCATTACATTCAATTCAATCTGATCAAAAGTCAAACATTTCATTATTTTTCATTATGACAAACATTAAAGTTACAAAAGAAGATATAGACAACCAACCAATTGATCGTAAACAAAATAATAACATGTTTTAATACCTTAAACAAGTCTCCAGTAAAAGGATCGGATAATATGTAATTTATCCTTGTCATAACGGGACACTGTTTTCGAATTGATGGAAAATATTGTAAACAAAAGGAAGTATAAAAATCAAGCACAAGCACAAGGATTATCAACTGCCAAAGCAGCCTCATCATCAGAGCTCCTGAACAAGAAATACCCAACAGCAAGACCAACAACAATCGCCACAAGAACACCACCATTATAGGACATCACAGCCAACATCAGGAGGTACCCTATAGCAGAGTTGAAACCAAACAATATGGCTCCAGCAATCTTTGCTCCAAATGACCCTGATATCTTTGAAGAAAGCAGAGGGGTGGTTGTTGAATTGGTTTCAGATGAAGGGTTGTTGTTGTTTTTTATGTTCTTGAAACGGATGCGTTTGTCTTCAAGATACTGGAAAAAGATGGAGAAAAGGGAGAGGACCAAAAGGGATAGGAGATAAGAAAGCCATGAATTGGTTTTCCAAGAATCGAAGAGGATGGTCACTTCACGACCCCAGTAGAAGGTCATGTGCATCATCTTGGGGGGGTGGGGTTGTTCTGGTGAGATGAAGAGGGTGGTTGCTTTGGAGGATTTATTGTTTTGTTTGTGTTTTATGATGAGTAGATGACTTAGCTTGTTGTTGATACTTGATAGGTTCGTTGGACTTGGCCAACCATTGATCTATTCTGCACTCGTTTTCTTCCAAGTTGGTGAAGAATAATTTGGACAAGTAATTTATTCCCAAAATGGATTTATTTATTTATTTTTAAACCCTATCCTTATCATTATAAACTCGCATTCGGGCCTTATCATTATAAATATTGTCATGTGGTCATTTGTCAAAATTTGGACTCAGGAGGCTCAGTATAACTCGGGTATCTGAATTGGGTGTTAACAAGTGTCACGATCCAGGAAAGCCGAACCTTTTGGTATTTACTATAAATACTTCTTCAAATTCACCATTTACTTGTAATGTTGAATCCAATTTACTTAGTTATAACTCTTTGGATGCTTACTGACTTAAGTATCGGAATAACGACGATCGACTTCGGTCGTAGTCTAAGAAACAGATGCCCTCATCTTTACCCTTAAATAATAGAGCAAGGAACAATATCAAAATAAGAAATCATGACCCGGTCTAGAAGTGGGGCGATGCCCTCGGATCCTCCCCCAATGAGCTTAATATATAAACAAAGCCCATCTAAGATTTCATTGTGTTACGATGACATAAATACACTTAACATATTCATAGCCACATATATAAGATGAACTCCGATGAAGGATGCTGAGTATGTTCAACTCCCATGTAAAAACTCATCACATTTTCATAGGGCAGACTTATGTGCAATTTAATTTGCGATCCTTGTCTTCAAAACACCCCTACAAGATAGACATCGAAAAGTCTTATGGTAGAAGTTTATAGTTTTAGCAGTAATTTCAAAAGAAAATCCCACAAACACCTACTTGATCAAGGGATTTTTCAGCTTGTCAAGATGATGTATTTTATCCAACAGGCTTAGAGGAAGAATCAACTAATTTTATATTCGATTGGAAGGCAACAAAAATGAACCACATGTCAGTTTCAATTTTGAGCCAAGTTGAATATGCTTAAACTTGAAGTTGGTTTGATGTATAATTTGAAATGCATTATAAATTCATGAGGATATAGTTCAAATTTATGTAACTAAATAAATATTTTAACACTTTTATGGCTCATATCTTTTATTACTTTCGATGTTCACATTCTATGATGTAAACGGACATATAACAAATAAGTAGGAAGCAATATAGCATATTCTCATAAAAATTCATTATAAATTTATGAGGATAGTTAATATTTATGTAACTAAATAAATATTCTGACACTTTCATGGCTCATATCTTTTATCACTTTCCATGTTCATATTCTATGATGTGAATGGACATATAACAAATAAGTAGGAAGCAATATAGCATATTTTTATAAAAATGCATTATAAGTTCATGAGGACATAGTTCATATTTATATAACTAAATAAATATTCTGACACTTTCATGGCTCATATCTTCTATCTCTTTGGATATTCACATTCTATGATGTAAACGGACATATAATAAATAAATAGGAAATAGGAAGTAATATAGCATATTCTAAGATGCATAAATTTATTTCCTATGACAGATGGTCACAACATAAGAAAGATGCATGTATTAGTCATCATCATTCAATTGACAACCCAACTAGCTACCTCCAATAATATCAATCATGCTTCAAGAAACAGCTAAATTAAAAAACATCCAATGTATCACTCATTCCAAATTGTCCAATAAAATAGTTCTTGTCTTAAACAATATGGATAATTAATCCAAAATCGATCAATCAAGAATCAAAAGCAGGGACACAACTATGAGACCTCACAAGCTGCTTCCCCATCCTCGGAGACTCCGAATCCAGCCTCCGTAACAGGAGGTGCTTCACGGCGGAGATGAGTCCGTCGGACCGGTTATGTGGTGGTGGATTTGAGGCTCTGAAATTCTTGCAAAAACTCATGTGAAGTGACAATGCCTCTTCATAGCCAATCTTTTTTCCATTTCTTGCAATCTCATCTTTCACTGCCTCGCCGCATAGGCCACATACCCACCTTCCGCCGTGCCTCTGGTGTACGCGCGACACGTACGCCTCCGTGCACTCCTCCGTCAATCCACAACACTCACATTTGGCCAAAACAAGTCCTGCTTGTTGAGTTTCATCAATGCTGCTGCTGGTAGTAGTAGTTGTCATCCCCCCTGTTATCAAAACATCCGTAAAAAGGAATTATGTTTTCTCTAACTTGTGCTCTTATAGAATATGTGAACAAGTATATATAGAAAAATATTTATTTAAAAGGAAATAAGGTTGAAAGTTAATAAATCTTTGCATATAAAATTGGAGAGGAAAATCTTATATCAAATACTTTCCTTTATTAATTTCATATACAATGTACTTGGTACACATGCTAAGAAATATATATAGAAATAAAAATATGACCTTGATAAGAAAATAAGTAATGATATTCAACAAATATTTCCATATAAGAAAATCTTCAATCAAATATTATAAATACCTCATCATATGCCTAATAAGAACACATTCAAGAAAAATTAACAAAATAAATTAACAAAGCATCGAAATTCAATTATAATAACACAATAACTACAAAACAGTTAACTTATTTACAATTAGCTTGACATTGATCATATTACCAGATTGAAGCAAAAAGAGTATAATTAACTATAATACGTAGTAGGAATCTTAATCATCCATACACAGAATTTTAGTTTACATTGATTTTGAGTAGCAAGTAATTGGATTTGGAATATAATTCATCAAAAACTTTGCAAATTTGTGTAAAAATAATGAGATTATGTGTACCTTAATGGCCGTGAATCACGCTAATATAAAGTCTTGATACCAAAATCTTGAAAGTTGAAATCTGTAATAAAAACTATACAAATAATGGACTTTAATTTGGGACAAAAATTGATTTATTTATCTCTCTCTCTCCCAATCTCCTTCTTGTTCAACAATTTCACCACCAATAATCAAGAGCTTGAATACTACATACATTTCAGAGCCCTCTTTGGCTCCTTAATATTTTTTCTTGTTTGCAATAAAAATAAAATAGGAAATAATTCAATTTTTAATCTTATTCAAGAACTTGATTGTGGTAGAGATAAATATATAGGAGTTATTTTAGTTGGAGTTATATAAGTTTACTAGATTTTCTGGACTCTTTTTATTTTTGAGCAGCCTTTTGTTGTGAAGGTGGAATTATAATATAGACAAATCTGTACCTCTCCAATGATTGGCATTATGGGACAACAGTAATAGTTGTCCACGTCGGAGTTTCACTTCATTTTAATTTGTGTCTTCGTAGTAAAACTATAATTGTAGATTGTTTAATATTTAATAATAATATTGTAATAAATATAAGTTAACATCATTAAAACTTCAACATGAAGAAAAACAAGTTAAAAAATAAATTTAAGGGAGTATAACTTCTTTTTTCACTATTTGATTTTTTCTAAATAATGATGTGATAGTCAATAATTTTTTTATTAATAAATAGATTTTTATTATGATTTTTAAATTTTAAGTAAATTATGATTTGATCCGATCTAGATAATACATAATAGTTAGTGATATGAAATAATAGAGTGATAAAAAATCACTTAGATCTGGAGCCATGAATTTTATGGCTTTCATGCTCTCCAGTCTCCACAAGAGCTCTCTACAAATCTAGAACGTTCTATGTCATCTGTTGTTTTTCTATGTACGCTACTGCTTCCCAAGAAAATATAAATTCCAAATTATTGATTTAAATTAGAGAACATTTTAAAACATGTGCATCAATTTCCTTAAAAATTATAATAAGAACTAAAAAAGTTAAAAAATGACAAAATAATGATTTTTTAGCTTCCATAAAATAACTCGAAATTCCTAAAAATTTACATACTCCTCAAATTCAGACCGCCTCCCTATAATGCTTTTATCTTTTTCTTTTCATTATTGAAAATCTCAAATACTTAGTCTTTTTACAAGCTTTGATGAATAATGAGAAGTTGTTAAAGACATACAAAAATAAAGCAAAGTTTTATTTAGATTATGAAACAGATTTTGTGAGAAAATTATACAGTTCGATGCACACGCCTTAGTCTATATATCGCAATCCAAATTTTAAATTGCTTAAAACAAGCCTTCAAAAACGCCTTAATCAATATGAATGATGTCACTATGTATTTTTTCATGGCATATTATATTTTTTAAGAATATAGAATCAAAATAAAAAATCAAATTATGTAAAAATCAGACTTTTATGATCGATTGAACATCTTCTTAAACCGTTTGTAGAGATTAAAGGTGTAATTCCTACATTTTTCTCATGTTATAATTTGAATCATT
Organism: Lithospermum erythrorhizon; assembly: GCA_019722365.1. Classification (NCBI taxonomy): domain Eukaryota; kingdom Viridiplantae; phylum Streptophyta; class Magnoliopsida; order Boraginales; family Boraginaceae; genus Lithospermum; species Lithospermum erythrorhizon. The sequence goes on from JADFUC010000294.1 coordinate 784,637, forward strand.
AGAAATCAATCAATCGTATCTACATTTATAGTAGTATTCTTGTATTATAGGAGTAACATTATTTATTTGTTTATTTAGTGTAATATTTAGAGAATTATGGGAATAAAAATGAAGAATGCGAAGTCTATAGCACATGGGTTCCACAAGTGGTTGGGTGAGCCAGTTGTTAAGAGTGTTACAGTTTGGCTAGTTGTGGAAGCCAAGTTGGACACATCCCACGTCGACTCTGCCTATGGGTGTGGGACTTTCCTTATCGTTTCCCCTCCTCTTGTTCTTTGGTGTTTAATATCAAATCAAACACCAATCATTCATCTTCCATATGTTACAGATTGATACTTGAAAACACTTGCGGTGGATGAGTGGGTGGAATTGGTAAATATATGATCGAGAGGTTATGAGTTCGGTTTCTCTACCAATATTTTTTCGATCGAGTTTATCACTTCGAGCTTGCCGAGTATGGTTTAATTAGATGGACGTAATTGACATACTATTACGCTCAACTCGAGGTCTATCCGATACGCATCCAATGAATAGCGACTTTAAATTCCCGTTATAAAAAATTGGTACTTGAGTTTTATGACTTTTGTCACAACTTTCACTTGCAAATAAAACCAGTAACGGAGTCGTGTATGAATTGAGTCGAATATGAGTTAACAAAAATTTAGTTGGTTCACTTGATCAAGAACACGTTTGAACTTCGAACTTCATCTAAAAATGAAGTTGTATATGAACAATTTAGACGAATATCAAAACGATATTATGGGTCATCTATGTGGCGTTTAATTGAGATGTACTCACTTGAGCTAGACTACTTGATCAAAGACATATTATATTAATTGATAACTTCGTATGGGGATGGAGTTGATATATGGCCAGCCGTCTTATATAAGATGTGCATCTTATCACTTCCCACAATTTTTGTCTATTATTACAGAATTCAAATGGTACAAGCAATCTAAGATGCAACTCAAACGTCTAAGATAAAAGTTTCAAAACACAATAATTACTTCATTGTTTTATTATACCATCTATTGTCTAAGATTGTTAAATGCAAATAAATGGACTTGCAAAAGAAATGTCAAATGCATAGAAGTCTTGTTAAGACAAGAATGGAATCTCCAATCTCTAAAATACTCTGCTAATGTACTTCACAACATTTTTTTTAACATCAAAAAACAACTAGTTGCATGGATAATTGTTCGTTCTTGAGCTTACATTGTCAACATGACAATCATTTATGAAATTATAAAAACGAATATTATTAAAAGTTTTGCAAAAACTAAACTCATGACAAGACAATAAATTGTCAAAACATCCAATATTTATAGGATGTCATAAAATGCTCATTTTCTTTATTGTCCATTTTACTTTCAAGTTCTTCCATTCTTGGAAATTCCTAATAGTAATAAGATGTCTATGCCCAACTTGCGTAAAGAAACCATCAGTAACAATAACAATTGTATCATAATCGGTTGAGCTAATCATCAAAAGTCCTGTAAAAATAGTTTCAGCAAATGCCTTAGGAGCAAGAAACTTCTTGTCTTCCAACTAATTGAAATGCTCATCTTGGCCATTAAAAATTTTGTTATCTATGAATAATATGGATCCCAATATTGTTTTGGTTTGTCGAGAACTCTTGATAGGGATCACCCATCTTCCTGTTGATTCAGTTACGTCTTGCAAAATTTCAATACAAAGGTATGTGATTTGCTGTTGGCTGGTGTTTTGTTGGGAAAATTTAGAAAGAAAACGATAACAATTAAATAAGAGAGTACCATTATCTAGGTTGCTAGAACCTTTGGTATGAGAATTATTATTTTGTGGTACTTCGCTTTTTGATTTGCTAGGATGTATTCAATGTTACATTTTGATCAATACTCTAAAAATAAAGAATGTTAGTAGATTACAAAAAACATCATTTTATTATTCAATGTTTAATTAATTGAAATTCAATGACTACGATTAAAACTTTAAATTTGTGAGAATTAGAACTAGAGAATGAGAAGGTTGGAACTTAGATGCCATAGTACTTTTTCTCTTCAAACAAATTAGAGACATTGGTAATCTTGATCAAACTTTTGATCATGGCAATCTTCTATTGCACACTGCACCTTTTCTGATGTACTATCTGAATGCAGAAGAGAGCACAAAAATCAGCTCAAAATCAAGAAACTTTTTGACAAAGTAATACACTGAAAGTACAGAGACTTCATGATTGGTAACTGAGATCACACGAAATCTCATGTTGGTAACGAGATAATCAACACCGATGAACAAGAATGGTCGTTACATTCCACCAACTCCACCGGAATGGTTGTTGCTAGTCATAGGCATTGACCGGTGTGCAAAATCGAGCAACAACTTCTTTTGTTGCTCATTTGTGTGAGGAAGACTAGCTCGTAAAAGCTCAACGGGCATTTCTCGGCTGATAGCTCTTGCTGCATCAGACCCAATACTGGCAACGTCTGATGGTGACTGCAACAGGAACGACTGCATTATTGTGTCATATTTGTTGAAGCAATACCTTGAGAGAAGTGCGAAAAATTCATCAAAAGATGCTTGCCAAAACGCCCTATTAGACACAGTACAGCTGCTGGCAGCATGGGGATCCCTTAAAAGCTCTGTTGCCCTCTCAAGAACAGATTTAAGAACTACAGATGCTCCATCTCCAGCAGGGCTCCCAACAGGTCTAAGTGGTGGATGTTCTGCTGAGCAAACCACTGATGCAAGACAAGCAGCGAGCGCTTTCAGCTCCATACCATGTAACGAAGAGGATACGGTGCTGGCAAGGTTTGATGTTGTTTCAGCAGCTCTGGGATCAGCAGGAAGGACATCAAACAAGAACCTTAGATGCCTGAAGATGGCCATACAAACTACTCGGATCAGCTCATCTCCAGGAGCAAGCAGTTTGAGGTACCTTGCTAGAAGTTTTCGGCCCTTGGGGAGATGAACCAACCTCAAAAATACAAGATCGTCCTTAGGAGTCAGGTTCGCCGTAGGGCTATTATTGCTAAGTGGATCATCAAGTTGAAGAGATGTTGCCAGACCATCGAGCAGAACTTGTCGTCTGTGTCTCAGTTGCATGCCATCATCAGGAAGCTGATTGAACTCAAGAAACCTGTCGATGTCATCAACATCAAGGAGTAGACATAGGCCATCCTCAATAGTTACTCTCGCTGCAAGCATTGGCTCTTCTTCCAAAGGTTTCTCAGTTACCTTCTGCCCATTGCCGGCAGGAGTAGATGAATTTGGACGTTCAACTTCAATAAGTGGGCGAGGCCTACGAATGGAGGAGAAAGAAACCCGCCCAAGGGCATCAACCTGAAGGAAAGGGTGTGGCTCATTACTCGGACGAGTTCGGGAGGAACTATCAAGCAGATTCTTCGGGCAAAAATGGTGCCTAACTTTTGCCCCATCAGGTTTTCTAGCCAAACAAGCTTGATGGTAATAGTCTTCAACATAAGGATCATTGCTCTGTGTGGCAGTGAGCTGTACTCGAAAGATATTCTCTAACTCATCAGCAGTCATGTACTTGGATCTAAAGCGTGGCCTCGAAGTGTAACGGTTCTGGCTGCTTTTATCATAGCCTTGCATGGAATTAGCTATGCCATGCCTACCTCTCAGCATTGCTATCGCCCTTGGATCACCCAAGTTAGCCAAAGCAAGAATATCAAAGTTGTTCGCCATCGGACGGGATGGAGAAAGTTGGTGATTATGTACTTGAGGATGCAATCCTGATAAATGACCAAATGAAGGTTGGAACTGGTTTTGTGCTCGGGCTTGAAGTGGAGGTTGCTTTGGCATTAACCCATCTTGATGAGCCTTTTTGTGTTGGAATATATCATTGGCAAGGCTGGGATGATCTCCGAGGTATAAACTACTTTGATTCACAGATGAATTTTGCATCCGGGAGGCAGGGGCCAATTGAGGTATATTTCCACCATATTGTAATCCAGTGGCTACTGCATTCATCTGAAGCTGAGAGTTAGAAAATTGAGAAAGATCAGAGGAGGGTATTGGCAATTTCTGTCCACTAGGATACGGTTGATTGGGGTAATGAAACTGGCTATTCGGTGAAGCCTCATGGGATCTGCCGGCAGGAGAAGGATATGATGGGAAAGGAGATCTTGGTATGCCAATCGGTTCACTGAAGTAATGCTGGTTTTGAGGTTGGGGTTGGTGTTGTAGCTGCTGTTCAGGATAAGAAGATGTTCTGTGTATTTGTTTTGAATTGACAAGGTCGGGATGGGATGGATATGGCCAAGAGGATTGGTCAGACAAGTTAGGAAAACCTGCCTCTTGCTTCCACTCAGAAGTTAATGAACCTGAAACATGACGTGGTAAGACTTTTAAGCATTATGTAGAAGAACTTCATTAAAACGAACCACAAGAAGCTGTATGCCTGTGGTTTTACTGCACAGATGGCAATGTGCTTCCTGATATTCAATTACAACACTAAATGTGTGGAACCACTTCAGCAAAAAAAGTTCCTATTGATAAGCGACCGAGGCTTCTGTTAACTATACAATTAATCATCTCCTTCCAAATACGAAATTATATGAAAATCACACAAGGCATAAGCATATATTGCTTAACAACTTGAAAACTTATTCCAGACCCACTCATAAACTAATTGCCAGTATATCTCATGAGGCTTCCATATGAGCTATTCAAACTGCCAAAATGCCTTGGATTCTATATCATAAATCTCGGTAAGGACTAAGGACTACAAGCCTCAAAATGATGGGAAAGACTTATATTTAATAAGATAAAGAAAAAAAACTTATTGAAGTGACAAATATATGAAAGTTTTGACAAAAGAATGAACCACAAAGGATATAAAATAATCAAATAGACATAATTTAACACTCACATTCTCGGGAATCTCTATCAATCAGTACCCCAGCGCTTGGAGGACCGCTAAGAACCCTGTTCAACTACAAATGAGAGGCATATATCAGTCACGGAAACGATGAAACCTATATCACATCATTACTCTTTCAAGAATTACCATATTGTAATCTATAGTACCGAAAACACAGTGTCTGCTTCATCCACTAGATTAGAAAATCAGATAGTTTGCCAAAATGCCGATTGGTTATTATTTGATCTATGTCATGTAAAGTTGACTCGATACTTGTCAGTAAATAAATTGGTAAAAGGGACTTGAAAGGTGTGCTATCATTTTTTTGCTATACTTTTAATGTTAAATCATATTTCCACGCCTTATACGAAACCTTTTTGGCTGTGCCCCGGTGTGCTTAGATGTGTTAATATTAACTCAATAGCGTTTTTAGAAAGTCAAAACTGTTTTTTGTTCTATTTACAATTTGGTTTAGTAATGCATTCATGGTATTCTGGCACCAAAAAGCAAAAAGGAGAGAGTGGAACGGGACAAAGCATTGTTAACGAATTGCAGATATAAGTTGGCAGCTAGAAATTTCTGCTTCTTTTGAGGCCGCGGAGACCATGGATTCAATCCTCTACCATTAGGGAAAAAGTAAAATTTTAAGTAAGTTAACGAGATACCCAAACTGCCCCCAAAACATACATGACAGAAGTCTATTAAACTCGGATCTATGGTATCATAGAAATTCAAAGAATATGCAGTGTCTACTAATCCATTAATAATGAAGGGAAAAACATATGGAATAAAAAGACACTGGGAAAACGTTAACATTCAAAATAAGGTTTAAATGTTTAATGAATTCAATACTAATACTACAGCAATTTCAAACTAGCAGACTCACCTTAGAAAATGTGTTGGAAAAATCGTCGATTTCAGATAAGGATCCAGCAGCTTCATCCTGCATTTGTAGCATTCAGAAAAGAGCTAAAGAGATTTCCTAGATTCATTTCAAAGAATTCCGGAAAACAACAATAAAATATAATATGTAAAGGAGGTAATGAAGTTACAAAGTCTGCATGATAGTGATAACTGCTTCGTACTGACGCACTAATAATCACAACTTTCAATTAACGATTCTAAATCAATATATTCAGACAACATAAATAATAATGTCACACTGGAGTAAGTTAGCAACCTGGAAATTAGACCATACATCTCAAAAAGACCAGTTCTCGTTATACAATGTTCATGTAGTTACATGAAAAAACTAATTAGTACCTATAAAATAAATAAATAAACCATTACATATTAGATATATACCTCAACTTGGCCCAATTGATAGCCCTCGTCTTCAAACCCAACTGGGGGGAGATCCTCTTCCTCATCCAATCCCCCCAATTCCACCTCTTCAACTGCATCATTACTGAAGAACGCATATTGTGATGCATCAAACTTAGCATCACCTGCATTAAATGAGTAGCTTATGGATCAGATATAACATCAGACAGCACAGTAGCAATAGAATACCACATGCAATATAAACCCGGTACAGACAATTACAAGAACAGGGAACAAACAAATACTATCTCGATGTGCTATTCAAAATAGCTTCCAATACATTGAAGCGTTTGCAACAGACAATTACAAGAACAGTTAATCAATCATCACTAGCCACCACAGCTCTGGACTATGAACTATATCATGTGTACCAATCATTGATATGATAGCATACAGATGAGAAAGCTACTATAATTCGACTAGCAAGCTCAACATCAATCAATAATTGAATCCAGAAAGAAATAACCATACTAACTTGATGTGCCATTCGAATACATTGAAGCATTTGCAACAGATAATTACATCAACAGGCAATACATCATTGCTAGCCACCACATCTCTGGACTATGAACTATTATGTGTACCAATCATTGATATGATGACATACAAATGAGAAAACTACTATAATTGGATTAACAAGCTCGACATCGACCAATAATTGAATTTTATGAATAAATAAATTAAAATTTTAAACTAATCAAGTTCAAGACTAAAGCGACTTTTCCAACCTGATGGATTTGCCCCTAATTGCATTAGATCTTCTTGCCCTGAAGACACTATAACTCTACCATCTAATCCTTCCATCTAACAACTCTTTTGCTACTAAAAATCAAACCCAACAAATATTTTTCTCTAAAACCTCAAAAAATCCAACAAAATCAAATCTTTACAAAAACCCAAAAGCCCAATATGGTGAAGTGTTTCTATAAACCCAACAAATCCACTATTTTCCTTCTAAAAAACAAAACCCATAAAATATTTTGCTCTTAAAACCTAAAAAAACTCAACAAAATCAAATCTTTAAACAAACAAAAAAAAACCTAAAGGACAAATCTGGAGACGTGTTTCTTAAAGACTTCTGGAAATTAATAAAACCCAGATGCTCTTTTTATAGTATAGGAAAATTGAAGGCTACAAACATCAAATAGTTGACAAAATATGAAGAAAATTAAATGATTCAAATATGTGATTCATAAAAAAATTGGCAATTAGGAATTTTAGAGTTCATGAGGATTAAAAAGATGGCAAAAAAATAGGGTGGTGTATGATATTGTAGATTTGTGATATCATCCATTTGCAATTATTTTTGGTATTGAGAAAATTATGCAAAATGGAAAAAGATAATTGTGCAAAATAATCAAACTTAGAAGGATCCTATGGGGGCCTTCAGGGCCTTGATCTGTACAAATTCTATTAATCTCAAATCCAAATCCATATTACCTTATGGGCTCTTGCCTCAAATTTACCACCTAATTGATTCGTCTCAACAGCTCGGTGGTTTTCACCGCGGTCTCGATTTGTATATGCACTAAGTTATTTATAGTTTTTAATTAAAATTTTCATTTTACTAGTAAACTATGTTTTATTTATATTTTATCGGTGATTGAATCCGGAGTTTTTAAATTGCCATTAACTGCAAGTAGTTTTCAGTGAAGGGAACCAATTAGCCGCCTTTGAATAGTCATCATATCAAACTATCATTTCTTCAGCTTGGGTTCGACTAATGTACAACTTCATAGACACTAATCAAGTCAAAAATTTAGATCATATATATTCAACATAATTAACTTAAACATAAAATGTGAGCTAAAAAAAGGTACCCAAGTTGGTCAAAGTGTCGCCGACGTCAATAGGTGATTTAGTTATGAATTTAAGTGTATTCGTAATTTGTGCAACCGTAAGTCAATCAAGCGTACCAAACTTACCTCATTCCAATCAAAATGAAAATATGTCAAATTCTTCTAAAAAGGAAAGTCAAGAGAGTCTTCGCATTGTCCGCTATCATCACAAAGCCAAATGAGCCAAATTGACTCAACTCTAAGATATGATCATATCTCAATAATCTACTTACACATATACTAGTTAGCAGATGCTCATCAAATGACGTGGGCAATATTTTATGAGAAGATAATGGATATTGTAATATTGAAATTAAGAACTACATTTTGAACTAATTTCTTGTTATTGTTGTTTTCTTAGAAATTAGTTACAAAATATATCCATTCTAGCGAATAAAATATAATAAATACATGAAAAAGGGTGTTTTGAGCCCCCGCATGTTGCAAGATAGTGGGTTACGGCAACAAGACAATACATTACACATTAGCCTAACTACCAAACGGTTGCTATGATCAGATTGTTTAGCAACCTTAATTTGACACCGATTCTGATCAAACGATGACGAAGTTTGTGAGTGAGCACAAAATCCACATATTCATTAATTTAATAATGAATAGCTTACAACGAAATATATTCAATCCATAGAAAAATTGGGTTTCAAAATAGTGTATTGCTCCATTTCATACCAACCATATATAATTAGAAAAAATTTGTTAACTAAATACTGCACTATCCATTTGCACTGAGGCAAAGCTTACCTTAATTAAGCTTTTTGAAAGTGATATCTTCGAAACAATTGATAGCTTCACATTTAAAACAAGATACCAAAAAGCTTAAAGAGATTGCCACCTAACACCAGATTCCTAACAAGCTCCGGCTTCTCAATATATAAAGTGAGGATGAAATGACACACTACTATAGTGTTTCACCCATATCAAAATGAACAGTGCAAAAGTCGTCTTCATGAAGGTGGATTTGAACGAATGGGTCGGCCCTGCCCGACCCCTTTTAACGATTTTGCAACTGAAGTCGGCCCGGGTAATAGGCCTGATGTCAGGCCCCACGAATCGCCCGGCCCGTAGCGGTTACCTACTTCCTATTCTGGCTCGGCGCCCACTTTGTAAAGGCCTTATCGCGGTACCGCGACAACGTACCACGCTTGTCCCTTATAATAATAATGTTTTATGACCATTTTCCATTTAACGTGGTACCTGTTTTAACCAGATCATCGCTTGCTAAAACCAACGGCTAGTTTGGTAACGCCTATAATGTAATAACGCTATTTCAGGGAGATAAACATGGTACCGCTCGATCAAACGGTACCACGCTTTGTCACTGGGCCGGCTATATAACGGCATTTTAGAACGTGGTAATTTTTTTAAATTAAATCCACTAATGCTTAGCATCAACTAAGAACATAACGGTTATTGCATTCAAACTGGTAATTTAATTATTGCTTGCGTGAAAAGTCAAAAACACTGGAGAGGTCTATGCGATAATACCTTCATTCATTTCAGCCAATTCACAATCATTTGTAAGCAACCCAAAGCACAACAAGCAATCTCAAAATCTTATGAACAATATATTGAAATTTAAGGATTCTATCTCAAGTTATTGTTTCATTCCAATCTACAATCTACAATCCTACATTGCTCCATCTCCGGGTTCGGTATTATCTACCAACTTATAAATTGTGATATTTGTTGTTCTAAATTAATGGCATCAAACGAATTTCGGGTAAAAATGTTCAAAGTGATAGCTAGTATGTTCATGTTCAATGATTATGTTAATTTAGAGGATTTATAATCAGAGGACGAACTACCCATTATTAACTCTCAATCTAGTGCTACGGATACTACTAATGAAAGGAAAAACTTCATGGATTTGGAAATATTTAATGGAGATCGTGGAAAACAAACGCAACTTGTATAAATGTGGCGCTTACTTTACTATGGAAAACTGCAGTGGGTAAAGCGGGAACTGGTTATCTTTGCTAGACAATTAGTGTCATAAGATCACTAAAGATAGCGGTGGGGAGGGTGGTACACAAGAAACTATTGATATCCAAACCAAAGAACTTTTTTTTAGTATCTGGCTTAGATCAAACTGTAAATTTTGTAATCGGTAAGTTTTTGCCTTTTAATCATTGTGATGGATGGGCGCCACAAATGGATTCAAACGCCGTTAATCCCCGAGCATTTATCCTCAGTACTACTACTAACCTATGCTTTTAAATATTTTAAAATGAAAAGAGAGCTTCTAGGTAACACTCTTATGAATTTGCCTTATGCAAAATTGTGTTTGACTAGCGATATTATGTCTTTTTGGATTTTATATAACGATGTAACATGTCATCGGGATTGATCAAGATTGGGTCTTATAAAGAGAATTATATATTTTAGATCGATTGTTAAACATAACAATATTCAATTTTGAAAGGTATACCGCATGTGCCAATGATTAGAAATGTTTGATGAGATTACTTCAATTTCATTTGATAACGCGGCCTCGCTAATACCGCTTTCAATCGAAAAAATTAAAGAGGCCTATTAAACCGATTTTAGTGAACTTTTTTCATGTTAGATGTTTATGTCACGTCCTTCAATTAGTTAAGCAAGATGGAATAAAAGTTGTTTGGGATGAGCTATTTTACCACCAGAAAAGCCGTTAATTTTGTTGCTAATGGCGGGTAAAGTAAGACATGAATATAAAAAATGGTTGAGGCTTCCGGTAAGAAGTTTAAGAAATTAATTTTGATTGTGAAACTAGATGGAACTCGACCACGCATCTACTAGTTCGTGGATATGTATAAGGAAGAAATTCCCATTTTTATGAGAAGATGTTCGATTGGCGAGTATTATGTACCACTCACATATACTAATTCAAAAACATTGTTATGAATTACTTAAGTTTGTAGAGCCACCTAAGATTATACTTAAAGTTTTTTTCTAACCTAATCCCGAGCCAAAATATTCATCTTGCTTTTAGAATGGTGGTCTTAATCTTCCATTCATATGGACTAAAACATAGGAAATGGATTTATATTTGCTAGGAGTGATATGATTCCAATTATGGAAGATAAATTTTAAAATTATTTTTCATCCCTATACCTACATGCATTATGCAATTGGTGGGCGAATCTGGGATCTAACGCTAAATTAAAGCATTTTAATTTCTATGAAACTTATTAAGAATCTTTACTACCCTTTTAATCCGTAACTAAAGAGTTTTGATATATTGAAATTGAACGTATATGTATAACATGTATAGCAAATACCAATCAAGGTATGGACAAGTGACCACACCTTCAAGTAGTATACAAAGTTTAATGTGCCCCGATGGGAGCACAAGCCCAATATGATCACCTTAGAAATGCGTTAAAGCTTTAGAAGTAAACAATTGTTCCAATAAGACACGAATGAGTTAACTCAATATTTAAGTACTAACTTTGAATTGAGCTTCAATATAATGATAAAACTTCGATATATTAAAATGGTGGCCAGCAAGGAAGCCTTGTTTCCGGTCTTGTCTAAGATGGCAAAATAAATATTTTCTATCCCTATCATAATAGCTAGTGAACTGCATTTAGTACGGCGAAGCTACAATACACTCAAAGACGTTCAAGACTTACAAGCTCTCACATTGAAGCATGTGTGCATCGATCATGTCGAGCATAGATGTAAAAGATAAAGACACAAATCATGGAACGAAGGAAAAAGATATGTCCGATGATCTAGTGACATTGAGGAAGAAATTGAAGAAGACCGAAGAGAGCAACACAATAGACGTTGAAAAGACTCCGACAAAAGAAAGAAGTCCGAAGATGAATTAAATTATGATGATTAGAATTGTGTTTTGTAACTTTATAACTTTGTATTATTGAAGGAAACTCATGTAAACTCCTCGCCCGCATCTAGTATAAATCAGGAACGGTTTAAATACAAAATGTCTTTTTATTCCATACAAATAAACTCTATTTTTTTAAAAACTTATTGAGCCAACGTGGTACCGTTACATGTGTAACGGTACCACGCTTAAGCCAAAAATTAGTGTTTGATTAAACGAAAATCGTATTTATAACGGCACCGCTGCTGCCGGAAATTGAAATAATAGGTTCCAAACATTCAATGTTACATTACCAACCCAAACTTCAACCAAAATTCTCTCAAACTCAATCTTCAATTCCTCTATAAATCATCTTTCAATTAGTTAATTACATTATATTAGTATCAATTTGCTAAAATGGCACCAAAAAGAGCTCCCAAAAACAAGGAAATTGTTGAATTGCAAACAAGAAATAGGAGGAGAGTCCAACATGAGTCACCACCACAATCACCACCACAAGAGGAAGACGATGTAGGGGGTGCAACGGGTCGAGGAAGTCTGGGAAGGGCAGTGAGGCGGAGGTACTAAGATACGGGCGGGATGTACCTTGACGTATGAGAAATCAAGGCGGTCACTAATCTTTTATTCCACTTTTTAGATCATGCCAAATCCTCTAGCACATTTACTACTTTTACTAATAATTGGTATCCCGCCATTGTGTATAAGTTTTATGAACTGTCAACTGCATTATAACGAGAAGCGAGGGAGGCTTGGTTGTCGCTACAATACCGACGGTTACTGCATTATAACGGAAACCCATTTAATCAAAACATTTGGTATGCTTAGTCAGTGGATGATTACCCGAAAGTGGGATGGTGCACTAACTCGGCCGGTCACATTACAAGAGTGTGTACAAGAGCTTAACAACAATCGTGAGATTTAAAGAAGTTAAGGAATAGTGTATAATAATTTGAATGGTATACAAAAACTTGTTTGGAAAGTCGATCCAAGATTCTTTTGCCATCTACTAAAGTCAAGCATCCGAACTGTTGTTTGCATTCGCTCGTTATGTGGTCTATATTGAATTTGGCATGGGTTAATATGTCATGTTTGATACTTAAATATGTTTACCAGCATAAGTCAACCCCTTAAATATGACATGATTATCTCCCATTATTAGTTAATATCAAAGGGGTTCCTATCAGAACGATAGTTGATTTTGGGCATGACTCTAAAACGGTAAGACAATCATTGATTAGCCGCAGGCCTTATGGGACGGGTATTATGTCTAAATGGGAGGTGTTTGAACATTTAGCGGATGTTCAAGATGAAAGGAGGTTCAACAACCGCTACCACAAAGTGGACGGGTACCTCCCACTTTGCTGGCCAACAATCATTTAAGTCGACCGGTTTTGTTGTGGTCTGCTTCCCCGGATCATCCGATAGAGCTGGCGTCAATCGACACCTTCAACATGTTAAAGCCGCTTCTCAAGATAACGAGAGCATCAAAGTTGGATAACTAAGGTTGCAAAGATGAAGTTTATGATTGTGGAGCAGGAGCGTATGATTGTGGAGCAGAGAGGTCGAGGTGTAGCAGAGCAAATGTTGATTCAATTTGAAAATATATTTCCATGAATAACGTGTTGAATATTGATTATATTCATGCTTAGTATTCGAACAAATTAGTTTTGTATTCAACAAATTAGTTTTATGTTACGCAGCCTACCTTATTTTCTAATTTCGAATATTAATATGTTTGATTTTCGTGATTTGATTTCCATTTTAGAATTGTTGTTAATGTGGCATCATTTGTTTTAAATCGAACACTATCGTATTTCAAGTGAACATCGCCGCATTGCATTAACGCCGTACCGCAATTTTAAAGGTACCACGCGACACCGGCGATGAAATAGCACGCTGGCTGACCTGGTACCGCTTAATATAAGTGGTACCACGTTAATACCGCAACGCATTTGTTTTTATCGGAAGTGGACGGCACCGCTTTTAATATAAACGTACCAGCCATTAATAACGGGCCTCTGGGCTCGAACCGGGCTCCGAGCCGAATACCCACCGAATATCGGGTGGGCTCGAATCGGCTCGGCTTGCCAAACTCGCCCCGCCGCCCCACTTATTAGTGGGCCGGGTGGGCCGCTCGCGGGCCTCGTGGCCGGGCCGAATCCGCCGAACTGGTGGGTCGGCCTCCGACGGCCCACCAAGATTCGCTCGGTAGCCATGTCTACCACGCTGTTCATGCAAAGTTTAGTGTACGATTATTTTAAGGGAGAAAGTCTCAAATACAATGAAGATAAAATAAAGAAGTGGAACAATAAAAGAAAAGTATTAGAGTTGCCTAGCTTCCATCGGCTTGCCTTCCTGCCTGCCAGCGATGGAATCGAACCGACCCGGTCAGATGGAAATCAAACCGGCGCCCGGTTCCCGCTTGCCCGATTAAATCGGTTCGATCGTCTGCTCGTTCTCGGCTGTTCCGCCGTTCGGCTTTTTTCGGTTATTTTCTGCTCTGCTTCGGCATCGGTTATATATATATATATAATATTTTTAATTTTTTAATTGGGCTCCGGTTCGGTTCGGTTCCCCGAACAGATCGGGTTCCCTGAAAACCCGAACCAAACCGAAATTTTTTCGTTTTTTATTAACCGAAATCGGTTCTGGCTCCATTCTGCCTCCACCTCGCTGGCTTTCTGCTCGGGTTCAGATTATTTTGTTGGAAGTCCTAGTCATAGCCTACTTAATAAAATAATTGGTTAACATCTAATTATAATCAAATCCTCTCAAGCAGATTATTTATGAATAATAATATGATGAAACTGATGAGCCACTTAATGATTCAAGATAAAACTAATCATGTTGTTTCGAATCGTATGCTTTAAACTTAATGATTATCGTTAAATACTTTCTAAGAAAATTAAATCATATCATATAAAACTTAATAACCTCTGAACCGGCCACTTATATGAACGGACTCGAGGGGCCATTGTCAAACATATCGGACGAGCACCTAATAATACAAATCGCCTGAAATAAAAAACTTAGAATTAAAAGCATCAAAGAATATAAAGTTAAAATTAAGTCGGATTGCACCAATCAAATATACTGACAAAGAGTGTTGTCTATCTTGGAATCTTTAATCATGTATCTGAAACTACTAATAACATTGTGTAATCAACCAACAGTTTTAACTACACCTCCAAAGCTAGCTTTATGTTACATCAGACTATATGTAACTTCAACTGGGGCAGTACTTGATTTTTCATAAATCTTGTCATATATATGTACACAATTATAATTTGTATATGTACCCAATTGAGGAAGATCTAGGAGGTATTTGAGATGATATAATTTAATAAATTATTTTTACCACTTCTTGATACAATGCATGCATGCACAACCAATAATGCAAGGGTATTAACACAGTAATGCACGGACGTGCATATAACCATCTGCTCGTTGAGCATACGTGTAATACAATTTATATACTGGCCTGATATTATCTTTTATGATATTACTTGTATAATTTCATACTATGGATACTTTTTATGATTACATAAATCAACAAAGAAAACTACTCATGTCAAAGAATGATGATGGTGAAGATAACAACTTGAGCATTGAAACCTCAATGGTTTAACAACGTTAAACTTTTATAACTTCAGACGCTCATTACTATTTTAGCTCTACGACTTTGAAACAATATATGAAGTATGTATTAAGTACAATTAATCTTTTACAACTAATTTTATTATACAGCTAAAAATGTATTATAACATAATATTTCACGATAATATCACTTTTAACAAAATTATAAGTAAAACGTGCATTATAATATATATTCACAACTAGTAGATGTGTCAGGAACATTCCAGCGACTTGACCCAATAGTTGACGTGGCAATTATAGAATAGAAAAACGCGCATAATCGCAAATCCACCGCCTCTATTTCCTATATAACTACCCCCCAACACCCCCATTCTCTATCTTAATTCTCCTCCTAATTTTATTTTGTACTTTAGTCTAATTATGTGATTAATTTTATTGTTCTATTTTAGGCTTGCTTTTTTATTTTATATTATTGGTGTTTGATTAGCCTCTCGATTTGTTTTTTGCTATTTTATGAATAATCTGATCGTATTCATAAGATTGTTTATTATCTAGGTTTGGATAATTTATTTTAAGCAATAAAAAAGTGGTGATTTTTTGTATATTGTTATATTTACGCGGGGTTTTGGGTTACAGATTTGTTAATCTATGTCTACGATCAAGCCTGTAGCTGCAGATTTAGTGGTTGATGCTGGATTGGTTAACGTAAAAGGCGGTGATTTTGCTATTTGTGTAGTTTTTTGTTGTTTATTTGATAGTTTTCTTTGTGGAGGATTTCTTGGATCTTTTTTGGATTGCAGATTTGTATGAAGATGGTAGTTTTGGAGCCTGATCAATGGTTAGCTGTATTTTTGTTGGTTGAAATTGAAATTGGATTGGTTATCGGTACTTTGGTTTTCGTCGAAATCTGGCATTTGTGTAGTTTTTCTTGATTAATATATTGCTAGCTTTGTGGGTGGACTTCTTGTTTTTTTTTGGGTTGCAGATTTTTTTGAAGAAAGTAAAAGTGGATTGGTTATTGGTACCTTGGTTTCGTCAAAGGCGGTGATTTTGGCATCTGTGTAGTTTTTTGTTGAGTATTCTAGTGTTATCTTTGTGGATGATTTCTTGGTTCTTTCCGGATTGCAGATTTGTAGGTGGATTAGTTAGCTGTATTTTTGTTGGTTGAAAGTGGATTGGTCATCAGTGCCACGAAGGCGGTGATTTTGGTCTTTTCTTCGTATAGTTTGTGTTGCTTATTTCATCGTTCTCTTTGGTTGGCTAGCCTATCTTGTTTCGTTTGCTATTGTTGATATGTTTATGATATGTAACGCTGAGTTTGATTGATGATTCGCTGCACTATTTGTTGGATTTGAGTTAGTTGGCTGTCTTGTTTGGTTTGCCAATTTCTGCTGCTCTATATCATCTCTGATTTTGTTCGTTTCTTCTATTATGGATTTCAATTTGATTAGTCTCCGACATATTAACAATTTTACCTTTTATTGAAGAAGAATATCTGCCTCTGGAGTCCTGATTATATCAATAAGCTACTTTCGGGCGCATGAATTTGTGGATTGGTGGATAATTTGGGTAATAGCTAAATCGTAGCCTCTTGGGACTCATTGGTTTGGTTCTCTGTTATTCTATGATTCTTTGTATATTGGTAGTGTTTTCTTCGTTTGTGGGTTTCAGATTCTTTTGAAGATGGGAAAGTTTGAAACACAAATGTATTGCTTTCCGGTCTTAGGTTCCATCAAACACGGTGGATTTTGCTTTCGTGTAGTTTTTATTAATCCCTTTGTTGTGGGTTTTGTTTCTCTTTCCTTTTCAGATGTGTCTTTAGATGAGTATGTCCAAATCCGGGTCCGGGGAGCTGAAAATTTTGTTCGTAGGGCAGATTGGAATCTTAGATTGCGTTATGGTTTGGGGGGTTCCTTGGTGCGTTGTTTTGCAGAATTTATTTGTTGCTGGTACAGTGTTGGTTAGCTGAGAACATCGGTTTTGGGGTTTGCATAAATTTTCCCTTCTCTGCTTTTTGGATGTATTCGTTATTTCTGATGTATTCCTTATTTCTGATGGTATTATGTAGTGGGGTTAATGCAGTCTTGTGCAGACCCTCTTTAATTGATTGGATTTCGAGTTCTGGCAAAGTGGACTATGAGCATCCTTATTTGTGGTGAAGTTGTATTTAGCTTATGTATGGGTATTGGCAATGGTATCCCTGGTATTTTGATCAATTTTAGCATTAGCATTTCTGACATGTTATGCAGGCTTTGCAATGGATTGTTCTACTGGGTAGTGTGGGTTAGTTGATATTGTCTTGATTTACTCTGGTTTGTATGCTTCACATTCTAATCCGTGTATTGTTATGCACATGTTACTGTCCATCAGTTTTGATTGCTATTTGTATCTTGCTCTGCTTCTTGATGTTACTTAGTGGTATGTTTTATTGAACCTAATCTCGATCACATCCTACACGTTCTTCAGTATTCCTCAAAATTATGGCATATCACACATATTTGTTGACTGGTCCCAAATTAGTTATTGCATTGTATCTTATTTTAACCAACTGTCTACCTGGTGACAACTAGCACATTTGAAACTCATACTTTGGTTTTGCTCTCTTCTATAGGTCAATTTTTCTTGGTTCTTTTAAAAATCATATCTGCATTGTATTATTTCTTTAAACTATACCATTTATGATGTATTCTTATTATTCAAAAGATAGTGAATAATTTTTTAAAATCATACTGGCCTTGTATCTATTGGTCTGTAAAAAATAGTATAAAAATAATGCGTATATTGGTTGTCTGTATCATTATGTAGCAATTACAAGTTAGGAAAAAAAAGCAACAAGTCTATAGCCTGATCAACGTCCTATCCTAGAGTCTTCAGATGTCCCATATCAGTTGTGGATTGTGTGGTTTCTCCTTCTTTTTCCTTGATAGCTTGAAGTTGGAGATTGCTTTTACTCATAAATGGCAGGGATACAGGGGAACTCTAATGGATTTTCTAACAAGGAGTCTTTCAACTATTTCCTGATTCCTGATACTCATGAAGGCGGTGATATCTACATTTTGACTTCTCTTAGCAATTCTTCTTGTTTAGCGTCTCCTTGTAGTTCTGGTTCTGGTTTTAATTTGTTTATAGATGTCATGCTAGAAGCTTGACTGGTGATTGCGTTTTTGTCGGTCATCTGCAGCACTTAAAGCTTTGCCTGGTTGAGAAGTAGTTTGAGGATCGTCTTCACCAAAATGCTATTTCTACATATACATATATTGGGTTGTATTATCTGTTACTCCATTTTTAATCCCTTTAGTAACTTATGGCCTTAAGACATGAGTAAATAAACCAAGGGTGTGTTTCTTTCTAAACTTTTATTTCCTTGACTCTCCTAATTTAGGCATATATGATATCAGCTCTCTCTCTCTCTACTCAATTTTGGCTCAGTTTGAGTGTGCTTTCTCTGTGGGATGTTTTTTAATTTGGCCAGTGACTTACCTGTAGATGGTATGATAATATAATTATTCCTTTATATGCTGGTTGTTAGAGTCCCACCAAATAACAAGTAGCGTGGTATTGTTCGGTCTTCTCCAGTCTTACTTGTATATGCTGTGTGTCCAACATAAAGGAGCATTGAACTATCATCTTTCTTCTGGGCATCATGTTGGATTTTTGTTGCTACTTCTTTTTTACCAATTCTGCCAGCTCATTCTGTGGTCTCTTTATGGGTGCTTTTGTGGTCATTGATCTGTTTGTAGATGAATGTTGGAAGCTTGTTTGGATGCCTTGCAAATTTGTGGTAATTAGCCTACTTGAGCGGATGGGTAAAACAATTCCATTGATCTTCATTCCTACCAAAATTTTCTTCCACGCTTTCTCTGTAGTTTGAATATTTTTCTTCCTCATCAGTGATCGATGCATTCCATGATAAGGTAGTGTCCTTTACTTGTTTCAGGTTCTTGCTCGCTTCCCCCAGATCTTCAGCAATATTTCAAGCCTCGCCTGGGTAAAATTTGACTGACCTTTGGTTTCTTTGTCTTAAGGACTGCCTTTCATGCATCTGAATTAACAATACCTGGAATGTTTGTTGTTAATGCTTCTTTCTTCTTGTAATAATTATGTCGACCACTCTGTGATCCTCCATATTTTTTTTGTGGTTATCAACTTGTGTAGATGGAATGTCAAAAGCTTGCTTGGGGACCTTATGTACTTTGGTTGTCATTAGCAGGGCACCTTATCTACTTTGGTTGTCATTAGCAGGGCTTGGTAAACAATTTCAGTGACTTGTTCTTCACAATAGATTTTGTATCTATGTATCTTGTATTCGAATGTTTGGTGTTGCTCATCAATAACAGGGAAGATGATATATTGAGAATACAAGTATATGTCTAAAGTCCTTTCCAGAGGTCGTCAAGCAGTACTAGAAGCCCGGGTAACAATTTGAGTGGATTGTTGCTCTTTATACATAATTGAACTGAAATATCTGGTCTTGTAATTGTTCCAATGTCTAACATAAAGGTGCATCTGAACTACTCATCTTTGAAGACGAAGGCGGTTATTCTTTTTAGTTGCAACTTCTATATTTTTAATATCAATTCTGCCAGCTCTCCGTGTGGTCTCATTATGGGTGCTTTTGTGGTGATTGATTTGCTTGTAGATAGAACATTGGTAGTCGTTTGAACTCATTCCTCAACTTCTTGAAGACGAAGGCGGGTTATCTTTTTGTTACTTTATTTTTGTTCACCAATTATACCAGGTCACTTTGTGGTCTCCCTCGTTATGGGTGCTTTTGTGGTGACTTGATTGATTTGGTTGTTGATGTTAAATCAGAAGCTTTCGTTGGACCTTGCGAATTTTGGTCAGTCATAGAGGGATTGGTAAACAACTTCATCGCCTTCATCCGAATTCTCTTTTATTACGTCTATCTATTTGGAACTTCATGTTTCCAGGGTGGAACAGCATATGTTGCAGGTGCAAACTTTTGCTTGTGATGATCTTATGTTGTGAATGTGGACTGGTGATTTGGTAGTTCTTCATTGATTATTCTTTCTGGCTTTTTAAGGTATTGCTGGTATTTTGGTTGCAGACTTGCAGGTGTTGGTTTTTAGGTGTGGGAGAAGATATGGTGGACTGCATTCTGTGTTTTCTCTTTGAATATTATTCATTGGGCATTGAAGCGAAGACCAAAGAAGCTTGCATGTTGCAATGATGTTTTTCCGGTTATATTTTGCCTTGTGTTTGTCATGATTTTCTTGGTCTTACCTTCTTCCCGGTTCTTGTCTGTCAGACACTGACCTCCAGTCTCCGGCGTGTTAAACCACCTCCCCCCCCTTGAATCTCCTTTTTTTGCCTGTGCCCATACCATCTTCTAAAGGATTATGTGATATGATGGCAGAATAGATAATTCCTCTAAACCCCTTATGTTATCCCTCCTTTTCCTGTAAGCAGAAAGTAAGTGGATCTACTATCAAATACGTCTTCCTATTTTCCCCTTCATATTGCAAACTGTTTTTACTTGCACTGTTGTAAGTTCAATCTTGTGACCATTCTGAATGTATCTTCGTGTAGCCAAAGTTCAATCTTGTGACCATTGTGAATGTATCTTCGTGTAGCCAATGTTGATAGTCACGCTCGTTTTTGTTCCATCTGTCCATTGTGGATGTACCATGCTCATTTTCGTTCTATCTGTGCATTGTGGATGTACCATGAATGTGCCTTTTCTGCCCTCATATGTGTTTTTACCCTTGTTGCTTGGTAGGTGGCTCGTGTAACTCTGCCTGTGTCGCATGCGGGGTAACTCTCCGCGTCTGCCACAGCTGGTCTCAAGCCCAGGAAAAGAGGAGGGGCGGGTCACTTTTTATTTCATATTGGTGTAACAATATAGAGTTCGTAAGATCGATCTTCACTGGCCTTCTGGTGTCATCTTTTGATGCTTTGTTTATAATAGACATGAAATTAAGGTCTGAAAGTCGTCAATGCCAAAGGTGTATTATGTACTTCTTGCAGCTCTGTATGTCTGGGTGATTTGAGGTTGCAATTGATTTTCATGGAGATGTGAAGACTATTAATAGTCATATATTAATACTATTGCTAATATATACAAGTGCTGTAACAAATAAAAGAGTTGCTCCAATTCATTTGTTGTTCGGTATGTGTCAAGGAGATAAACTACTGATTTCTTTTTTTAGCAAAATGATAAAACAACCTTTATGGTGGAGATTAAACTTCATGTATATATAATGGCACTTGACATTTGAGGATATTTGAGAACTATGCCTCCGTCACTAGTTATGAAAGCAATTCATAGTATACAAGCATATGACAGATGATAAATGTTCCCTCATATTTAAAGTTGCCTATATTTTGAAATATATTCCATTGCTTCTTCCTACTGCAAGATGTCTACAACTGCGAGAATGCAAAATTTGATGATCCTTCATTTTATGCATATCTATATAATCCCAGCTCCAGGCGACAGATTAAAAATACAGAATTCACTTGCATGCAATACAGTAACTCCTCGAATATGATCAAGCTGATAATGAGAACTGGATGAAGCTAAAGAAATCGGCTCCAATACATAAACTCCTCCATTATCTCATTGCCAACTTTATGAACTGAATATTGAATGTTCAATGACAGCAAAATTAAGGATTTCTCTGTTGTCAAACAAAATCTGAAAATTATACTGAATTTATCATGCCAAAAAACCAACTAAAATCTTACACTTCATGACAGCTGAGAAAACACTACGGCGAGAGAAATGGAAAAACGGTTTTATTGACACACTGGCTATAAATTTTCCCGGAAAGAGGGGAGTGCTCGACTTTGTATAGCGGTTTGCTCATTCCTAACTACTCAAAACTGAGATGCTGCAAAGCAAAAAATCCACCACAGGCATAATCCCATCGAATTCATTATGGTCTCTTGGAGTGATGGTGTACCATTTCTACTCGAACTGAGGTCTTCATGCTTCTTCTCCTTCCTCCACCAATATTCTCTTGCATGCCTCGTAGCACATAAAAGAAATTCCTGCTGCAGGCACCAACTTCACACAGCTGGGGCCAAGCCCTTTATACAGACCCTGGATTCCTTCCCGCTCAACTATGCTGGCAAGAGCATGAAGAACGTTCTTATAGACTTCTCTTCCACTCACCGCACCCACCTGCATATGCTTACGGGCAACTTCAAGAGGAAAGGTAGCAGTACTGGATACAGCACCAGCTGCTGCTCCAATAAATAAGGTTTCTATGTTGCCGATTCTCTCTTGTTTGGAAATCTTTCGGTATAGTTTCCTCAAAGAGTCGTAAGCATAGTAGTTGGTAGCAGCATAAGGGATTACACCAATAATACTTGGAGTGAGGCCTCTATAAAGTTCTCCAGGTCCGCCTTCTCGCAAGATTTTGACGAATGCATCCAGTAAACTACTATATGCTCCTCTCTGTGTAAAATAGATTCTAGTGAGGAGATTTTAATGAGAAACGCGCTCATTGATGTACACCAACATGCCAGATGCTTACCTCTATGGTCAAGCGAGTCTTAAGCAACTCGAGAGGATATGTCACCAAAGTTGAGCTCACTCCAGCACAAGCTCCTGCAACCAATGCTGGCGGAATAGGAATTTTGCTTGGTTCACCAGGTTTGCTAGACAATTTCTTGTTAACAGTATCATAGGCAAATAGCTGCGAAGATACAGAAGAAAATAAAAAAACAAAAAAAATTAGCTAAAAATTTAGGCAAACATCTTGATATGAAGTGAGCACTAAACTATGAAACTATTAGAGAATTAATTAATTATCTTACCAAAGAATTACATCATTTATATAAAAACAGAATTTCACACAAGAAAAAATTTGAACCAAGAGAACTGTATGCAGGTAGTGAGATTGGTCAATCAAAAGAACAGTCTGCTTAAGAAGGCAGAGATCATGTCACATAAGATATGCAAAAAAGTCATTCAATGATCATTCTCAATGAAAGTGACATGGGTGCATATAGAGAAGACCCTCCCTCTCAAACCCTTTTTCTATCTTTATAGTAAGATTCGGTTTTAAGTATTACTCCTCTGAGGTTGCTCGCAAAAGAGCAAGTACAAATAGCCGCATTATCGCACACATCAAAGATTAAGATGTCACGATAAGTGTCAACTCAATGGTAAACATATCCTTGCTCCTTGATATAATATAATCATGTGATCACATAAACTGAAACCAGCTGAACATTGACTTTTAGTAGTATTAAATTCCGCACAATTCGACTGGTAAAAATAGCTGAACATGATATTTAACAGTATGGTTGGTACACACGAAAATTCATCACAACAAACACCAAATAATCCAATGAACTATAACTATTACCATAACAAAAAAATAAAGATACGTATGAATATGTACAAATGACAAAGCTAAGAACTTTACCTCTATGGCTTTACTAGGTGCAACTCGAATTACATTAACAAAATTCCCCCTAAACAATCCTTGCCACCCTTCAGTATTCATAATATTCTGAAACACCTCACTACTAGAATGTCCACTACTCCCAACCATCAAATGAGTCCTAATAGTCTCTAGAGGTGCCACAGCAGTCCTCGAAACCGCCCCGGCTATGGCTCCACTAATTAACCTCCTCAATGAAGTATTTGACACCTTAATCTTAAGCTTAAACCCATTCTTTTTCTTCCTAACTCCATCTTTCTCCTCAGGAGATGTCACATATTTCATCAACATATCAACTAATGGAAGCTTATTTTCATCCTGAGAATTAGGACTTGGTGAAATATCACAACCTAAATTGCTACCCATTTGCCCAATAGAGGCAAATAAACCACCTGGATACAAAAAACTATCATTTTGCATCAAACTAAATTGCCCCCCTAATTGAAAATCATTAGCATTTGTAAACAACTTCAAATCATTCTTACGCTCCAACCCTTGAACTTTCCACCCACCCATCACCAAAAAATACAACTTTCACAAAAAGAAAGAGATTACTTTTAATAAATAAAACTATCACAACTGGTATAATTTCATGTATTTAAGCAAATTGGATATGAATCATTGAAAAATATTCAATTTTGGCCAAATGGGTATGCAAAAAAATCAATCTTTTTGGATTATTTTCAATAAAGAAACTATCACAACTGATATAATTTCATGTATTTAAGCAAAATGGATATAAACCAATCAAAAAAAATCAATTTTGACCAAATGGGTACTCTAAAAATTCAATCTTTTTAATTGGGTTGCATTGTAATACAAAAAATCATTTGATTCTTGAATGATGAATAATTATGCCTACAGAAAACGCTTTGTTTTATTCAAATAAACAAAGGGTCTACTTGTTAAACAATATAAAGATAACATATAAAACAATTTCTCAATTGCTTTGAAGAATCTTTGAATAAATAAAAATGAGAGGCAAATGGTTAGGTGGGTTGTATAAACAAAAGGGGTTTATTTTGATATTATTTTGAGAGAGAGAGTGAGAAAGTGGTGGGGACTATGGACTATGTTCCTCTCCTTTTCAACCTTTGGAAGCTCCGGCGGAGTAAGGACTGTTGAGTGTATAAATTTGGTATTTCCTAGGTTAAGAAAGGAATTATATTTCGGATATGATATTAGATTTGATGGGTTGTCAAAATTATTTTTAATTCGTTTTGTATTTTTATTTTTAATAATTAACTCGTTTTGTACTTAGTATGGTTATTTTGGAGTTATGGATATTATGGTTTCGGACCGATATCAATTTTAATTGAAATCTGAAGAAATGTAACCTCGCTGCTGCTTTTTTTATCGGTCGGACCGCTGATATTTTTTTTACCGTTTTTCGGTTAACACCGGAAAAAGAGATATATTTTAAATTATGGTTATAAAATCGAACCGAAAAATTCGTATATATTAAAAACCGGTTCGTATATTCTTTAAAGAGTGCCGGATCAAGCATAGCCAAATCCGATTAGACTGAATTTTTTTTGAAAAATACCTACTTTGGAGCTAAATCAAATTCATACTCATTTAAGAGCCGGATATTACAATTTCATTATTTCTATTTGCACTGTTTAGGTAAGAAATCCATTGGGTTTAATCACCTACTACACATTAATAGTGTTTTTAGCATAAACATTCAATTTATTTGAATTATTGTGATATATTCTTAAAGTCCCAATGATTCTTTTGACAGCTACAGAATTAATTATTGACAGCTACATAGTTTGGATAATGTGGAATAACCCCTTTGAACATAGTCCCAAATCCTCCACTCATCAATAAATTTTCTTTGGAGAAGTTGTATGTCATCCTTGAAACTGGGAGAATATAAACATCTTAGGGACATTGCGGAGGCAGTTAAATGAACATAAACAAACGGAGAAACTAATTTTTTTTAAACTCCACTTACCACCTCTTTACAATCTCTTTACAATGAGAATCAAACCGGAACCTGTAAATCATTAAAAGACCCCCTAACTACTAAGCCATTCGATGTTCTCAACCGAGGAACTATATCTTGCTAAGCTAGGCTGTGCATAAGCAACATACATCCATCATAATCAATCTTGAAATTAGTTTCTCTTCAACTCCTGATAAGTATTCCACTTGTGTCGAGACTTCTCACAAGCCGCAGTTACTGTAATCAATCTTGTTGTGTCCATAAGTCCATTGTTGCATGATTGTTGTCTATTTCATACTCAATTTTTTAAGTATCAAATTCGACAGCAATTAACAAGAAATCAAATGAAGAATAGCTATAAAATGGACATAACCCAAGCATAAACAATCAACATAAAGTAAACATCTAAAATGACTTCAAATGAGCAAGCAGCATTATCGTAAATTCATATTCGAAATACTAGTAGAAATTCTCGCAAAATAAATCTCATGTGTAACTTAGAACCTATTACATGTTTGATTAAGTTACAGTACTTTCATCTAACCACGTTCCAATCTTTCGATGATTTGAACAGAACAAGCATGCATAGCTCTCTACTATCAACTCTGCAGGACTTATGATGGCACTGCACAACAAAAAATGTGAATTAAAAAATGTGACTAATCGAGCACCTGAATGAATAATTTGATAAAGAAATCATAAGTAAAACTCAACAATCCGCCATAAATGGCTAACACATGGAAAAAACAAATAACACAAGCAGCAGTATTAACACATGGTCTAATCAAAGAGTAAGGTCCATGTTGATTTTTAATCTGTCTTGGATTAATGAGAGAAAAAAGAAGAAAAGAGAGCAAGATTACTGTAAGTAGAGGTATCAATCTGTTCAGGAAGCTCCTTTATGTCTACTTCGAACCTTTCCTGAACCTGAAATCATCAAAGAGAATGTCTTAGAATGGAAGAACAAAGAGAAATACCTTTCTACCAAACTTGACAAATAAGATAAGACGGAAATAATCATCACCTGATTGAGAACATCCGAATCTGAGGCAGAAGAAACAAAGGTTATAGCAAGCCCTTTGGTGCCGAACCTGCCTGCTCTACCAACCTGGAAAAACGGAAGAATATATATTAGCAAAATAGTATGCAACAAGAAGAAAAAGAAAAAAATTATCAATCCAACATAATAATTTTGCACCAACCCTATGCAAATAAGTGTCGGCGGAATCTGGCATATCATAATTGATAACAATATTAACCCTCTCAATGTCGATGCCTCTACCAACCAAGTCTGTTGCAACTAGAATCCTCTTATGCCCCTCCTTGAATCCCTTGTACCGTGTCAATCTGCACAGAACAAAACCATTGAGCCACAACAGGAAGATACATGTAAGGTGGGAATGCGATATAATAGAAGAACTTTGCAATGACTTGTAAGTACAAATATGGAAACAGAACACTTGAACTGAAAAACACCTTTCTTCCTGGGACATGCCAGAGTGGATGCAAATGGAAGGAAAATTACATTCGACGAGTAATTTGTTTAGCTCAGCTGCTCTGCTCACACTTTTGACAAAAATGACAACTTGATTAAAGTCCAGAGCATCAAGTAAATCATTCAGTTTCCGGTTCTTCTCCATCTCGCTCAACTTGATGTAGTGCTACATAGACCAACAAGCAATTTGGATTAAGATCACAAGAACCCTACATCAAGTATAAGAGACATTACCTCACAAATGAATATTTCAAATTTTCAAAGTGTACCTGTACAAGACCATGAAGAGTCAACTTTGCTTCATCGTCTACATAAATTTCCATTGGCTGAAAAGGAACAAATGTTACAGTAAAGCACATTAGGAGTTCTGCAAAAGGTAACGGACTCCAGTTAAGAAAAGAATGATGGTTGACTATCTCCTGTTGAGGTTCCCATCCATCTGATATGCTTCCTTGCAGGTAACTCATTAGATACAATGATAAGCTGACAGGTCACTTAAGAAAAGCAACTATGTCAATCTAAATAACTCAGGTGAAGACATTAGCTCCAAGGCCCAAGCACCACTTAATCTAACATCATAAAAAACTCCATCACATTCTAAAACCACTACATAACAAACAATTCAGACTTAAACCTAAAGCTTTGGCGACCCACTCCACAGCAGGATAAGCCAGAGGGCATGTGCCATGAAGTGCTTCAACCAGGAGGGTAGTAAGTGCATCAACCACCATTCATTAGTATTGCCTGGAGTAAGCTGGAATAATAAATTCAAGGAGAACTGGCCATAGAACATGATCTGTATAAATTCTTGCAAACCGGCCGAATTTACTATAAGGTAAGAAACATCATGACCTGCTTATCATGAGGTGTCATTTTGAAAATTTCCTGCACATCCCTTCTCATCTAAAAGATAGAATTTGGGGACAATTGCGATAATTACTTCAATGAGGGTATCAAATATAAAGAATAGATAATTTTAAAGTGATGCAGAAAGACTGACTAGTGCATTAATTATCTAGAGACTCCAGCATCTTATCACATTCATCAAGTATGAAGTGCCTCACATTTTTCAGCGAGAGGTCCTTATCCCTTCCCAAAGCAAGAATCCTTCCAGGGGTTCCAACCACTATGTGAGGGCATTCATTCTTCAAAAGGTCTTTGTGAATTGACACCATAAAACACAGCAACTTTGTTATTGTGTTGAACCCCGACCATGACAAATCTGTGCAGAACAAGATGTTTAGAATAAACAAAGTTCGTAACAAAAGTACAAAAAAATCATGATATGATGTAAAGCAAAATTGTTACCTGGTAAGCTAGTTCTCTTGTGTGACATAGAACAAGAGCAGCAACCTGGCCTGCAACAGGTTCAATTTGTTGCAGCGTAGATAGGACAAACACTGCTGTCTTTCCCATACCAGATTTCGCTTGGCAAATAACATCCATCCCGAGAATTGCTTGGGGAATACATTCATGTTGCACTGATGAAGAACCAAAGAAATTGGAGTGCAAGTAGCCTCAGTTTCAATTTTAAAATATTTATCCTTGTACTTCTCCAAAATAGAATTCAGAGTGGTTATTTACCTGCAGAACAGAGTATATAACTAAACTGTTATTATAACAACAAAACTGTTCTTAAAAATAATATTATGATAACGAGGGCATGCTCTGAGAGACTACCTCAATACTACCATGTATGAGAAAATACGGAAAACCATAGATTGAAAGCAATGCACCAAAGTCAAAGAAATGCAATTCCTACAAGCCAAGAGAACCTGAACTTTGCAATATAGTTATTTCAAGGGAAACAAATATTAGAAGAATTACACTCATATAATTATTAAAATTAGCTACATGTAAGCCAACATGTACATTGCATCCAAGGAAGATGCGTAACCAAGAAGTCCAACGTAGATTCAACAAGAACTATGGCCAGCAAGAAAATGTTGACGTGATCGACTGTCTATGCAAGATTCCCAGTCGTCAGTTACATGACACATATAGTAATACTCCTACTTCAAAAAACAAGAAAAGAAATCATGGAACTAACTATGGCTTATATTACTTCATATAGATGAATCATGAACAAACAGAGGGTATTGAACTTATCATGAGTTTCATTAACATCAAACCACAAACAAAATGACATTGTACTTTAATTTCTGAATATCTAACCTTCGGATGGATGCTCAAATCCTGAGTCTACAATAGCCCTTAGAAGTTCTGGCTTCAGCAGAAAGTCTCTGAACCCGGAGCTGTGAATCCCAACATAACCCCTGTTCAAAGAAAATAACACTCGTAAGTCTTTATTCAAGCATATTATTAAATCAAGTTCAATATCAATATAGTAGCAAATTAAAGTACTATTTCAAATCGCAAAACACAGACTATTTGGCTTCCCTGGCCACTGAGTTACTGACTATCATATAACTTTCAAACACTATCAAAGCTGAGGACAAAACGGCAACACAGAGATTCATTCTGACCAACTCAACTAATTGCAAATTATGCAACTCCACGACAACGTGGTCAACATGCCCCAATTCCTCGAAAGAGGATCCAGCCTAGGCTGTGTAGGGGGGATCGGATTATAGGAAATCTTACCCTTGTGATACGGAGAGGTGGTTTCCAAGTTGACTCGATATAAAAACACAAAATTTAACGAATCTACAGTTTCAAAAACTTAAATACTAAACAATATTCCACATATACAACTAATCTGCAATAATAAAGCTGAGATTATGCATTAAAAACACAACTTTAGTAAATCCACAATCTCAGCAAAGTATAAATATTAAACTATATTCCATATATATATAAAAAATATAATAAAGCTTAAATTCAAACTTAAATAAATCTACAATCTCAAAAACATAAACACTAAACTATATTCCATATATATAACCAAGTTAACATAATAAAGCTTAAATTCAAACTTTAATAAATCCACAACCTCAAAAACATAAATACTAAACTACATTCCATAAATATAACCAATTTAATATAATAAATGTTGAATTTTGATGCCTACTTTTTGGCCGAGTCGCCGTTGAATTTTGTAAGTGAATCAGGTGCTTTTTCTTCATCTTCTTCATAATCCACAAGCTCCTCTTCGTAAGCTTCGTTCTCCTTTGTGTCCCCCATCTTATTTATTTCAATTTACTGTAGATCCAATAATATTTAACCAAATTGAATCAAAATTATTAAATTAATTGTTATGTATATTGAAATATTGAATTTTATTAGTATATAATTTACCTGGAGAAATTAGGTGTTTGAAAATGGGGAATTAGGGTTAGGGTTTGAAATTAAACCAACAAAATTAAATGCAAATAAATAAATAAAAACACTGAAATTTGGGGGGTTGGGGGGATAGGGTTTTGGATTGAGGAGATAGCTGCAGTGTTAAATAGCAGATCTGTAGTGTGTTGTCGGACGATATTGTCCTTTGGGGTACCTGGGTAGGGGCGGTATTTAAAGACGCATCTTTATATAAAGTGAAGACACTATCATATTTATAAAAATATAAAAATTCTGGTGGTGTCAAACAACATAATTTTTAAAAGAATAGCTAGAGTTTTTGAAAAAATACTTACTAAAATTAAAATTTTATAAAAATTAGGGGGACTCATGTACTCCTAGGGATCGGCTAGATTCAAAACCGTGTCTATCGGAAACTCGTGATTGTTAAGACAGTTACTCCTCGGAAAATGACTTTCTCCGGTTGGTTGATTGTTGGCAGTACCCCCTTAATTTCTATTAACATGAGGCAATAACCATAAGGTTGTTCGTTGCTATTTTGGAAGTTTTGCAGTTTCTAGTCATACCACACACATTTATCTATAACTAGACATTAGTTTGAATATAACAAAATAGTATACACATGCTCAAATTTAGTTGAATGAATACTTCGATAATTGCATACATATATTCAATTTTCAACAACATAAGATCACTTTGGAGTAAAAATCCTGAAATAATATGAAAGCTGATCTGAATTATTGACTATTTCATTATCTCATTACATACATCATAATTCGAAAGGAAAATTTGTTAAGCCTACAAAATATTGCAAAATTTATTCTAAATTTGGAACATATATAGTAATACATATACATGGCTGGTGTAATGTCCTCCAGCAAGGGCTATCTTGGCCCCGAAAGGCGAACAGCAGAAAGGTAAGCGTCACTGTTACAATCTGAAGGCCCGGAGGAAGTGCCCTCTTCGCTGATTGATTTGAAGAAATTCGAGTAGAGACGTGAACTGACTTGTTGAGATATAGGGGGTGGAGGGACAGGGGTGATTCCATCAAGCATCTGCACAACTTGGGTCATCGGTGGCCTGAGATGCATATCATCTTGTATACACCACAAAGCAACTTTAATTGCTATGGAAACTCTCTCGTCGTTTTGATCAACTTTCAAAGTTGCGTCAATGATCTCCTTCAGTTTCCCTTCCTCCATCATCTTGAAGGCAAATGTCGGGAAATGGGATTTCTCTGAAGGCAGTGAAGCATCGTAGTTTTTCCTACCGCCAATTATCTCAAGCAACAGCATCCCATAACTGTAAACATCGCTCTTCTCTGATATGGCGTAGCTTGTGATCCATTCTGGTGCAAGGTACCCTCTTGTACCCCTCATCGTTGTGAAAACAAAGCTCTGTTCTCTGTTCATAAGCTTTGCGAGACCAAAGTCCGAGACTTTGGCTGAGAAGTTGTCATCAAGAAGAACATTCTCAGGCTTTATGTCACAGTGAACAATCTTTACATCACAGTCCTCGTGTAGATACGCCAATCCTTTAGCTGTCCCCACTGCAATATTGTACCTTGTATCCCAGTCCAACATAAAATCGACTTTGTCTTTCTTAAAGAGCCACTTTTCCAAAGATCCATTTCCCATAAACTCGTAAGCAAGAAGCCTGTGCGTTCCTCGCGCGCAAAATCCTTTAAGCCTCACCAGATGGAGATGGTGGATGCTACCGATTATACCAACTTCAGCACGGAATTCCTTCTTCCCTTGACCAACGCCTTCTAACTTCTTAACAGCAATCCTTGTTCCATCTGGTAGGGTCCCCTGGTAAACGGAACCAAACCCTCCTTGTCCAAGCTTGATGCTGAAATTGTTGGTGGCCTCCTGAAGGTCTTTATATTTGAAGCGTAGAGGCATTCCCGCTAAGCCTTCCAAGAAATTATCCTCCTCCGAAGTCTTGTCTTCTTCAAACTCGTCCAATTTCTTGATTTTCTTCTGGTGATGATAATATCCTGCATAAACTAGGCAAAGAATGACAACAACTGACACAAGCACAATTGCAATGACAATGGGAACACGCTTCTTGCTACCCGATTGTGCTTTGACATCACCACTTGACACTTTGATAAAGGTTGCATAGCCAGAACCTTTGTTAGATCCCTGGAGGCTTCCAATCTGATCAAACAGGAAACAATTTCCAGAACTCATCTCAAAGAACATAGCCGAGCAAGAGCAATTTTGAAGACAGGCGGATTTGCAACCATCGATGTTGGTTTTAGATAAAGGCAGAACAAAGCCCGTGGCAAAATAGTTGAGACCATCTCCAGGGCTTACAAGGCTTACAGGATCCTTTGAGTTACTGCAGTAAGACGTATTCCCTAAATTACAAGATGGGAGAGCTGAAGGACATTGGCAATTTTTACCACTGTAACACACATAATATGGATCACAAGAAGCAGGTCTACTGCACTCATTTTGAGGAATTTTTGTAGGAGAAAATTCACTTGTTCCTTTATGAAGAAGGCTGAAAGTCATAAAACCATCATCGCCTAGAACGGCCACCCAAGTGGCATTCGAATCAGTATTGTCCGAGAAAATGAACTGCCAAAGCAAGATTTTGTTCTGATCATAGAATTTCCAAGAATTAGCAACCAGAATTGCATAGCTGACATCCCCTCCATCTTTATCGATAGTTCTCCGGTTATCCTTCCCCATAGCCCAATAAGGCTGAGGTGGCTTGAAACTCGCAGAAAGAATCACATCCCCTGATTTGATTTCAAGAGAATAACTCAAATTATTGGAGTTTGGATTGCTAACAAGTTTAGATCCAACTTTAAACTCCTGATTCGACAAAAGAGCATCTGCCGGATGGTCAAAACTCTGCCAAATATATTTTCCATCACTTCCAAGCAATACAATATTGCCACTATTCTGCAATTCAAGTGCAGTGACTCCTTTATCCCCACTATCAGTAGACCAAATAGTTGATCCCCCAGTTTGTAAATAAGCATTCCCATTATCATCAAACATGAAGGGATCATTATTACGGACTGGGGAACCTCTGTTAGCAGACCAAACAATTTTTGAACTGCTAACATGAACAATCACAAGCAGAAACAAAGTTACATCGTTGGTAGTGATGAATCCGAAACCGAAATTGGAATCGTTGGAAACAAGAAACAATCCACCATTGTCTATAAAAGTCATTTGAGATCCCTTAAACCCCACTTTCAATCTGCCTATGGTTTGAACACTAGCAATACAACAACTCCATAACATAAACAAAATGCACAAACATGTCACACCCTTGAATATAAACAACCCATGATTCCCCATATTTAACAAAAGACACAATTCAGCCTCCAAAATGATAAACAAAAAAAAGGGATCTTGGACAATTCTGCTGTACTCAATTATTGACAAGTGAGGCTGCTATAAATCACTAGCCATAAATATATATTTGAGAGAATTATAGACAACAAAACAACAAAAACTATTAACAAAACAACAAAAACTATTAAAAAAGCTAGATACCTGTTATATGGTATAAGAAAATACCAAATCCTTAGACACTCGGAACAAAAAAGGAGATAACCAGTCAATGACGGAACCAAGATTTTTATAATTGGCACTAGACCAATAAGAAAAAATATAAAAATGTAGGGGGACGAACAGAATTGGATATAAAGAAGATGATGAATGACAATTCACATGAGTGCATGACCATTAAGTATGAAACTACCACTTGTAAGTATATAAGCTGGAGGGGGGCACACAAGAAGCAAGACCAGGAAGGGAAATATAGCAAAATGATTAATGCTACAACAATTAATGCTAACAGTTCCCTTAGTTGAGAATACACAACAGACAAGAAAACTAATAACACAAAAGAATACTAAAACTTTTGAGACTTTTCTTTGGTAATACACAGAGGGAACAAAACAGACAAGAAAACTAAGTACAAGAGCTTGATAAAACTTGAGAAGTCAGTTATCAAGACAAGAATTTAAGATTTTGGCTAAATATGAAAAACATTGATAGTATAATAACAACTTTTTTGGTTTTTTCCAAAATTTGAGATAAAAATGAGGATCATAATTTTCTGTTTCATGTAATGATGTAGAGGGTGTGAAAAGATTTGAAATGGATGATATGTTTAGACTATAGTACTAAGTTTGTTCATCCAACTAACTTTACAGGCACACTTAGATTTTGGTGATTTAATATTAAGGTTGTAGGCTGGTTGCTGACACAAGATATCATATACAACCATTGATTGATGATGCATTAACACCTCATCAAAGTTTCAGTGTTATGATCGTAATTTTTTTATTTTTAACCTTTTACATCATATTCCATGGGTTAAAATTTAACTTACAAAATAAAAACATTGATTATATCGAAGAAAATGAGCAATAATCTAGAACGAAATCTAAAAAATGATGTTATATATTTTTATCGAAAAAATTATGAGTCCAAAGTATAGGATTAGGAAAAGTTTTTTAATTTTAGATTTGAACTTGGGATTTTTAGATTATCAAGTTAAATCGTCAATTTTATCACTAAATCAATCTATTTGAATTAAATTGATGATATATATAAATCTTATAAATATGGAATAGATAGAATGGTTTACAACCACAAGCATCCATTCTAGCAATAAGCCAAAAAAAGAATTTTGTCGAATAAGAAAACCCCATTTACTGTACTTTCTACATTATGTAACTATTTGTTTGGAGCCATGTAATTTGGAAGCTTAATTGTTTGTTGATAATTTTCATTGCCTCGAGATCAACTTTCCTCTTCTTCCAAACTTTCCAACATTGGTTGTGCCAAATCAAGTTCATGTCCCCATTTATTAATTTATTTCATCCAAAGTAAATTATACGGAGTATATTAGATAATATGTATCGATTGGTGATATATATGAAGACATCGTAGAGACATAGTTGTGATAAGATTACATATATAATTTTAATATTCTTAATTTAAATGAATCAATCACTTATTTATAAATAGATGGTGGTACGTTATGTATAAAAAAAGCTACATATTCAATCTTAGTATTCAATATTAGGTGATTAAAGTTTAGACAAGTATATATTTGTTATCTTAATGCTTTATAAGAGTGAGACTTTGTCATGAAGAAGCACTCATTTTCAATTTCATTTTAATTTTAAGATCTCTTTTTTTTATTTTCTAAAGACACTTTTCATGCAAATGCCCCTAAAAAACATAACAACATCATCCTCTCAAAACCAACCATCCTATGTGCCTACTAGCCATCACCACCCCCTCCCCACCTGCCCCCCCCCCACTCCTATCGCACCACCACCTCTCCCCACCCTACCTCCCACTCCCATTTTCCCTCTCCTCCTCATGATTCATCCCTCCCCCCTTTTCCCCTTTCCAACCCCCACCCTTTCACCTCTCAAAATCGTGGAAACCGAGATCTCAATTTCTTCCTCCTTTTCCTCAAGGACCCCACCCTTTCACCTCTCAAAATCGTGGAAAACCAGAAAGCGGGTCATAGTGTAGCATGAAGGAAGCCGGGTCTCTGAGGAGAAATATATAAGGGCAGGATAATGTTGGGATGGGAGAGGCGTAGCGAGAGGAAGGAAGTCAAAGAA
Organism: Lithospermum erythrorhizon; assembly: GCA_019722365.1. NCBI lineage: Eukaryota > Viridiplantae > Streptophyta > Magnoliopsida > Boraginales > Boraginaceae > Lithospermum > Lithospermum erythrorhizon. The sequence goes on from JADFUC010000294.1 coordinate 820,847, forward strand.
GTGACAAGTACGGTGTCAGAGAACTTGGCTGAGAGAACAGCATGCTATGATATTTTAATATTTCATTTAAAAGGCTGTAAAATAAAGCTGAAATTAAATTAATCAAAATGGTGCTAGTTAGCCAAATTTTAGTGTGTTATAGATCAAATGTATGTAGAACGGAGGGTGCAGATTGGGTTATCATAGTAAAGGATAATAGGTCCAACGAAAATGGTAGCAATTAAAAGACAAAGCCTACTTTTGCTGAATGGTGACTTCATTTCAACAGGAACATTATATATTTGCATTTAAATAAGTATTAGGTTACAGTTACTTTCATACATTGGTTGAACCCATTATTATCTATGTTTGCCCAGCAAGACCTAAGGTCAATCTCATACATATATGAGTATATCACTATATTGTAATTTCAAATACCGGATCAATATCATTAATTAACTCAGTACTTCATTGTTTTTCATAGGAAGAAAATTACACGCAATTAATGATTACCAAAACCATCTAATACCCCATGCTCAAGCTTTCGTGTACAACCTTGGGGGGTCTATCTTGGGCCTTTTTTTCACGAGGGCAACCAGATAGAAATATTATTACTTATTACTTAGAAATTTTTAAAATTTTATTAAGAGATTAAATGATATACAATCTTGAATTTAATAAAAATTATAGTACTTTATCGCTTGTTAGTTAACTACATACAATAGTTAAGTTTGAAGTTAAGATTTACACAATGAATTACAATATTGCAAGCACTGATCATGTTAAAGTAGCATCCACCAAGGAATAAATATCAATCTTTGAAAATGCTAATATTATTGTTCACAACTAAAAAGCACCGACTTCAATTTCCTCAAAGTAGCTAATCCAATGAACAAATGGTTGTTTAATACGGAGTATTTCCCATCACCACCTAAACTTCCTCTTAATCCTACTATTAGGTACTTTCTTTTGTCTACATCAACTTGATAGAAAATGTTGAAACGTTGGCCATTTTTCTTAACTGATCTACTTTAATAATGTTCATAATCCATCTTCATTTGCTAATTGACATAATAAAATGTGTATGGTTTTCCATGTAGATCATCTAGAAATTGCTTTTTGGAAAATCACTTAGCTCATCATCAATTCATTCACTCTTTGGTTAGTCAAAAAGGTTTTACCTGTTTGTTAAAATATGAAACGGAAAAATTCCCACTTGCTGATTGACTTCAACATCATAAAGTAGTGGCCAATTTTGACTTGAATAGCCAACTAATGATATTTATGGATGCGGAGACCTTGTTTGCTCCATAAATGCATGGGAAAACAGCCAGCTTTAACACGATAAGACGATGATTCTTCACGGCAAAATGTCATTATCAAATTATAGTCGGATTTATTATAAAGTTTATTTGATCGTTATTTTGTTCAATTTATCCATCATCTAAATAATTTCCTATATTACATTCTCCATTTTATATTAGAAGGCCTTTTAGAATTCCACACATATATTAAGAAAATTATTATAATATTGGAAATATGTAAATAGTTAGTATAAGTTAGTACTTCCTATGCAAGTGAACTAATAGAAGATGTTGTTTGAGTTAATCAAGTACAAAAGTAACTTTTAAACATTAATTTTTAACATTGAAATTCTAGAACCATATACATTTAAATAAATTAATAATTGCTAAAAGACCTTAGAATGGAGGGAGTATGTTATAAATGAGATTGTATTCTATTACTGATAATTAGTCTATAGTTGCATTTGAGCAAACCTTCTAACCAGAGATTTTTGTTTCCCCTCACGTACGTATGACAATTTCATGCTCTAGAAATTTCAACCATAACTTATGGATTACATTATTGTTGTCATAATGAGCATGATTATGATGACGACGGTGCATCATATAAGATGAGTTATTTACTTTGGATGTAGGCCAACGATATTATTAATACTAGTTATTTGTGAACGATTTAACTTGTGTAAATATTCATCTATTAATTTCATAATATTTTTTCATAATATAAATAATAAATTAAAATTATGTAACATACGAAGTATATAAAAGAAGAAAATATCATACCAGGCCACTATCATATTCTGAATTTTGGTACCTGACAATATATCAAAAAAAATAACCGGCGGCCTTTATTTTCTTTTTTGTTTCAGATAATTTTGTCAAATGTAAGTAAATATTGTGGAAATTAAATTTTGGGGTGGTTAGTTACTAAAAGAGTAAAATAGAAACATCAAAAGTTGGCTTCATTTGGTAACCGCCAATAGAACTCCTTAGACATTATATATAGTATAAATTAAAAAACTCCGTATGTATTAATTTTACTTAAATATTTTTTAATATTACCATATCCTTTATACAACATAAAATTAATATTAAAAACTGAATACAAAGAGTTATAATACAATTTACTCAAATGACACTATTAAAACGAAAGTAAAGTATCGACACTGTTCACGTACATAAGATGACATGTAAAGTTCGACCTCTTTTTTCAATTCATGATATATAAATACATGACATATGATTAGTGCACATCAAATGAGACATAAAATCTACTCTAGAAATTACTTGCTGAAAGTCAAAATTTGAGTTGGTTGAAAACTGATAACATGATAAGATTTTCTTTTCGCTCAGTCGACATGATGAATGAAGCTATGAGCTATGCTTCACCTCTTAAATAAGTTGAAGAACATGATGATAACTAGCCCTACTATGGTTCAGTCCAGTTTTTGTTACTAAATTTTATGTGTACTCATTGTTGATTCGGCCCAAATTCAAGAATATGTCATCTAATGATATATAATTTTAATAGATGCTTCGATTGTTTTAATTAAGAAAAATAATCTTTTAAAATTAATTTATGAAAGAAAATCGAGCGAATCAAACGAATGTGATAAATCGTCGTTTGGATAATATTAACTTTATTCTCAGAATACATTATATTCTTTGAGGTTGAATGTACCTATCCTAGGTGAATTAGGTAAATCTATTTTCCTAAATAAATAATTTTTAGAATTCAAACGGTATATTATCCTCCATTTACCTAGACCACTAAAACAAACGGATCATACTTCTGGCCGTGTTCATACATAAGATATCTTGTAATTTTAACAAATTAATAATGTCACGAATAATTATCCATACGAAATAGTTCATCGACAATCATGTCATTCACTATTATTTTCATTTCAAATTAATCTACTTCACTTTTCGGTACATAACTTAAATTATCACTATTCTTATATACATTATGAAAAAATTACAAAAAAAAATAATAATATTCAAAACAGTTTAAAAACAACCAATGGATATCAATTTTTATATTTTTTTTTGATTAGCTGCCAAAAATACCTGTTATCAAAAGTTTTAATAATGGAATTTAAACGCCATTTAATTCCAATGTAGCTGAAGATACATTGTTGAACTAAACAAATGTAACAAACAAACTATATTAGATACATTTAATTACCCACAAACTGAAATTCATTTTGCCCCTCTTATTGAAATTGCCAAAACTCCATTATTTGCATCTTCTCCTTTTTCTTTTTCATCAGCATTTCTGCCCTCTCCTCCTTCAATAATCATTAAGACCTTTTGTTGTCCATATTTTGCGCTCTAATATTATCATATCTAATAATTTCCTTTGTTTTCTGACCCCCTCTTTTGTCCTACAATATTATCTACAACACAAGGGACACTGATAACCATTTTCTTTGGAGAAAAGCTTGTCTCACAAGAGGTAAGACTAAATATGCCAACTCCTGAATAAATATTCTGTGTATATATCTGCATGATAGAATTGTTCTTTGTCTGGACATGGAAACCTTTCAATGGAGGGGAGCATAAGATGGTGGAACAAAATTGTGAGATGAAATGTAAGAGGCATGATAAATGAGTAAATTTCAAGACACCACAAGCCAATCCTATTATTCATTTCACCACACATAAAAATCTTTTTTTATTAACAAATACCAAATCGCTTATAAACGATCTAATTTACCCCTAAACAACTTTCCCATTTCACATTTCATTAAAAAAACTGTTTATTCCCTCAAATTTATTTACATTTACAGAGTTATCCTTCCTCCCCCACTCTCCCACCTAACATTTTCTCTCTAAAAATTTTCATATTATTAACTCCAAAAAGTTCTGTAGACTTCAAATAATGTGAATTATTCCTAAAATCTTTTACTAATTTAGGTATTATTTTGTTATTACAGATTATTTCGTTAATTACTTCAAATAATTTCTAAGATTGCTGTCAGGTGTTATTTCGAAGCTCGATGTTGTTATGTGTTTTATTTCACAAAAGTTTCTGAATCTTTATAGTTTTTCGCGCTTACGTTGCTATTTGTGATATTTTTGTTTTATTCGACAAAAGTTTGAATTTTAGTTTTTCATATTTATAATGTATAATCTGTCAGAATCTCTAAGATAACATATTATAATATGTTTTAATCCTCGCAGATAACATATATATCATCAAAGATAACATATTATAATATGTTATAACTTAGTATAACACATTATCATATGTTATAACACAAGATAACTTAATATAATTAGGCATAACTAATTTCATAATGTCGTGGTTTTATACTTGAAAATATTATTTAAGAATAGTTGATAACTGTAGTTCCAATTGATTTGTGAAAACGTTAACAATTGTTGATCGACTGAAAGTATGTACTAAGCGAGTAAAGTATCAGGTCTCGTGCGTTTATTTGATTTAATAGCCATGTACATTTTTGTTTTTGTTTTGATTTTATTAAATGTTCATTTTCCGAAATTGCATTATATAAACGTTACTTTTGTTTTGCTTTTGATTTTTTGACTGTATACTTTGGTTGTTGTATTAACTTTGGACATATTTTAATGTCACCGTAAAATACGTATGAGCCGAGACAAGATGAAGGTTAACAACAGCGTATTTTTGTTGTTTACAAAGACATCCACTCCTATTTTCTGATTTAAAATTGGACTGACGCCAGTTAATACAAGCTCATCGACCTACTCTTCAAACTAGAAGATTTCGCTTACGCAAAGTCCCAATTTCTGGGTGCAAGGAAATGCTTGCTGACAACTGGCCCAAAGAATGCTTTTGAATTTGGCCAGATCGAGTTCTGCGATCGGGTTTGCAAGCTGACTATACCCGACTATAGACGACGATCCTATTAGCCCCCTTCCAAGACCTATTTTCCACTGGGGGAGTTCACTCTTCCATCGCCATTAAAATTGATTCGATGCACTACGATTATAACATATTATAACATATTATACCGTATTATAACGTATTATACTGTAACAAATTCTGTTATATGGTTACATAACGTATTATATAGTAATATAACACGTTATAGCATAGTATATTATATTATATTTGATTATATTAAGTTACTTTTACATATATGTAAAATTTCAGCAAACAAACGAACAAAATATAAGGTCAGCTGATTCACTCTAACTCAAATCGATCAAAAAACTAAGAAAAAATAAATCTCTTACCTTTATTCCTTCCATAAAATTTGGTAAAGAATCACAAAAAGAAAACGTTGAGGAAAAGTTGGGACAGTTATTGTTGGCGAGTCAAAGCGAAAAAAAAAAGAAAAAGAGAAAAAGACTAATCCGACGCAAGAAGAAACGAATCGAATGGTGGAAGGAAAAAGCAGTAGTGCTATGCAAGAAGTTAAATCTAAATCCTGCAGGTGTTTCACACAGATTGACGATGAATGAGGCAATTATCATTTACAGAAAATTACAAGATTTTGTTAATAAAATTTTACATACACAAATAACAGTGCTGATCACAGATTCTTCAAAAATTCTCCACGATATATCAGGGGTGTATAAAGGAAAACTTCATGTGACAACATTATTCTAAATTATATTGTTAATTCAAGAATACTGAATGCTCTCAAATGCTTATCTATAATTTGATGCAGATTCTGAATTGAGAAGTCACTAATGTAAAAGTGGAAACAAAATCCATCCTCAGTGTTCCCTGCCAGAGATGGCCACAAGTATAAGGAGAAGACTTCCTGAAAGGACAAGACAGTAGCTCAACAAGCCAATCCTGTCAGGGGGATAGAGTGAGTCCCAACCATTTCTCCTTCAAGACCGATAGATGCAAACTCAGCATCCACACCCTGAGAAGAGTTATCAAACCATGTGAGCTTTTAATGAGGGGAAGATTAAAGGCTGATCGATAGGCTTGATGAAACGTGAAGCTGCAAAAAACCGAAAATATCCTAACAAGCTGTGGTTTGCTAGCCTAAGATCTTCCAAACAAGAATTACCTAATACTTCTGAATCTACAAGAACACGCCAATCTTGTATTATTAAAGAAAAAGCATGCATACTTCTTCTTTCCTTCTCGACCTAGATCTTCTAGCAAAACTCTGCTAAAAAGGCTACATCACAGAATAGCTAAAACAGCAGCAAAGTATGTTGAAAAGAAGCAAAGCTTGTCTGCTAGACCTCTGAGTTTGAAGAAGAGTAACAATGTAAAAACAAGAAAAATAGTAGAAGTTTCTTTCGTGGCTTGATCAAGGACTTCTCCTACACCTATATCTTCCTCCGAGAGAGTTGGAGGTCCTGAAACTGTTAATGTTCCACATCCACAAGAAGATGATCCTCAACCATCTGTTACGGATGAAGAAGTCTCTGCAATGCTTTGAGCTGGCATGCTTCCAATGAACAGGTCCCCATTGATTACTTCTTTGCACAAGCACGAGATACCTGATGATGTTGTGAAGGAGAAAGAACGACGACAAACCTACTTTTGGCTTGAGAAACAATATGAATACATAATCCAAAATTGGCTTCATTCACAGGTCAACGAAATTATGCTAAAGATTTCGATCAAACCATAAAGCTGAAAATCACGTCAGTATCATATCGTGATTTCCAGAAGCGAGAGAAATGACAGCTTATAACTACGCCCTAAGAGTCTTTAGTGAACGCTGACGACTAATGGCGCAAAACTTTCTACGCTAAAGGCTCCGCAGTGTGCAACCGGGAAAATGAGCTCGAACAAGCAGTTCAGGTGCGACTCATGGACACCTAATGCAGTTCCGAAAAGCGGGGGGTCGTAAGAGCCAACTTTTGCTTCCGGTCGAAGTTCGGGTTTGCACATTTCAAACTTGAAAATCTAATTTGATTCTAAGATTCAACCAGTTACATTAATGCTTTATCTGGCCATTAAGTGTTTAATGACCTTAATGTAGACGCTAAGTTGTTCTCATATCAATAAATAAAATCCATCAAATTGTATCATTACAAATAAAAAATAGGCATACACGTTAATGTTAAACCGGTAGCACCCATTCTCTCATTTCGTTTATTTTCTCATGATACACGCCTCATAGCTTGCCTGGTCAGATCGGCATTCGCCATAGCCAAGCCGACCTATGGGGTCATTTTATCCCTCTAAACGATCACCTCTACTGCCCCAAAGCACTGCTTTTAAGAGGCCGACCAGTTTTGGGGCCGAAAAGCTGACGCGACTTCGATCCTGGCTTGCTTTTAATTTTAACCATTTGATTGTAATCTCGCTTTCTTTTGCAGAATTCAAGCTCATCAGAATTTTCAGACAGATATCAGATTATTTCTTTCGCAAGACTGTCAGATAAATTTCCTAAGCCCTATTAGCTTCCCTACATTTATGCTCCTAAAAGTAAGCAGAACCATATATTCATGAGAAAAGGATATTAAGATAATCAAGACGGTTCTGTTCAAGCAGAACCACATATTCATGAGAAAAAAGGATATCAAGATCATCAAGACCCCTACATCTGATTTTGTAAATAAAGATGCAACAAATAGTAGCATGAATACGGAAAAAGCAAAACATCAGAATGTACCTAGCAAAGAAACCAGCAGCTTCAATCTTGAATCTCAATTGTTGCAGGAGCAGCTTGAAGTCAATAATACCAATTCAATAAATAAAAAATTGTACTCGCCAGAGGATCAGCAAGGTGGAAGTCAAAGATGCAATTGAACCAATGAAAAAGAAGGGAAGATTCAAAAGAAGAAACAAGTTGTTAATTTTAGAAACCAGAAGTGAAAAATATTGCATCCACAGAACCAAAACAACAATCAAAACCAGACCCTGGACCAGCTCCTTCCCCTGCCCATGCACCTGAGAATACACTAACGGTAGCAGCAAACCGCGCAAATCTAGTAGACGGGGAAAAGGAAGAAAATCAAGTTAATCTCAAAGAAACCGAGGTGAAAAATATTACATCCCCAGAACCAAAACCACACCAACTCCTTCCCCTGCCCGTTTACCTAATGATACACTTACTGTTGAGTTGTGAAGCCATTTCGGCTGTTTCTTTTGAAAAGTTTCCATCGAGACCATGGTCTCATGGGTCTGGATGACTTGTGTGACTGAGGCAGTTTGGGGCCTAATTGTTGCCTAATCTGAGATATAAGCAATTTTATATCACTTCGCCTATAAATACTAAGTGTTGCTTTTATTTAGCTTTTATTCATTACACAAATACTAAAATTTTAAATAATCATTCTGTACACATGTTTCCATAATATTTTTTGCTAACATATTTTGCAGTTTCATACAGATGATATTAAAATAATCAACATAGACATAATAAAGCAGAAAATAGAACAATCTTTCCTGCTTATTAATTCATCCAAGAAGAATAACAAGATTACTTTCTCACATCGGTGGCTTAACCTCTATAAATTTCGCTATTCGCTTTTTATTTCTCAAGAATTTAAAATCTTGTCGCTCTTATTGAATGCTTCAAACTCCGGTAGATGAGGCCATAAATTATAACACTGTACGCTCTAGCTCGGTTGCGAAGCCAAGAGTCAATGGTCAGACGAAGCGAGTTGCGACACGCAAGGTGTAAAAAATTTCCATGAAATCATTTTCCATAGCTGGGTGCTACGGAGGATTATCCGATGGAATAAGCCAGACATAAACCATCGCAGGTTCTGTAAGCATTTAGAATGATGAATGACGTAACTAGACAGACAAGCTGGATCGTATCTTCCTTATCAGCGAATTTGGCGCACGTTGCGGCGAACTACCACAAAGAGGTCACCATGTTTTGTAACTTGTATTTAGAAACTCCGTTTGGAATCAATGAAATTGATTCCATTTATTATACTGCGATAATCACAGATCAATTCATTTACTACAGGGCAAATGCGATTATCACTTAGTTGCTCAACTTGGCATCAGATATTACTAAAGGCCTCTACTGATAATTTAAGTGCTATGAAATGATCATGATCTACCATTATTCCGTTATAATAATAAGAATTTAATAATTACTATTATTATACAACTTATTATTATCCTGAAATTTCTGTAAAATCACACACAAGCCAGCTGACGCTAGCTTATATTTCATGCATTTAAATGAAAAGAGACCGTATAATCGGTAAACGTATTTCTCAATTACGCTGCTCTACATTTTATGAATATCGATTGAACAAATGTAATCAATTAAATGGGCTTATTTAATCGTCAAAGAATTTTAAAAGATTTATCGATAACTCAAAGATTATCGAGAGTCAATTATTACTATTTAATTGCCTAATTAAATACTAATCTCATTAGCAACTCATTGTCTTAACGAACTAACAGCGAACGTACTGCCTATCACTTAAACTTTTAATTTTGCCTGGCTTTTAACCTATCCCTATATAAGAGGCTTTAAGTATTTTTCTTGTTAGCTACACAATCTTTCATAAAACCCTAATGTTCCCCTTTAGTCGAGATTTCCTCCCAAGTTAATTTTCTTTGCTATTGTTCAACCTTCTTTAATAAAGATAAATCGCTTCTTCGATTCAACATCTCCCATGATCAACTGTAGATATCATACTTATCGATATTACAACAAGCGAGCCGAGTGTTCAATTCACGCTACAATTCGTTGCGGATTAATTTTACTCCACAGATTGTAAAGATCATTACATATTGTACTGCGCGTTTTTTGAATAATATAGTAAGCTTTTAAGATCCCCGATCTATGATTCAGATTTATACCATATATCCATAGATTTTTCCATCAGTGGCATCAAGAGCCAAATTAAAGTTGATTTACATTTGCTTTTATTTCTATTGCTTTGTTTTTATCAATTTTTATTTCGACACTCTTGTTCATATTTAATTGATAAAATATATGACGAATAAATCATGTTCTGATTATTGATTTACACACGCTGCTACAAGTTTGGCGATGCATTGCATTATCATATTGCTAATACTTCGATTTTGTTTACAATTAAAAGCGACAATTTAATTTGCTTATCCTCAAACAGCTTAGAAACGCGTTGGGGCGCCAGAGAAAAATTTGTAAACTTACAAACTAATTTTTTCTCTGAACCCAGATAAAGACGTAGAAGATCTCCATTAAATTTTATATTTTTTTGATTTTTTCTAAGATTTCAAAACAAATTTGAGATTTCAATCGTTTAATTAATAATTAAATATGAAAAATTTATTTAATGAACCACCAGTGATTGTCAAGAAAATTATTGCTTAATGTGTTCAATTTCATAAATTTTGAAAATTTTTGTAAGCCTCCAAAATCCATTTTACAAACGAATTAAATTAAATCAAAAACCTGAAGTAAATATTGAATATTACTATAAATCAAGCCTACCGACTCGGGCGACCTTTTCTAATGGGCGCCAGTCCGTGTCGGATCGGGCCGATTTGGCACCAAAATGACGGCCGGATTCCATCGACCTACACAGCGGCTCCGCCGTGTCGACGATCGGCCGTCAGGAGTAATGGGTCGTCCGAGTCCATCATGACGTGTGCCCTAATTTCAAACCCTAATTCGAATTTATTCCTTACTTTGCTTTCATAAAATTATGGGATCAGTTATATTTCAGTTTTTATTGATTATTGTCATTTTAATCACCTAATTGATTGTAATTAATTATGTGACGACAATTAATTAATTTCCTTTATATTATATCTTTAAAATTAATTTAAAAGCCGATATAACAATTATTGCAGAATAATTTCACTACTTAATATATTTTAGAATATATTTGTGATAAATATTTTCTACAATATGTATATGGTTAATACTATTGGGTAATACTATTAATCGACATGCGTATGATAATCAGTTTATATTAATTAATTTTAATATGTGTAATTACATGGATTAATTAATTTGATAATTATTAAACATCCATTTTCCAATTCCATTTAAAATATTTATTAAGTTCATTTATACGATTTAATAAAGTGCCTATATTTTGTAACGGTGATCGAAATTCACCCATATGTATATCGCCCATTTATTTATTTTTCCTACCGCGAATCGTCAGAAATCTACCTTTCCGAGCCATATTTTCAGATTTATTTATTTATTGTTTTACCCACAACCTCGCAGTTCGCCTAAGACAAGCTATGATATAAATATCAGAATAAAGTTCAAGATATCAAGATCATTTCACTGCAAGGTATCATGATTTCTGCTGATTCAAGACAAGATACAAGACCAGACGCATGCTAAAAAGATTGATAAATACTTGTAATAGGTTTTAGGGCCATATCGTATATCTCTCTCGAATGTACAAGATTACTTGTTTTATTTTTTCACGTTACATGTATCGCTTGATTGGCGCGCTTAGCATGAGCAAACGAAAACAATGAATAATAATCTCTCACCACCAAATTTGGAAGAAAGATCGCCCAATTTTAAAGTTAGTGCAATCAATCAGATCAATCGCAAGACACCGTGATGCGGGTGTTACAGCAATGTTTCATTTTGATATGCATTAACGATCATGCCAGTTATTTCACTAACGCTGCGCTTTCGTGATGATCAATCCAAGTAACACTTTGTTTTATATAATTTGCTGATAACCTACTATTATACTCTGATTCAAACGCATGCTAGCCAAGGCCGCTTGAATTTAAGCATAATAGGTCTCTTGATACTAATATATTTCTACGAGATTCAAGTATTAGTATTTACTTTACAATTTATTTGTAACTGCTTAGCATGATAGTTTACTATTAATTCTCATATTTTATTTACTTATTCTTTGTAATTAATATGGCTACCACTATCATATCTAAGCATCCTGTCAGCCAAAGACTAAAAGTGTGTTCGAATAACTCGAATTTTGACGAAGTTGGTCTCGAAATCCCGAGAATCATTCTCAAGCAAGATCAATACGCAGCGAACAATAAGGCCCGAAACTCAACGATAGTGCCTCCATCTTAGTGCGGATCCCACAAAAAGCACACAAGTCCGACGTCATGATGCCATCAAATCTCATGCCGCTTAACAGGAACCTTCGCTCCAAATTAATATTTAAAAGCGCTACAGCATATTTATTATATACCGGCAACTTCGAGAATTATTCGAAGAAGCTGGGGAACGAGAGATATGGACACCGCCCGTGTTTCCTCGTGATGTTCTGGAACTGACAAAGTCGCAAGCCTTCATATCATTAAAATGATCACTCGTCGATCGACCACCTCGGGCACCACCGTGTTCCAAAGAACCGGTCATGATCTCATCCAAGCTCTTCCGCATTAAATTCTCTCGCTTGTCATGAACTTCAATACGCATGTTTGAGCTTATCTCTAAACGAACCGCATAGCATTTATCACTTAACGCCGAGACGAACTCGGTAAAGACTAAAACTTCTACTCCTTCGCTTTCGTGGTCCAAAATAAGCAAAAGCTTGCTAAGAAGAAATTAATGGGCAAGGCCAAGTACTTGGGTGAATCCCGCTGAAATTTTATGACAGAAGATGATGTCATTATCATGAAACCTAGGTCACTGTGTCGACCAAGCAAGTGAAGTTCACAGACATGATAAAATAAATGGTCTCACGACCGCCTCACTTGGCTGTGTATGTATATATTATCAAGTTTGTACAACTTCTAATTCTACTGTGGGTGCTAGACACCGTCATGTTCTCATATTTGTCGTAATACGCAGGAACTCAAGCCGGGCAGACTGAAATAGGAAATTGACCATACATGAAATGACGGGGCGTCAGAGTCTCTCAGTGAGGGATCCATTAGTTTAAATTTACCCACGGGCCTTTGTTAACTTATCACCGGTTTACTATGTACCGCAATTTGCTGGAATATTATTTCTATTGCCAATAATGATGGTTTTTCATTTTCAATAGACCGCGAATAATCTTAGATCACTGTGTACGTGGGATAAAGGTTTGGTACTCTTTCCTTCAAAATGGTCTATACGCTTTTAGACATGATTAACGAGTCATATAACATAAACTAAAACGAATGTGTTCTACGACTTAAAACCAAACATACCTATGGCATCAAGCAGATCGGTTCACATTAATGGAGAACCTAATCAAGAAAACTCCACCAGCGGAATACTAAGGTTTCGATTATGAATCATACGATAAGCATGAAAGTGTTGTCTTTTGGGAAAAATGACCAAAACGCTTTCACTCGCTTTGAAACGAAAAGCAAGAATCGATTTATCGGGACTCAAGACGACAGATGCGCTAACGAATACATCCGCAAAGCAGGGAGGTTATAACTAATTTCATTACATTTATCGATGATTACAGATACGGTTTTCAGGTATCCGACGAGACACAAACACGAAGTCCTTTCGAGAAATTCAAGGAATTCCAAATGAAAGATAAAAAACCAATCAACAAGACAATAAAAGATTCTCCTGGCCCGATGTAGATGGAGAATATTTGAGTCACGAAGTTCAATACTCATCTTGTAGAGTGCGGTATTGTTTCACAACTCACTCCAGCCAGAACGCCACAAAGATAACGGGCGTGTCCAAAGGAGAAATCGAACCCTTCGATATGGTTCAATCTATGACGCCTATCCGACTACCGCTAATTTCTATGTGATACGCACTTCAAGTCACGTGCACTTACCTTAAAATGATGTTCAACCAAGTCACAGATAAAACCCTCACGAACCTGGCTCGGGAAGATTCCTAAGTTGTGCTTTTTCTCAAGATTCGGTCAGAAAGCTTACGCAAGAGATTAACCAGCATACTTCTGCGCCTAAATATGATAAATGCTATTTCATGTGATATCCAAGTGGAAAACAATTGTTACTACTTCTACCTCAAGCAGAGAATAAAATCTTCATCATAGAACAGAGTATTCCTCGAAAAGGAATATTTGTCTGTAAGGACTAGAAGTAACGGTGTTCAAACCGACAGACGACTTCATCGCCCTGGGCCTCGGGGTACGTATTTTTGTCTCAACGGTGGAGCAAGATTCGCGAGGTTCCAAACAAGAGTACCGTCGATTCTACAACAAACATGTAGTACATCGCAGTCATTCAAGCCGCTTAAAGCAAGCATGCTGATAAAGAAATTCGTGACCAAAGTTGGGCGCGAGTACCTAACATCGGTGACCAAAGGAGTCAGCTCATGATAACATCGGGGCAATAAATTTCGCTGGGTGAACCCCGAGCACATCACAGTCCAAGCACGCACTTTAAAGCATCACCGACAGACATGCTGATAGAAAGTGATGTCAAAGCATGCAAAGTGTAAATGAGGCCAATTGCCGACCCCTTCACTAAACCACTAAGTCAGTGCAAATCATGATTTAGTACGCAATAACATGTCTTAGACAGACGTCAGGCCAAGTAGGTTGCTGGAGTCAATATGTATCTATTATGCATGCGAACAAATATTTGAATATTATCAGTTTTATATTTTAATATATTTATTTGCTATGTCTATATGTTTAAATTTACATATAATATACATGTACAGATTCGATGAAAGGGAGGTTAACTTTAAAGAATCTATGTTTTCAGAGGTAAATACTTAACTCGTTAATTACACCTCTTCAAGCCTGTAAACATAGGATACCAAAAGGCCTTTGGCCGACGCCGATAGTTGGGGGCGACAACATCATATACTTTCATGACACACTTTAAGGGTTAGCCTAATGACTGTAGATCGCACAACAATTGCAAGGAGCACCGCCCAAGTGGCAAGCCGAGCTGCTGAAAAATCATTTCTAGAATTGATCCATTTATTATACCGTCATGTATTACCAAGCAGATCAATTCATTTACCACCGGGTTAAATGCACATTTAACTTAGCGCTCAACTTAGTAATTGTATATTACTAGCGCAGTGCTCATGATAATTCTGGGTGGGTTATGAGCGATTGCTAGATCTACTATTAATCGTTATAATAATAGTAATTGGTCAATTATTATTATTATACAACTTAATACTATCCGAGCCTGTGGGCGTCAGCTACTACAAATTTATCGCCAGCTTATATTTCATATGAAATTAAAGAGAATCGTATAATCGGTAAATGTATCAATTACGCTTCTACATTTTACGAGAATATCGATTGAACAAATAGAATCAATTAAATAGTTATTTAATCGTTCGAAGTAATTTTAGTATTTATCGATAACTTGAAAGATTATTGATATTAATTCATTACTATTTAATTAATCTAATTAAATAGTTCAACTCATTAGCAACTCATTAGTGTCTTAACGAACTAATGTATTAACCCAGTCGCCTACTTAACGGCCGCTTATGCGCTTGCTTTTAACCCAGCCTCTATATAAGAGGCTAGGTTTTTCTCAAAGAAGAATAAGAATAATCTTATCAAAAATCCTAAATTTCACCCCCTAGCCGATTTCTCTCCCAATAATTTTCTTGGGATTTTGGTTTTGTTCAACCTTGTTTTACTAGCATAAATCAGCTTCGATTCAACCTCTCTCAAAGGATCAACTAGAGATATCATACGATTGATATTACAACAAGCGAAATATGAGCTCAAATTGACACAAGGAATTCGTCATGATTTTGTTGAATTTACTCCACGTATCAGTACTGGGTCATTACATATTGTACTCATGCATTTTTGAATAATGTGCAAACGCTTTTAAGATCCCCTCTGGATCATGGATTTGTATTTATACTCATATCCCGAGAGTTTTCTATCAAAACCTTCGCAACCAATAAGGTACTTCTCATGAAAAAGCCGTTTACCTTAAGATGTCGACGATACACTCATACGTAGACACCTTAATGATTTCAATACCATTATCAATAAATTATCGAATTTAGACGTTAATGTTGGCAAGCATGAAGTCCCTCATTTTTGGCTGCTTGCACCAAAGTTGAGCTAATGCAGGCCAGCATAATTTCAGAGGGCAATGCGTTGAACTCAAGGTGGTTGTAGAACATATCTTGTCCGGAGTGAGTAATGTAGTTTTACAGAAAGCCAAGGCCCCTAAAGGTTGCATAAGCTATAGGAAGAGTAAGAACGGAGCATAAATATTTTGAAAACGCGAGATTACGTGAGTGTAGAAGAGGTGACTTCGTGTGTCAAGCTGCAAGACGGGTCATAATGTAAGAGGCACTGAAGTTAACTAAAGGATGTTTCATGCTATTGAAATGATTATTTCGATGTGTTTTTAAGTATTCAAGTGAATGCTTGCTGATGATAATAAATTCTCGAAAGATCGCTTCATACTTCATTTACGCATGTAGATGTAAATCCCTATTAAATTACAATTTAGAGCCTTATAAAAATAATATGTTTCTCATATATTTAAAAAAAATGTATTACAATCAAAATTTAATATTAAATTAAATATAAATCATTACTCAAAATGCTTAACTAAAATAGACAAATACTTATAGGTTATAGCCCATTTATTTTATCCATTGACTTTCTTTGACTTAACTCCATTTATGACCCAAATCAATGCCCAATTTTTCTTTAAGCCTAATTCCTAAATACTACCACTACTATCTTGTTCTTATCATGTTCTTGAAACTAATATTTATTAACTTAATTTTTTACCAAAATTGAAATAAATATAATTTAAATACAAAATAAATACCAGAATTTTTAAAATAATTACTTAAGGCAAAAAATCCACTAAATAATAATACTTCTATTTCAAAATAGACGATTATTTGTATTTAAAATGCTTTATTAGCTGACATAAAAACTATATCAGATTATAAAGTTTCATATCGAAATGTAAAAAGTTACATTAGAATTGTAAAAATATATATTAAAATTGTAAATAATCAACTATTGTAAAAAAAGTAAAATATTTCTAGACGATCACAGATTTTGAAACTGGACGAAGATAACAAAAAAATCTAAACTTTAGTTTATTAAGTAAATTTTTTAATTTATTTCGATTTTAAATAAATAATACTTAAAAATTCGAAATAATTACTTATAAAATCGAAACTTTTGAAATTATGTTGATACTTAAAATTGAAATAATTACTTATATAACAACATAAAATTATACATAATAATTTAAAACAAAAAATTGCGTTAGAAAAATTGAAACTTTTGAAATAATTGTTTTAACTATAAAAATTAGAATCAAAAGAATAAAAAGATATACCTTTCTTGAACTTTTGTGAATAATAATCCAAGACAGCAATGTTTTATAGTGTTTTAATATGACAAGATTCGGAAGACTTTCTTTCATTCGAGGAGACACTGTGAGAATATCAACAAATGAAAATCCTCATTTCCTTCTTCTTATAGTCTTATAATTGTGTCTATTTTCCTTCGAGGCTAAGACTATTGAGAATATCAACAAATGAAAACCCCCATTTCCTCTTGTGCCTTTTAAGGTGAAAGGTTCATTTTCCTCGAGCAAGACTAGTAATATCAATAAACGAAAAACCCTCATTTCCCTCTCGTACTTTTTATACGGCGGTTCAAGGTTTAATTTGTGTTAATGGATTGGGATCTCTTTACTTGACCATACAGCAGCGCCCTTTTGCACTTATTTTGGTTCAGCGTCATTCTATAGATTGTTGTATCTAGTCTCGATTGGTTTGGTAAAAATTTATTTTAGAAATTTTGATTATGGTTTCTTTTTAATAAAAATTCATCGCTTGATAACAAAAAAAAATGATAGAGGATGAGAGGGGGTGCTTTTCAAAGGGGGGAATGAAAGGAAGATGGAAGAATTTATTTTGTGTTCACTAAAGTACTTGATTAGGCAACATTATTTATTTTATAATTTATAATAGGTTTTAGTCTTAATCTAAACTGGCTACAATGAGGGTTTACAATCAAGATTGTTTGTTTTCATAGCATATATATAGGTTTAGTCTTAAACTAAATGGACTACACTCAGGCCCAACCGAGTATGAGTTTTGAGCCTTTATCCAATTTCTTATATGCACAATATTAATATATAGATTCATCCCTAATGTTAATCTTAACTATTTAAGTTTCTTGGGGCGCCAAGCCTTAGAGTTGAAAATGCATGGTGAAACGTGGTTAAGAACAAATTGGGAAAAAATAGGCTCAAAATATCAATTGTGAATTAGGTTTTAATTTGGCAAAGGATAAAAATTACCACATATTTTTTTGTTAGAATTTGAAATAGGTTAGAATTTGTCAAAAATTATCATAAATGTCAAACGAACTGTCAAATTTAACAAAATTCTGAGTTTGATACAATTTTGCACAAGACATCCAAGAATGCCTAAAGCTTAAACTAAGCATTTATCTAATATGCATTTTTTGAGAAACACTGGTGATGTTTGGATGCAATTCGTTTTCATATATGGTGTTTTTGCACATATTATTCCAAGAGATGTGTGTACAAGCATTATCGTATCATATACGAATGCGAAAGTATTGTACAGGTGAAAAGTGAATTTTGTAAAAGATAATAATACGGAAGTTGATTTTGTAATAATTTTTCATGTGGAGAATTTTTCCAACTAAGCATGTTATTTAGGTTATACAAATTTTAGTACTGATTTTCAGAACGGAGATTCAACCCAAGTACTTGATCGAGCGCCAAGACTACAAACCACGCTAAATAAGCAACCACAATAAAGTAACCCTCAGCGATGCATCAATTTCGCTAGTAAATATCGCAGAGTAATCAACTCACGACCTCACGATCGCAGTCAAATACTCCAAAGAACTCGACCTCACCCTTCATGATCTCTGGCTTGCGCTGGCAAGTGCCTTGAACTAGCCATGTCTTTATAGCTTCTGATTCTAAGTCTGATTGGGTGGTCTCTCTTGGGGTGGTTCTTGTTCGAGCTTCTAGATGTTGGCTTACGCTGGCTTCGTGGACTCCTATATCGGTTTATTGTCACAGGAATATTCGCTACCTAATACCTAAGACATGTATGATCTGACATCTATCGACCTAAAGATAGTTCCATGGGGTAGGAGCAAATTTTAGTACTCATTTTCTTGTTTCTACTTGCTATTGTCATCCATCTACTCGAAAATTACATTAGCAGGTAATAATTTAAGTACAAAAATAACACTCAATTCTTACTTTCGGCGAAGTTATTTGAACTAGAGAAAGACCATTTCAATATTTAAAATTCAATCACACATGAGACTATGCAGTCGAATATGAAGTCATTTCCAACATCTACCACATTCTAATTTCCCTAACAATTTGTTGGTTGAAACACCATCAAGGTACCAGTACTAAGTGAAGTTAAGCTCTCCTGCTTCGTCCCCTGAGTATGGACGTGTTCATCTTTATAGGTAACAATCAACATCGTTGAATCATCGCTTGCCCTCTCCACATGCTTTCTTGCTGGGCATCCCCTCACAGTACTACATTTATAATACCCCCTACACAAATAAAAACAATCTATTAGCTTCATGCACTTTAAATAATTAACAATCAATTATATTTACATTGCTAATAATTATTTATGAAAAGCATAATGTTTGATTCAAATTCTTGAATTCATAAGTCAAAGCCCTGGAATAATTACCTTGGAAATGATGATCCCTTGATTGGTTTCTGACCATATTTCCTCCATGAATACTCGTCCGGTGGTATATCAGCTAATTTTGAACTAGCAGCTGGAACTCTGATAGTTTTCTTGGTCCTATTTTTCCTGCATATGTTGAATTGCTATAATATTAGCTTAATTATACTACATCAAATTATTTGTAATAGACGTTTTCAAATTTTCGATATAAAAATCTGATTATGAATAACTGTCTAATTTTCTTATTAAAAACTAATAATAATAATAATAATATGATAATGTTTTTCAAAACAACACCAACGAATTCTATTTTATACTTGTATTAATTAGAATAATAAATAAAAGTTAGTTCGTACTAAACAACCATCTAAATCAATGAAAACGTTAATTATTTGTGAAAGTATTTTAGAATAAAAGTTGGTTCAATTAGAGTCATTAAGATAACGACTTGTGGGCACAAAGAAATAGTCAAACAAAGAAATCGTCAACAAAGTATAATTAAAGCAGTTGAGAAAAAGTCAACAAAGTCGTCTATTTATCATTAAAGCAATACGTACTGATCGAGACAACCACATTAAATATTCACAAAAAGTCATAGATTCTGGCTTTGCTAAAATACGCTGTACCATATAGTCAAAATAACATGATGCTAAAATACCCAGTACTCATATTTCAATAGATCTGTTAAACATTCTACCGAATATGTTATTACATTCGTTAATATGTATATGATTTTGTTTTTACAAATTAATTTTAAAATAAAACTAATACATATATTATAATATTATAAAATGTAACATAAAAGTCAACGAATAACATGATGTCGAAATATTAGTATGTTACCTTTTCTTACAGTGACAATTCTTGGAGGCGGAGACGCTGCCGTCATGTTCTCGACACCTTTTCGCCGCCGCTAGTGTTGGTTTTCCGGCGGAGACACTTCCCTCTCCGGTGACAACCGAGGACAAGAAAGAAGACGAGGTTGTTGAAGAAGTCACAAAAGGAACATCACAAGCTTTCATCTTGGTAGCTTTAGAAAAGTCCAAAGTCAACGGTTTTGGTGGTAGTGTAACAGTTGGGATTAATTGGGTATTTTGGGGGGGTGGTGGGACTTGAATTGGTGGTGGTTGGATCGAGGGGCCACGGCGGAAACGGGCATGGCCGTTTCGGTTTGAGGTGGAGATGGAGATGGCTTTCTCGAGAGAAATGGTGAAATCTAAGAGTTGTTTTGAGTGAATTTGTTGTTGTTGTGGTTGTTGACTTTGTTTTTGTTGAGAAACCAAGTTCACCATTTGCTCCATTGATTTTAGTCCGGCGGTGGCCGCCTCCTGTAGGGCGGTGGTGCCGGAAAATCTTGAAAGCAAGTCAACCGTCATTTGATTTTCCGACCAAAGAATTTAGTACAATTGAAATAATTGAGAAAAAGAAGAGAAAAGTTGAGGACTTTTTTGTGTATAATGAAGATGTTGAAGAGTTTTGTAGTAATAAAATAGGAAAGGTGACCGGCTAAAATGGTAAAAGTCAAAGATTGGTTTACAATTTGTTGGGGTTTTGGAATTTGGTGGGGCTATTTTATTTAGATAAATTTAATAAAAAGTGGTTGAAATGATGAAGTAATGTAGTGGAATAAGAGAGAGAAGGTTCAATTTGAAGAATTTTGAATTTATTATGGGGAAAAGACAAACTATGAATTGGAAAAAGATTGGGGGGTCACATGTTTTGAGCTTGGTTTGAGATAATAAAGTTATATGTGATAATTAAATCAAAAGTTTGTTGATTTTATTCATTAAAATACTTGTTAAAATATTTAATTTAAGATTGATATATTTTGTTTTAATCAACATGTATATATTATTATTAAATTTTGTGAGCTGTCGACATGTGAAAAGATAATAAAAATGTAAAAGAGGAGAATAATGTGAACATTAAGTTTCACTCATGATTATACGAGGACAAAATATTTGTAGACACTCGAATTTTATTAATTATTTTTAATTTAATTTATTTAAATTAATTAAAATAATTAAATAAAGATTAATCGCACAATTACATATATCGATTAGGGCTTCGATCGAGCCTCCAATTAAAATCGTGCACATGTAAATTAAGGGTTCCCGATATTTTAACCATCTAAAATTAATTACTAGGGTAAAATTAGGGTTTATTATTAAATTAAACCTAATTTTATATTTCATGTGGTGATGTGGCATTAAAAAATTATTCTCTAAATTTATGGGATTAAAATAATAAATTGGAAAAGAAAATCAAAATAAAAACGAAAGTTTATTGACAAACGAACTCAAAATGACGATACTATAGAAAATGTCAGGAACTAGGGAATAACATGTTACCCGTGGAACAAGATAGAATCAAATGCGCCGTAAACAAAGTCCGCGGAGTTTTGGAATTAAAATATTATTTTAATATTATTCGACGGCTCGTATTTTCGCTTCAAAACTAACAAGTAAAATCGTAATCCACCCGTGATACTGGATCAATCAATCATAAGAAATCTCGAAGCCTATAAATACTCTAATTCATTCAAAATTTCATCCCGAAACACACAAAAAATACAAAGAAAAGCTCCCCGGTAATTTGAAGATAAAGAATGCTCAAAAGATTTTTTCATGTAAAACCTCTAAAGATTATTTTATTCAGAGAAAACATCAAATCTTCACCATGTTCTTGCAAAAATATGGCCTAAATCAAGAGTCGAAAGGAAGAACACAAAAATCTTCAACTTCAAACCAAAATAAAAAGGCCCGCATTAAGGTACAAGGTCAATTGCTGCACAACGTAAGTAATTTTGCGATCAAGACTAAAAAGTGATTTAGAATCTGATCATTTAGATCTTATAAATCAAATAAACCTGTGATTAATCTATAAATTCCCTCCCGCCTATCCGTCGCAAACACGAAGAAGTTCTCGCTAAAGATCCTCGACAAAGACAAAGATATCTATTCGATAGCATCCTAAGATCGTGAACAGTTCGCGTTGACGCGACTCACCTCTGGCTTGCATTTGCATCGCTCAAGCAGGACCTCTTGCTGCATTAATATCCAAAGCAAGTCTAAGTCCCACAACTCAAGTTTCATGTATCAAGATCAAGTCCGTATAATGGCAGCAGATACTGCTAGGCGCCCACGGCTCGACCATATCCAAGTCACACTCAAGCCCAAAGACTCAAGTCTTCTATCCGCCTGTGATCACATCGATCCAAACTCCTATCCAGCCTCACCTCCAAATTGAAAGACAAATCCTAATACGTTTGTGATCATACAATTGTCTAAACACAAATTCAAGTTCCGCTTGTGATCATACAACCTGCCTGTGCACAAATCAAGTCCAGCCCCACAATAGGCGCCCAAATCAAGACTCAAAGCCCAAATCGCTCAAAGCACTACGGCCAAATCCAAGTCCACAAAGATCTCAAGAAGTGAACAACTGCTTATAATATCGATAATAAACTCAATCACCTGATAAATTATTTTTGTATCTAAAAGAATTTCCCTAAAAGAATTTTATTATATTGGTGTGCATACATTATTAATAATAAATTTTTCTAGCAGTTACAATATTCAAACAAACATTTCTTAATTTTTGTTCTTTCTCCAATCATTTCAAGTAAAATTAATTATCAATATTAGCTTCTAATATTGAGGTTCCTTTTCATTGTTATTTATGTTTATTGAATTGTAGACTTCTAAGATCTTCTTTTATAGTAAATAATGTACATTAATTATATACTCCATTGATCATCCATTCTTGGAGTAATGATTGGAGATTAATCTAAAACTATTAATTATATAAGGCAAGCTAATTTAAGTTTGTGAGTTGGAAACATGTAAAGTAATGATATTCCTTAAATTCCTTCAAAATACCATTTTTTTATGGAAGGCATGAAATCATAGAGTTTGTTCATTGAAAAGGAGTGTCGAACTTTTTCATATTCAATTATGTAGAACATGATCGTCGGTCTTTTTCATAGTCTTGTTAAGTGTAAAATTACTAAACCTTATTAGGAACTAATGGATGTCTTGTTTTGGCACATCAAGTCAGTTTTGGTATATCAAAAAAGAAAATGGATTGATGAGAAAGAAATTAGCCTACTTGTTTACCAAATCAAGATTTATCATACGCATTATATCTCGTGCTCCTTATAACAAAAGACTGTAGTATTTGATATCAATCGATAAAATCTATTCCTCTCCTTTTTCTTATTCTCTGTCTATTTACGTTGTTTATAGTTATATTCATAACACGTTATCAGCACGATTAATCTTCCAACTGATGTGATACAATAAGGGAAAAATACTATAGGTTTGGCCAGTAGGAAAAATGTTAGTATCATTCTCCTAGATATTATTTGAAGATCAAACATTAGCTTTGAAGATGTGCACATATACCGCTTTAGTAAGTTCCGTTAGAATCTAGTATGAATTTAAGCGTGATAAACACCACCATACATCCTGCATTCTCAAAATAATGTAAATTAATCTAAACATGAATTAATAAATGTATGAATAAAAGGATTCTTACATTTCAACGAAAGCCGATCGGAACCCACCCCCCACGTAGTGCCCGCGTGAAAGCCCCTCAAGATCTCCAATGCTTGTTCACCGACGAGATGTCCTCTAGATTGCACACACCAAGAGTGGAATCGAACCGAGAGCTCGAACTCATAGAGTTTTATGATTTAATGAATCGGAAGATGAAATCTTCCACCCTCTAGAGGCGAGGGGCTAATATTTTCTTTAGGTGAGGTTTTGTGATTCTTATGTCATGAAAACCTAATCTCTTTAAATACCAAGCCCTTAAAATTCCACTCGCTAAGCAACTCGTTAAGAAATCGGGCTTAACTCGTTAACTTACCTCAGACCGCTATGAACTTCTAATTAAATAATGAGTTACTAGTGAGTCGTTTCTATTTTAATTAACTTAACAAGTCAATTAAAATAGTAACGAGTCACTATCGAATAGCTTATCAAGTTATTCATCGATCTCAATTGCTTACTGATTAAACTTGGTAAGTTTAACCAACATATATATTTGACAAATATATAAATATTGAAATACATTTCTCAATATACAAGTCTCAAGTTTAATTTCATTCATGAAATATTATTCGAATATCATCAGACATACAGCTGACCTTTCTACGCCGTATATGGTAAGTCGCATAATAATAATAATTGACCAATTACTATTAACGACACGAGGCATCTACAATCGCTCATAACCCCTTAAATTATCACGGTGAACTCCACACTAAGTAATATACCATTACTTGGGCGAACACTAAGCCCAAAGAATCACATTTAACCAACCCGATAAATGAATTGACACACAATTGTCTAACGTGGCACAATAAAAGGGAATCAATTTCATTGATTTCCAACAAGTTCACCTCTCCAATTGATTAAAGGTACTCCAAATTATAGAATTATGAATTTTTATCGTTGTCATATGAAGTGAGATTGTCAACCAAGAATTATAAAATTATGAATCTTACCGGCACGGTTTATCGAAGAAGTAGCAACTAAGTAGCAAGAAATGATTGACTCATACTGGATCATACGGGTCTAATGTAGCAGCTTGATTTGTGAATCCGAATATTATTGTTTATATACGTAGTCAGAGATTCAATACCTAATTACCAGTATAAAAATGTTAAATATGATTAGTTTGATTAAGAATTAATAAGGATTTATGAGTAGACCGATATTTTCGCATTTTATTACATATATATTGAAACTAATCATTAGATTTATATATTTTATATGAGTCAAGAAGACAATTATCAAATGCCTAAGACCTGAAAACTAATTAATTCGATAAAATTAATTTTATTAAATCTATGCACTTATTATGATTCGTTAATTATTAAATAAATATTTGTCTAAAAGACATGTATATATCAATCATCTAAGTCTCGAAGACTTATTATTATTATTATTATTATTATTATTTTCGAGGGAGAATGTTTTATAAGACCCTTCAGGGTTCGAACTCCGCCTCTCTATACGAGGATTTAAAGAAACTATTGCGCTAAGCCTTGTTTCAAGACTTATTATATTTATATATATAATCGTTGAATTTATCATCATGTGAATTATTAATCGATCCATTTGTAATAATATTACGTGGTACGAGATATAATATTACCCGGGGTAAGACTTACGAAAAATATTTATTTTTACTCCTTATAATATCGAAACGGCTAGTCTATAAGACTTGGATTATGTATAGTCGAGAAAATTTAGGTTATTATTATTGACCACGAGTCCGTGATACCTTGTTTTTAAATGATGACTTAAAAAACATTGATTTACTATCTAACATATGTGTTTAAGTGATTTATTTCATAGGTATTAAAATGTGCTTGTCGGATGCAAAGTTGGACATTGATATCAAACAAGAACAATATCAAGGCATTAAAGACAATGAAGAAATATCACGAAGCTTCATGGTGATTTTGGTAACGCTAAAAGATGAGTACAAGGACATACAAGAATCAACCATACAAAGCTTCAAAGCGAAGAATGGCGACGGCTACATCACCCATCTACCTGGCCACGAAAGGACCAAGAAAAGTTTACGAAGAATCAAGATCGAAGAGACGAAGTCTTGACGCAAAGCCGAAGATTAGGTAAAAGTTATGTCTTGAATCTTACTTTAATTTCTTTCCTTGATTCGATTGAAGTTCTTGATTAGAGATATTTTTCAAATCATTTTTGACAAAAAAGATCTTAATCCATTTCTATGTTTTTTAAGAATTGTTTCGTCAAATGACAATGTTTTTGAAAATCTTAATGTGTATAAAACTGGGGTTTAATTCATTTTATTAAAGGGCTCAAAGAGTTTTCCCAACGCTTTTGAATCGGGCCAAAATCGAGTTATAACGTCGTGAAACGCGATTTTAAGTTTCGCAAAACCGCTTCATCGAGACCCCACCGAGATGATCCGCATTTTTTTGCTGTTTTCTCCTGACACCTTATCGAGACCTAGCCTCTCGATGAAGTCCTCACGTATGTCAAAAAATACCGTTTGTGCCCGTTTTAAGTCCATTTTCACCCCTTTTAAATACCAAATCTTCCAAACTCTTCCCCAACTTTTCCCAAACAATTTTAAACAGTTTTATACTCATCATCTTTAAACACCAAATCTCAAACACAAGGTTTTAGTCAGGATTTATCAAAGAGAAAGTGAGTTTAGTTTGTGCTTATACTTTGAAATGAGAAATGGGAAACAAAGAGCATTCAAGATGTTTGATGAAATGCTCAAATGGAAAGTTCAAGAGCTTCAAAGTCTCATCTAAATAAGGAGTACAACAAACTTCAATGTATTATCTAGTTAATGTAAGGAGTTATAAGTTGTGCTTAATTGTAATTCTATTGTAGCTCATTGAGGAGCATTTAAATTGGGGATAAAACAACAATCTCTATTCTATAAAAGATGTCCCATTAAGTTAGGATTTCTTCATACTAGAGGCTCGAGGTCCGAGGTGTCATGGGGTTTACCTCAAGCTGTGAATCAGAGTAGATTGTCGAGTATTGAGGCTACTGGCCAAGCAACAGGGACATGAGTGCCGAGGTAGAGGAGGAGTTGCATCTCGACTTGATCGGGTCAAATCACAAGGTCCTTGGGTCTTAGTGGTGTATTAACGAAGTTATGAGCTAAGAGTCATGGAAGTTGGTTGGCTTCACCAACATTTGAAGAAGCGCCATTCAGTAGATTCCTCGTGAAAGCCTGCGAGGAGCCTGGGTCGGGATGTAGACAATAACCTCGAAACACCGCGGCCGAAGCCCATCTTATTTCCTACTTACTTTATTGTACATATTATATATATGCTAGAATTGCTAGGATTCGATTATATGCTAGTTTATACTCCTATTGAATATGTCGGCATATAATTGAATTATTGTGTTAAATTGATATGTCAAGTTTAATCGAGCTAAAATAGAATATTCTATGTTGATCTTAATTCAATATTCATGATTAGGGATAGTTTCACTCCTGACCACGAACTTAATTGTTATATTTCTCGCACCGATCAAATCATACTAAACTTGTTGTTATCCGTATCTTAAACTCACCTTAGTATATCTATGTATTGAATCGTGGTATGTTTAATAGGATTACAGGGATCGATCAATAGTCATGAATGGACTTAATCGTATTATGCATGAAACGGTACCTTAATGTTAATATTGATCAAAAATGAGTTTTGATGTTTTATTGCACATAATGATTGCTAGATCATTTTATTGTTTCATCTTTATCTAGCATTCATTTAAGGGTGTTAATACAACTTAGCCTATTCGCATTTGTTTTACAAAGCAAATTCGCATTAACGGTGAAACTTGAATTAAAGTTTGTATAAGTCAAAAATGTCAACGACCTCTACCTTATTCATCCCCCCTCTAAGAACGTCATATGTGGCTAACAATTATTAGTCCAGAAGACTAATCCACAAGATTTGTAGTCATAATAAACTGTTCACAACTAAAGACTCAAAATTTAGATTATAATTGTCTAGAAGACTAAATATCTTTCAACCTTTTTATGTGTCTTGAATACTTAATTTTAAGAAAGCACGAATATGAAAAGATTAAGGGCTTAAAAATGATAATCATATATATTAAGGGCTTTTGAATATTCCTGAAGAATCTATGTGAATGTCCTCAAAGTTTGGAAGAAAAATAATATGGTGAATTTACTTACGAGCTCATAAAGCACTATAATTGAAATAATCTGCATTCAGCTATGAATTGAGCTTATAAATTTGATCGCTACCGATTTTTTCAAGTGTCTGTAAGACTTTTTACAATGATATTGTCTGAGTATGTAACCATCTAAAATAGTGCAAATTGTTTGAGTATATAGGCACAATACATACCACTTTCAAAGGGAAAAAATCTTCTTACTTGATAATCAGAGAAGCGAATGTTATCACAATATGAGGTAGTGTAAAAATTAATTGAATGCTCCGAAAGAGCCAATATATCATTTTTTGAAGGAACAATGAATTTCCTAATAATAGTTGGTGTCAGGATTATACACACGTTATACTAGTTCCTGCTATGAAAAATTCTCAGATTTGAAGTTGAATCTCGCGTTGCACCTATCTTTCCTTGAACTACTGCAAATATGATTTTTAATTTTCAATAGGATTGCCACCAACAACATGGATAAAGATAAATATTTCTTACGTGATAAATAAGAACAACTCATACCATCATAAAAGATAAGAAATATTTTTATCTAATAACACAAGAAGCGAGTGTTATTACAATATCAGCAAACAAGAAAAATTGACCGAACGCTTCTAAGAGATAATAGATCGGTGCTCAAAAAATATGTATTCAAGATGCACCATATTATTCTAAAATTGAAGGAATCTAAATGGGGCGAAAAACATATTTGCCAAATCATTTACCACATCGGTGACAACAAGTGAAGTCTCTTAAGATCTAATATTTGTCAAAAGTATAACAAAAATCAATCAAGACTCAAAGAGCTAATATATTGTTACCAAGTTTGAGAATTGTGAGAAATTTTATTATTTGTCATAATCGGTTAGACCATCCCCGGTTAGTTTGAAGAATCAATAAATTATTAAGCTCAAGAATTTACGTGGAGGCCATAAACAGAAATTCTCACCGATCAAGCTGCGCATGTCAATTACATGCACACCCCAATTAATCATCGAAAACGTTACACTACGCAGCGCCAGAACAAAAAATATTCAAGGCTCGTAAACAAGCAAATACATATATCAATATGTTTAAGTTATATTTATACAATCAATTAGATTTGTCTATTAGATAAAATTATTAACTTAAAATTTTTTATACTCTTTGACAAATATAAAATACAAAATTAAACAAGCAAAATTATTAGATTTGTCTTAAAATACATTTTTCTAATAATTTGTTCTTATAATTATTCTTCAAACGACTAAAGATTAATCGATGATCAAAATTTGACACGTAAAAACAAAAACCTCTATTTATATTTCCCCACCTTTGCGCCAAAAACGTAGACTCCGACAACATCCCCACCTTTGCGCCAAAACAGAAACAAGCTTCAATATTAACTCACACAACCCACATTATTATTTTTATTTATACCAACATTCAAATTTTATTATTTTTTAATTTATTATTTTTTTAAATTCCATTTTTTATATATTGTTTAGATTGATTTAATATTTTATGTGATAATTAAGTGTTAATTTTCAACGTGAAATGATGTTATGGACAAAAATAAAAGCAAATCAAATCTACTTGCCGCTGGTCGGAAGAAGGTACTATTTTTTTTGGGATTTTATTGGTTTAATTTTTTATTTTAATATATAAAATTTAAATTAATTAACGAAGATTTGAAAATTTTAATTTATTATTTTAATAACTATGATGTTGATATAATTGGATTTGTTTTTAAAAATACTTGTAATATTATTTGCTGTATTTTTCATAATATAATTACAAAAAAAATCACCGTTATATTAAGTTTAATTTGAGTTGGAGAGATTAACATACAGTGTATGATATTTGGTAATGTTTGAACAAGTTATATGATGTTTTTAATGTTGCATGTATAATGAAATATATGATCATTTTTATTGAGATGTTGTATATGATAAGCATTGATGGATTGTTAGGTGATATAAGCTGGATATTTGCATTCAGCTGCATGTTTTATGGTTATTGTTTTGTGATTTTGCATGTCATTGTGATTTCAGGACTTTAACTGTGGATTCTTTTTAATATAAGGGTGGCGAAAGAATTGTTACAATAAAAATCAGGAAAACTATACAAATTGGGGTTGGCGACGTTCTCATGTCTCCCCTAGTTGTACCACTGATAGAAGGTAAAGAATTTGGATAGGGGAAATCTTATAACCTTGGGTGATAGTAGTGAGCACCTTATATATTTCTACTTGAGTTACGCTGTGGAATTTTGGAGTGTGTTTGGTTTTAGGACGTTTGAAGTGTTATGGAAGGTTTAGCGTTGGCTGGTGTGTGCCTGACTTTGGGACGAGCACGCTCACTTACTAATCTAGTTGCATTAGAAATTACGTTTCAACAACAATTTACTGACCCTAAGTTTTAGAAAATAAAACTATTGGGATATAATGTTTTCTGAGCTTATGAAGGGTAAAAAATTTGTCACTGAGCTCCATCTTGGGCATGAAAATGCATCAAAGAGGTTTCGTGTGAACAAAATGAAGTTGAAATATTTCATTTCCGGGTGAGAAGTATGGTACCGTAATATTTGTGTTGGTTGATTGAGAAACGAATATCAGTGTTATACGTTCCTGCTGTAGTTGTCATTAGGAAAGGATTATAAGTGGCTACATCCTGTCCTGTGTCCCTTTTAAGCATTTGGGTGGGTCAATATGTTGTTTGGATCTTTCTTATATTTCCTTCTAATTTGATTTACTAAGAGATAACTTATGTATCATTATCATCATGATCAGCTTCAACAGTTCAGGCAAAAGAAGGATAATAAAGGCAGCAAGTCCTCAACTAAATTGGGTAAAACAGTGCGCAATGAAGAAACTAGTTCTCCAAAGCGAGCATCAACATCACATACAGGGCCAAAGGGGAAACAGTTAACCCGTGATGCTGTGACCCCATCAGAGTCACATTCTCAAGGGAAGGCATCGGCTGACGGAAAAAATGTTGTAGACACTGTTGTTGATCGGCCACCAAAGTCAGTCAGTGCTGAAACAACAGCACAGAAGTCGCATTCTCAAGGGGAGGCATCGGCTGACGGAAGAAATGTTGTAGACACTGTTGTCGATCAGCTACCAGAGTCTGCCAGTGCTGAAACAACAGCAGAAAAGTCACAATCTCAAGGGGAGGCATTGGCTGACGGAAACAATGTTGTCGACACTGTTATTGATCAGCCACCAAAGTCAGCCAGTGCTGAAACAACAGCAGAGAAGTCACATTCTCAAGGGGAGGCATCAGCCAACGGAAGCAATGTTGTAGACAATGTTGTTGATCAGCCACCAGAAACTGCCCGTGCTGAAACAACATCAGAAAAGGCTACTGAATTTTCCGTGGAGGATTCTACTATCAGGGAGGCTAAGTTAAACACTGATGTCAGCCATGAAAGTCCTGTACAATATCCTCCGATTCAAGAGGGAGATCATTTTGTGGTTGAAGAAGTTACTAAATCTTCTGATGTGGAAGTTCCAGGAGGGGCCGAGTCGAAGGATCAATTCACAGATTCTTCTGTTGATTCCCAGTTTCAAATACACGGGCAATACTCGGATCCGCAGGTAACAACTTTAGGTTGTGCCTTCTCTCTTGATGTTAATTATTCCTAGAGAATTTATTGCAGTAGGTTTATGCCCTATCTGCTGTTATAATCTCATCTTATTTATTCATGGTAGGGGCAATGCAGAATGCTGAGGGTTTAGGTCTGTTGCAAGTTGATAAAACTGTTGATATGGTAAATGGAGAAGATGGAAAACTTCCTTCATCTGAGTCAGATGCACCATTGATTGTAAGTTCGGAGTCAATGGCTGACCAGAATGAGGTGTCGATGAACAAACCATCAATAGACAATCCAGAAGATACGTCTACATCTGCTGACTATGCTCATGGAGGTACCGAAGAGATGCAATTGGAGACTGCAGGCAAGGTTGTTGATACTGAAGGTTTTCCTGTATTCAGATCTTATACATTTAAGGAAGTCCTTCAAAGTGAAATCAACAAATCTCCTGCAAGGCAAGATGTTGTGTATATGGTAAGAAAGATTGGAGGCCATATGGCTGGTCCTTTTCTTTTGAAGCTTATAATTATTATTTTTTTCTTCCAAGATTGCCATGTACCACTAGTTTGGACGAACGACCGGGTTATAAGCTGTTGATATAATCTATTAAATTATAAATATGTGAAATGATTTATAAGAACTTCGACTTATAATCTCATATATTCCTTATTTTACCATGTCCGATAACAAAAGATATGAATCGAATTATTTCAAAATAAAACAAGCAGACTTTTTTATGTGATTGATGTGTAGGATTAGAATGATGAATGTTCATATAGTCAATTCCTCTGTCAAAGCAAGTAAATTATCCAAAAGAAAGCTTTAAAAAGAAGCCCATCCAAGGTGTGCTTGGACCTCTTTGTAACCCATTCAAGGTGTGCTTGGACCTCTTTGTAACCCATTCTTGTAACATAAGCTATCAAATATGTGAAAAGTATATTTGGCGATTTTGACTTAAAAAGAAGCCCATCCAAACACACACGTGTAAAAACC
Organism: Lithospermum erythrorhizon; assembly: GCA_019722365.1. Lineage (NCBI taxonomy): Eukaryota > Viridiplantae > Streptophyta > Magnoliopsida > Boraginales > Boraginaceae > Lithospermum > Lithospermum erythrorhizon. The sequence continues at coordinate 853,886 of JADFUC010000294.1, forward strand.
TCCGGTTCTTTACCTTTTTTTTTGCCCGTTTACATTGATAGAATCAATCTTGGGTCAGTTTGGAAACTGCCTCTTTGTTTTCACAAGGGTAAGGCTGCGTACTACCCGACCCCCATTTACCCTGCTTAGGCGGGAGTCTCTTCAGAGGCATTGAGGCATGTTGATGTTGATGAGATTAACAGAATCAGTAGATGATTTTTACTGAATGTTGTTGGTTTGCAGGAACCTCTGTTGGAAAGGCTGAAAGAGGAACTATACCTCACAACATTTGTAAAAGATGCAGCTCATTTGGAGCTCAGCGAACAAATAGGTACCCACTCTGAACTCTTTCAGCAATGTCAGCAGTTTTCCAACAAATTGTCATCAGCGACAACTTCACTTGATGAAATTTATGTGAAGAATGAAAATCTTGCCGAAGAGAATTCTCTATATAAATATCAATTGAAGGAGTCCGAGTCTATGAGAGAGGGACTCCTGGAGGAACTTAATGGCTCAAAGGCTGAGGTTGAGAAATCTTCAGCCAGAGTCAATCAGCTGCTAAAGGAATTTGAAACCTCACAAGGTGACTTGTCAAAGTTGTCCTCAGAGTTAGTTGAGTGCAGGAATTCATTGGTGGCTTTCCAAACCGAAAATGAAACTTTACGCCAGAACCTTAATTTGGAAACCGAGGAGAAAGAGCAGCTTGTAATGCAGAAAACCAATATGAAACTTGAAAATGAAAAACTTGCATCCGAATTAACCAAGTGCAAAGATTTGCTTATCTCACTGCAGTCTGAAAATGCGAATATGACCGAGCATGTTGCACAGGCTGGAGGGGTGAACAGTAATATTACCTCAGAAAATGAGCTCCTTCTTTGTCAGAACAATAAGTTGGTTACTGAACTGGGAGAGTGCAAGAATATGTTGCTGCGTCTTCAGCTTGAAAATGAAAATCTGAATGCCGCGGTATTAGAAGAGAGAAAAAAGATTGACCATGAGAAGGATTATCTGTTCAATGAATCAGAAGAGATAGTCATAGAGTCTATAAAGTGCATGGTCTTAGTAGAATCTATGCAAATGGAAATTTTCTCCAACAAGAGCATCCTGGTTTCAGTCATAGCCGAGAGAAGTAGACTAGAGGAAGAGAGAATGTACTTTTCCACCCAGAATGAGAAACTGTCACGTGAGTTGGTAAACTACAAAGCTATAATAGAGAAATTGCAGGCAGAATTGCATGCAAAATTGAAGGAACACATTGGTTGTGAGGAAGAAAATATTGAACTTATAATTCTTTTGGAAGCTCTAAGGCAACATGTGCATGAAGCTAACGTGAAAGGGTCTGAACTTGTTGGTCTATATGAGGCTTCTCAAGAGAAAATAGTCGACCTGAGGGCAGAGAACAGTACAATTACTTCGAAAATAGGTGACTTTGAAGCCAAACTTAGTGAATTGCAGAACCAGTTGAATGGTACATACCAAAGATCCAGTGAAATGCATGATTCTAATTCTGTAGAATTGTCTGATTTTCATGGACAAATAGATTACTTGAGCCTCTCATTTCAGCATGAAAATGAAATTTTTGTACTAAAGGCATCTTTGAAGAATTCTAAGGATTTTGTTGTTGCTATCCAGTCAGAACTACTTGGGAAAATTTGTGAACTTGAACAGTCAGAGCAGCGGGTTTCATCTCTGAGAGAGAAGCTAAGTATAGCCGTCACAAAGGGAAAGGGATTAGTTGTGCAACGTGACAAGCTGAAACAATCACTAGCAGAGACATCCACTGGTTTGGAAAAATGTAAACAGGACTTGTTGGCAAAAGAATCAAGGTTTAATGAGCTCGAGAACAAACTTAAGGCCTATATGGAGGCAGGTGAGCGCATGGAAGCTCTTGAATCAGAGCTGTCATACATTCGCAACTCTGCAACTGCACTGAGAGAGTCATTTCTCCTGAAGGATTCTGCTCTTCAAAGAATAGAAGAGATCTTGGAGGATTTAGACCTTCCGGAGCATTTTCGTTCTGGAGATATCATCGAGAAAGTTGATTGGTTGGCAAAGTATGTTTCTGGAAACTCATTAACTCTTACGGATCGGGATCAGAAAACCTCAGTAGCAGGAGGAGCTTATTCTGATGCTGGAATGGTGGATGCTGAGGGCTTGCAAGAAGAGATGTCACCAAATACAAATACAAGTGAATATTATCGGGAAACATATGAGGACCTGCAAAATAGATTCTATGGATTGCAAGAACAGAACGAGATGCTTGAACAGTCGTTGATGGAAAGGAACAACCTTGTGCAGCAATGGGAGAAAATTCTTGACAGAATTGGGTTGCCATCACATTTGCGGTCAATGGAGCCTCAAAATAGGATTGAATGGTTGGGGAGTACTCTATCTGAGGCTCAGAACTATTTCAATTCTCTTCAGGAGAAGATTTATATTCTTGAGACATCTTCTGCTCTGGTAACCACTGATTTGGAAAGATCAGTACAAAGAACATCTGAACTGGAGAACACATTGCAATCGCTAATAACTGAGAAAGAAGCCCTTTCACATAACCTAGAGATTCTTACTCAGGATTTTGATGAAATGTCAAAGAAGGAACCTGAACATAAAGTGGACAATGAAAGTCTTCAAAGAGAAGTAGTTTCATTGCAAGAGAGGCTGGACCAGAAACATGGTTCTGAAGAACGTTCTCAATATTTCGAACGGGAAATTAGAAGACTCCAGGATGTGTTAATCGGAGTCCTTCAGGATTCTGGTCTAGAAGACACAGCACACGGATGTGCTGGTTTTGATTATTTTGAAGGTTTACTAATGAAATTGCTGGAAAAGCATGCTGAGCTTTCTCGTGTTGTACTTGATAAGCGTGATCCTGAGCAAGTTACGGAAAATCCAAGAGACCCAGATGAACAATTTAAAGTTCTGGAAGATTCGAAAGCGGAGATTATCGTTTTGAACACAAAGCTAGATGATACTAGCTCTGAACTATTGTCTGTGAAGGAGGAGAGAAATGGATACTTGGAAAAGAATCAGTCTTTGGTCCATGAAGTGGAGGCATTGGAAACCAAAATGATAAATTTGCAAGACCAGCTTAGTCAGGAAGAACAGAAGTCTTCTACTTTAAGAGAGAAACTGAATGTTGCCGTTCGGAAAGGCAAGTCATTGATGCAACAGCGTGATAGCATGAAGCTAGTTGTTGAAGAAACAAATTCTGAGATAGGTCACCTGAAATCCGTCATTTCCGAGTATGAAAATAAAACAAAAGACTTGAATGCTCTCCAAGAAAATTTAGAAACTCTGAGATCTGAGAATATGTCCCTTAGAGATCTCATTTCTCAAAATGATCCGGATGTGCAGGGAAAAGATCATACTTTGAGCCTGATTTTGGAAGCTCTGGGGCACATTGATGTGGGTCTTGAGACTGGCGCCATTGTTGATCCCGCAGAGAAGCTTGAAAAAATTGGTAAACGTTGCCAAGATCTGCTTTCTGATATGGCAAATATGGAACAAGAATCAAGCAAATCTAAGAGAGCTGCTGAGCTTCTGGCGGCGGAGTTGAATGAGGTACAAGAAAGGAACGATGTCCTTCAGGAAGAGCTAGGAAAGGCTTCTGCTGATCTGTCAACAGTGTCAAGAGAAAGAGAGTATTATAATGCTGAAGCAATGCAGGTGAGGTCTAACATGGATCAACTGGACAAAGACCTTTCTTCTTTCAGTGAATTACTTGAAAATACTCTCTCCAATGACCTGAAGACTTTGCGTGATCTGAAAGTCTGCATAAAATCATGCCACGAGTTAGGTGATACTCCTAGTCTACTTTCCGAGCTCTCTGGCAGTATTCCCGGTGACTTGATGTCTTCCAAGTCCAGAGATAAGGTAAGTTTATCAATCTTTACTCTGAATCAAAGCTGGTACCCATTTAAAAGATGCCTTTTTTTGTTTTAAATCTTACTATGCTTTTTTTGAAGAGCTTCGAATATCTAATAGTGTTGTGGTATTGTGATTTCTGCTAGACTGATATGTCATTCTTTTGTTCCTTAATTGTACATCATTGAATCAACTTGTGAGCAATATATTCTCATAGTAAAATGTTTTACTTTTTTTATTAGTGCAGAAACACTATGTTATGTTCTAGAGTGATGCACTTACTGATTTTCAATACAGGTAGAGGATAAATCTTGATAATTTATTGATTAAATCTTTCTCATGGTTTCCTACAATATTATGCACGTGATTTAATTTCCTATTGGGAACCTCGTTAGATTGTGACATTTTCTTTTCACTTTGCCATACAAGTGGGAAGCTACTAATTATAGTATGTTGCAGCAATTGTGGCAGACATGGACATTTTTAATGCACGTGTTCTAGGAAATCTTCTCCATCTGTCCTGCATATGCATTTGTATCCATCTTTTAGTTTTCTTCCGGCTGTAGCCAGTAGGTTCTGTTAGCTCTTTATGATTATAGTTTTCATGTTGCGTTTACAGGCACTTATGCAAGGTATTGGTTCTCTCAAAGGACAGTTATACAAACACTTGGAATTGGTACATGAAGAACGTAGTGGTTTAGCCAATGTAATTGGACTTGTTTATAGCGAATTGAATTCTCAGAAGGAGTCCTGTGAATCCATGAGAAGGGATATTCAGCATTTAGAATCTGTTGAAATTGAGAAAGATTCTAAATTGCATTTTGCTCGTAGGAACTTTTCCTTTCTTCTGGATGCTTGCACGACTATCATTGCAGAGATTGACAATTTTAGAAAAGAGCTTGTTGAACGTGGTTTTGCCAGCTATGATTCTAAGGTCAATATTAGTCCTAAAACAAGTGAATTCACTGAAGAAATCTTATTATCCTCTACCGATGAAGGGGTTAGGGCTATACAAGAACAGTTGGTTTTTGCTGTGAATGATTTGATGAGTGTGCAAGCACAAACTTCTGAGATAAATGTTAAGGATGCGAGAAGTACCATACTCAATTTACAAAAAGAACTACAGGAGAAGGACATTCAGGGAGAGAGAAACTGTATGCAGCTTGTTCAACAGATAAAGGAAGCTGAAGCTAATGCAAAGAAATACTCACAACAACTTCAGCTTTCCCAGGGTCAGGTGGAGGATTTACAAAGAGAGGTCGGGGTGATGGAAGAGGAATGTAATGTATTGGAAAAGAAAACCAAAGATTTGCAAGATAAGGAAGCTGCCTGCATGGAGTCCAAGGAAAGAATTCAATCACTGACTGATGAATTGGCAGCGAAAGGCCAGGGTACGTATGCTAGATACACTCGAGGAAGACCTTTGTATTGTCATGCAAAAGTTTGACCTGAAACAAAAATTTTGTTGAGAAAACTATATTGTTACATGTGTACATCGTAACATTAAATAGAAGTTCTAATGTGCTTGTGAAATTTTATTCGGTGTAGAAAATGAGGCACTTTTACAAGCTCTTGATGAGGAGGAAATTCAAATGGAAGACATGAGAAACAAGATTGAGGAACTTGAAAAAATTCTCCAGCAAAAAGATTCAAAATTAGAGAAGCTGGATATCTCTCGTGGCAAAGCGCTGAAGAAGCTCTCTGTTACTGTGAGCAAGTTTGATGAGCTTCATTTGTTGTCTGAGAACCTACTTTCTGAGGTTGAGAATCTTCAGTCACAATTAAAAGATCGTGATCAAGATATATCTTTCTTAAGGCAAGAAGTTACAAGGTGCACCCAAGATGCATTACTTGCATCTCAGGTCAGCAATAAAAGGAGTTCAAATGAAGTCTCTGAATTGCTGGCATGGTTGGACACCATGTTTTCTAGAGAACAGGCTTGTGAAACAAACATTGAGGAGCACAAAGAGATGTTGAAAGAGCAGATCATATCTGCAGTATCTGAACTAGAGGATCTTCGTGTTGCTGTACAAAATGGAGACATATTGCTACAATTAGAGAAGGCAAAAGTGGAGGAGTTAACAAGTAAAGAACAATCTCTTCAGAGTTATTTGCATGAGAAGGAGTCCCAATTAGCTATGTTACAGGGAGATGTTGGACTAGCAACCAGCACAAGTAATGAAATGCTTGGATTGGAACCTATGGTATATCCTTCATTCTGACAATACTTTTCTTTAATAGAGACTCTCTTATCTGGTACAAGTTCACATTGCCTCCACCCAAAGTAGCTGCCTTTTTAGTCCTATATTATTGACATTTATTGCCTCTCAGTATAAGTCCTTTTTAACTTTTTTAGTTAGTTGGCTAGTTCATCTGCATGTACTTTAGCCAGTTATCTGATAGTATGCATGCTCACTAGCACTATTATTCTATATTTAGGAGATATATGTGAGGGAAGTGATTTGTGATTTCTCAAAAGTGAAGTCTTACACATGAACTTGTCTACTCGTACAGGATGTCATTAATGATTGTTGATATTAGTATCATGTATAGTTATTTGCAAAAATGTTAAGATAGGCTACTGTTATATAACCAAATTAATTTGAACATAGATTTCAATATTTGACTGAGAAAAGTTATTCTACATTCAGATCACGAGACAAGTTTCTCGTTCTTGATATAGTCTCTACTCTCTACCGTTATGTGGTTCAAGTTCTTTTCGTTAGTACTTACATTTCTTTTTTTGCTACTCAAGATAAATAAAAGGGCTTCCCCTGCTGCGCCTAAGGTTCGCAGCTTACGCAAAGCAAATAATAATGAGCAGGTTGCCATTGCAATAGATGTAGATCCAAAGAAAGAGGAGTTGGAAGAAGAAGATGATGATGACAAAGGTAAAGAAAATATTCATCTGCATTGGTTAAAGTTTGCAGCCCTTAGAGGATTTAACAAAAAAAATTGACATTCTTGTTCTTTCTCGTAGCTCATGGTTTCAGACCTCTTACCACATCAAGGATTGTTCCACGGTTTACTAGACCTGTGACTGACATGGTGGATGGTTTATGGTATCTACTCATCATCTCACAATTATTTAATTTATTTTAGAATTGCTGTTGAATTAATCCGTCTTGACCTGTTCTACCAGGGTATCATGTGATCGGACATTAATGCGTCAACCTGTCCTGCGTCTTGGTCTCATGATCTATTGGGCTTTCTTGCATGCACTTCTAGCAACTTATGTAGTTTGAGAAGGCAATCTGTGAGTATGTACTTCTTTGAATGTCACCTCTATTCTTCAAAATGTGCAGTATGCATCACATTCTGAGTTTCAGTAGAATCAGCAGTCTGAAACATGATAAGGTTACAAAGTTTGTTAATTCTGACAAATGAAATTCAAACTAGGCAATTTTCATGCAATGGAGGTAGTAAAATATAACGATTCATATTCTCATTGTTTAGTTACTGCAATCAGAACACCATAAAAATGTGATACTTATTCTATCTTACTTGGCAGGCATCCTGTTGTGTGAGCTGCAAGAAATGGCAAATTGAGCTACGACGATAGCGATTAAATAGTTCACCTGTACAATTTTGAGCCTGAAATACACAACATTTATAGATTATACATTTTTGGTCCATGGAACTGTGATCTGGATTTTTTTTATCCATGGATCACAGCTAAACTGGTTACCTTACCGTAATAAAAGTAATATGTGGAAAGTAGATAGGTGATCGACTTAGAAGTGCTAATAGCATTAAAACGTCGCATCAGATTTCGGTGCTATCTGACAACAGTGGAATTCTTGTTAATGGGTGAACAACGGGAATTGAACCCGCGCCTTGTGGAATCACAATCGCGTCTTGATCGCTCATTACATCCACTTACTTCAGATGTAATGAGTTTAAATTTGTGTCCTTGAGCTTACTTAGTTAATTGTCGCATTCACTGAGGAAGTGCTTATTTTGGAATCTGTGGTATGATACTATGATAGCATGGGAAATTTTGTACGAATTTTGGTTGGTTTATTTAATATTGACTTCTGTATTTAGTTCTCTCTTCGAATTGTTTTAATGACGTTTTTTTTTAATCTGTTTTTTATATTTTATCTTGTATATATTAAATGCGTTCGCGTTAATGAAAAATGAAATAGTATAAATATTTAACATACATTAATAAATTTATGTATTAGTTTCTTCTTCACTTGTTTAAGTATTATAAAGCGCTTTTAAAAATATAAATACATTATATTAAGAAAATCATTATAATATTGGGGAATAATGTAATGAATTAGTGTAAGTTACTACTTCTATGCAAGTAATCAAAACAGAAGATGTTTGTTTAGATTGATCAGTAAATGCTTTTGAGCGTTAATTTTACATTGAAATTCTAGGAAGACATATAATTTGAATAATACTGATTGTTAAAAGATGTAATATGAAATGGAGGAACTAATATATTTATGATTAGCTATATTACTTCAAGTAAGTAAATTATAATATTACAATAGTAAGGTGTTTTTTAAATTAGAATAAACATAAATTTTTCTACTTCTATTTGTATGTATATTTCAACAAATATATTTTTAGACTCAAATCACAAAAATAGATATAATATATTGTTCGAATTTCATTTTATAGTTTTGAAGGAGATATATAATGGGATCGATAATAGAGACGGCAAATATCAATTTTTTTTTACATATTTTAATATAGTCTTTTAGGAGTTATAAAATTATACTCCTAAAATTTAAAGTACATATAAGATTTTAAATTCTTTCTGATTTTTGAATTTATCAAAATATGTGTATAATTTAAAGTATACAACCAACCTTTTTAATAGTTTAATCTCTATCAAAGGTAGGTGGAATGTTATATGTGTATCGTTCATAGAATTTATTAGGATCAGCGTGATTAATAATAATAATTAGGAATAGCAATGTTAATATTCACTAATACTTATTTTTAATTTTATATAATTTAATCTATATTTAGTCATCTGATTAAATCTTTTTCAATTATTTTTAAATTTTGTAGAATTAAATATCTCCTCTATATACATAATTGAGTAAGTATTAAAAAATATGAGTCAAAAGATATAACTAACTTATTTATTGAGAATGTTTGTATATGTTCATGGGATAAAAATATAATATATAGTTGTTTGTATCTTCTTTGCAATTGAACTTATTAAACATCCCTCTTTTTTAATCTCAAGTTATAAATCATATGAAGGTACATTCAAGTTTTTGTAAATCATATCTAAGAACATCAATAATATTTTCTCAGTTTTCAAGAGACTCCAATATCTTTTGATAAGTTATTACAATCAGATAATCAACATATCAAATTCTATGCATAGTAGAAAAATAAATATTACAGAGAAAAATAATCAATCAAAATACTATTTATAACAATTAGTAAATACTTACCTTTTAGTTAAGCCACGTGCAAAACTTCTGATTGTCATATGACTAGCATTTGGGTTTGACATTAGTGAGGAGAAAACACTTCTAGTGTGATATATAAACAAATATGAGAGAAATTGGTTCACTTCTTTGAGAGCATGATGACTTGCTAGCTAATTATATATATTTATACAATTACTTCCTTTAGAATGCATTAAGTAAGTTTAATCATAAAAAAATTATTTGAAAAAATAGGAATTGGTGTAACTTCCAAGGAATTGGGAATGTCTAGACTATTGCGAAAAGCAAACCACTATAAAATTATCTTAAACTATAATTTTAATGTATTTTTTATCTTGATATAAAATGCAAAAATTTATTTACTTATATTATTTTTAAAGAGATAATTACTATGAAATACTAAAGAGTATTGTAACTTCCAATCATTATAAATTATCTTAAAAGAAAATATAATCTTAATGTGTTTATTATCGTGATGTAAAATGCATTAATTTATTTCCTTATTTTATTTTTAAGATCGGTTATGGAATAATAAAGAGTATTGTAACTCTCTAATCACTATAAATTGTCTTAAAAACAATTTTAATGTGAAATACATTAGTCGTTTACTTATTTTATTTTTAAGAGTAATTATTATTTTGGTACGACAAAGAGTTTTCAACTCCTTTTTATAGGTTTTAGTTTTTTTCATGTAATCTATTTCACTTATACCACCTCTATTATAATAATTCATAACTTCGTTTACCAAAAAGAAGAGTAATTATTATTTTATTATAATAATAAATTCAATATTTTTAATAATAATAAATACTATATAAGTAATAATACTATGAAAATAAAGAAGATGATAATGTTATTATATATTTATATCAAATTTTTTGTAAGTTAAACTACAAATTACAAGTAATTTCAATATTTTATGATAATAGATATGAAAGCTAAATATATCTTAGCAAAATAAAAATTATAATATAATTTTCAAAACAAATACTAATGAAATTTATAACCATAAGTATAATATAACTCGTAGCTTTAATGAAATTTATGTATTTTTGCTTTAGTGAATATAATAATTCGGTAATTTTTTTAAAAAATCATAAGTTAAAAGGTCTGCTTGGGTTATGGCTCATTATTTGAAATTTTAGAATTTACACATGACTATCACATTTTCATTAGTTCTTAGCTTTTAATAATATAATATACTTGATATTCTCTTTATTCAATAAACAACTCATGCAATATGTTCTTAATAAAAAATAAAAGAATCGCTTACTTTATCTCAACTTCCAGAAGATATATAAATATAGATTTTTAATCATAAGTTAAATCAAATATTTTTTTAATTCAAGTTTTATTTTCACATAGAGTCTAACATTATACAATTTTATCTATTTTATTTATTATGTCATGACGATTTCATAATATATTATTGTATTATTCATATGATGTTCAACAATAATATACACAATAATAGACAATAGATATTAGAATATATAAAACTCTTGCCGTTTTTGTCAACCATAAAATAATTATAATTATTAAATTTAATATTCATTTAACTTCATATTAAACTAATTATTATTTAATAATTGTATGTATTAAGTGTCTTTACAAAAATGAAAAGAAACATAATGCTTATTTATACTTTTAGAAGTATATGAATAGATATAGATTATAATTATAATGAAATAAATACATAAATATAATTATTTATTTTTTAATTATTCAATATTCTTTGTCTAAGTCTAAAGAATACGATAATGAAAATGCATGTAACTTTCCAATATTTTACTTATGATCTATAATTACAATGATTATTTTAATTATCCAATAGAGTCATGTAACATCAATATTTAATAATTTTTAACTCACATTATTATTTAATTATTATTGAAGTTTGATAACCATTAGATGCTTGTAATTAACTCTATTTGAGAGGGGCAATATAGTCTTAGCAAAAAAGAAAAAAACACCTTATTGAATCTACACTTTTATAAAGTATATAGATATAGATTATTCACTTCACAGTTTATTCTTAAATACTCTTCAAAATGTAAGGAGTAACATCAGGAAGAAGTATAGCTCTAGATTGACTAAAAAATTTACCAATGCAACTCGTATACTTTGATGTCGAATGGCAACAACTTATAACCTGTTGAAAATAAACCCTGGAATAAGGGGATGAAAATTGTGGGAGTTCTATTTAAAAATAAGTGAATAAGCGGTGTTTAAGCTGTTAATCTTAAGCAATAAAGTATTTTAAGAATAAGTGCGTAATTAAGTGTTTTTTAGATATTATTAAACAATCAAGTATTTTGAGTCGGATAGAATTATCTTTTAATTACTTGAATCAACACATACTAGTACAAACTACAAAGAACTTTGAGAATATAGTACTAAAATATATGTTGAAATAATTTCCATTACAATTCTTTTCTCATGTTTCTTGCTAGGTCTAAAGACATGCTTGATGATTGAATCTTTCTATTGACAATAGTTGGACCTCTCTCTTGTCATGTTAGTTGCATTTAGCTCATTGTTACCCCAAGGTGCAACTATCACTTGGACTTGTTTTTCCAGATCAAAATTCCCCCATTAAAATTTAGGATGTGGATGAAGGGCTGATGTAACATCACCCCACCAATCATGGTTCTTGGTATACCATTCAAGTGTCTTCTCTAAACCTTCCTTCCAAGAAGTCTTCTCTTTCCATCCCAACATTTTCAACTTTTGATCATCCAAGAAATACCTATGATCATTAAAAGGCCTATCTTGAACAAATTGAATAGCTTCTTTGGAATCTAATCCAAACAACTTACAAACATCTCTTGCCACATCTAATACACTCATTTCCTTCTTTGTCCCAATGTTATATACATGGCCAACTACCCCATTATGCAGAACCACATCAAAAGCCTCTGCAACATCATCACAATACAAATAACTCCGAACGTTCGACCCGTCGCCATGTATAGGCAACTTCTCCCCTTTCATGGCCAGCAGTATGAACTTGGGGATCAACTTTTCAGGAAATTGATTAGGACCATAAACATTGTTTCCTCTTGTAGTAATTACTGGCAAGCCATAAGATTGATGGTAGGCCATAACCAACATCTCTGCCCCAGCTTTACTAGCAGAATATGGATTTGTGGGCAGTAATTGAGAAGCCTCAGGATTCCCTTTTTCATCTTCCATATCACTCTCACCATAAACTTCATCAGTACTAACATGAATAAACCTCTTAATCTGTTGATGTGTAAGCTTGCATGCTTCAAGAAGAACATGAGTACCATAAATATTATTCGTCGTAAATTCGAAGGAATTTCCGAATGAATTGTCAACATGGGATTGTGCAGCAAAGTGCATGATTGTGTCGATCTCTTCAACAACTAAGATATAGTTAATGAAATCAGCACTCAAGATATCTGCCTTCACAAACTTGAAATTTGGAGAAGCATGACATGGACATAGATTCTTGAGACTGGAACAATAATCAAGCTTATCAAGTGCAATAATTTTGTAATCTGGGTAGTTTTTTATGAGGTGTCTGGTCACATGGGAGGCTATGAAACCTGCAGCTCCAGTTATGAGGATCTTCTTGGGAGCATATGGAGGAGCTGATCTTGATGCCATCCCTTTTTAGCTGCTTGTATATAAATTTCTTTAGTTTATATAATGCACAAATTTGTTTTTCAAATGACTAATGATTCATGCAACCTAAATCTTCTAATCGATAATTAGGCAAAAAATACAACAATCTTCCACAATTATTAAAGATGTAACAAATATTCAAGATTCTAATAAAAGGCTATAATTCAAGAATGAAAACAGATGCATAATCTAAGTCACAAACAAACATGGTGACTAAACAAACAATATATAGGTAACCATTATAATTTATCTTACAATTGTGAGTCCTTCAAGCATAATTATTCATGACCATTAATCATTTTAATCATTTTTTTACATGCATGAATGTATGGGAGAATGTGAGAGGAATAAGATCTTACTTGTTGTCCAATTTGTATGTAATGTGTTCATGAAGTATCTTTTGAGTGAACAATTAATTCAGTTTGTTCAAAATCAAGGAAAAAAAACATTGAAAGAAAATGAATGATGTAGTCTATAATGGATAAAATAAGAATACACCGAAAGTTGTAGTTTGTTACAATATAAATCGGGTCTTTCTCGTTTTGTTAGGTAACTTTTAATGGAACGTGTCACTTATCCATAAAATATAGCTTTGCATGATGGTTTTTATATTACACACAAACACTTAACCAATTTTTTTGCCCCATTATACTTAAAAAGAAATGATTTTAACAGAATTGATATATTTATATTTCTTTGTTACTTTAAACCCATTTTTACATTACAATCAACAAATAAAATCATTTGTCTAACTAACATGAGTACACACATAAGGGGGGCATTAATCACTGTCCTTTTAGAAGTGCTACAAATTGGTTCCGTTTTGCTTGCAATTGGTCAAGAAAGTCATTTTTTACAATACTACACATGCTCTTCCTACTAGAAGTGCTACAAATTGCACTAAATATAGATTAGTCTGAATTAGGACCACCACTAATGGTCTTCCTTGGTACAAATACTAACAGAGAATTGAATGGGAATAATACCCCATATCTTTGAGGAAACAATCTGCTACAATCTAGGCCATAAATATCAAGAACTGCAACGAAAATAACATGAATAAGATCCATCCGACTTCAGATTCAATCGTGTCCGATGGGATCTGAATAACATCCTCATCCCTTCCTCTGCCTCTTTGGCTGTCTTCTGACTGTTTTTTTGCCTTGTTGCTTCGTGCCCATACCATCGGAGTTCCCTTCCACTGCATGCTTTCCCTCTGCCTCACTCTGTTCCTGAGATAGTTCCTCATAACCGTTCTGGGAGCCATTTTCCACAGTAACAGTGTCATGTGCAGCATTGTCTTCAATACCATTGGAGTTCCCTGCCAATGCATGCTTTCCCTCTGCCTCACTCTGGTCCTGAGAGAGTTCCTCATGAGTGTTGTGGGAGCCATTTTTGACATTAACAGCAGTGTCATGTGCAGCATTGTCTTCAATAGTATGGCGCTGGGTTTCTCCTATTAAACCACCTCTAGACAAACTGCACACACACAAAATTATGTTATGTTAAAGCACAAGTCGAACAAAGGCAAGGTACATGATTGACCATAAACTTTAACCTCGCAGGTGAAGGTGTGACTCCGTTGGCTTTCTGAGTTTCAGAGTGCTGTGGTAAACCACGATGTTTTAATTCCGCATATTTGGAACCATTTCTGCTACTGAAGTTTGTATCTATGTATTATAAAGTGCAACAAACATATTTACTAAAAGCATCACCAATGGAAGCCAAAATCACAATGAAAGAACGGAAGTGGCAAAAACGATAGATCACCTTTTGATGATGATAATGGACGAATCATGTCTTCAGTTGCCTTTGAACGCACTTTTCTAATTTCATCCTGCATACTCCAAGCCCCAGAAGAAAGGTAGTTTCTTTCCTGCCAAATTACAGAATGCACAAACTATAAAAGCTAAACCATGTAACTAAGAAAATAATAAGACAAAGGCCAATAAGTGATCCATGGTGATCTATTTACTCTATCGATCATTACTCAAAACAACTTATGTCAAGTGATCATTATTCTAGTTTCTTTCATTCATTAGAGAGTATAATGCAACAAATACTATAAGGAAATCAATATTCTAGTTTCTACCACACTTGTCTATCACTATCCAATGGAGCAAGAATATTTTGGGGATGAAGCAAATCATAACCAATTCACCATGAAATGGCATGAGATGACAGTATCACTGCTAATTTTAACATATAAATTTATGTTTCTGGTATGAAAAGTGATGGAAGATAAAGTAGGCACACCTTCAAGTGAGAGACCGGATGCAGTTCTTCTTCTGATGTGAGTCGTGTTAACATAGTTGAAGGTGTCCTGAGTTCAAAATGCTCTGTAGAAGGAGAGGCCCATGGAGGCCGGGCTCGCATATATGATTTTGCCATGTCTGCAGGTGATCCAGCCTCACTTTCTATCTGCAACAGGGAATGCCTATTTAGTAATGTCATTGGAGAACAGCAACAAACATTAAAAAACCAAATGTTTATTTAGAGAATCATTGATCTTCCTCAGATAATGGCATGGCATTATTAGTCGCTACGGACATATATCTTGGGCATCATAAGAGAACTAATATATTATTACAAATTGAAGCTAAGTGACGTTTAGAAAATTATTACTGAGGACTAAACACGAAACTGACATGTTGGATCATTGTAGAATATAGGCTACTGTTCCCATGTCCGAAGTCTGACTGTGGACTCCGTCCTGCTTTCTTTTCTTCTAAGAACTTTCTTGCTTCCATAACAGCATGATCAGGAGTAACTGCATTGTGTGATGTGGAAAGTCATATAAAGATTTGCCTTAAGAGATGAGAAGTGATAAATCTACTGCATTGAAACTCAAGAACAGTAACAATTAAAACTCTACTTCCAGGTGTAAGAGCTGAGTCAACCATCTTTCCCCCATCTACAGTCGAATGTTCCAGAACTCGTGAGTTGATGAGCTTTACTAACTTATCACATTCTTCTCTGTGACGACGATGACAGCACAATAAATTGAAAAGTTGGATGTTCAGAAATAGCATCTTAAAAACTCAAAACAAAAAAGTTAGTACATTCTAGCTATTTCAACTCTGCTATTTTAAAGTAGGCACATATTAAATGAACAGATATACGTGTGATTTAAAGACTGCAGATATTACAATAAGGTGTCAAATAGCACCAACATTAGGAGGAGAAAATAAAATTGGGCGAAGGGAAAATAAAAATCCAATGTGTAACCTTCAAGAATATAGGATGCTATAGAAAGTACCTTGAGAATGTCTCCTGCAATAGTAGCTGTTTAATAACATGCTTTCTTCCAGTCTCATCTACTTCTGATCCTAACTCTTTACTTGTGCACCCTTGGAGCAAATTTTCAGAGTCCTGTACAATAGATGGATAAGTACTTCATATGAAGCAATTCAAGACATCCACAGTAACCAAAAGCTAGCTAGATCATAGACTCCACTACAACCTGAAGTCCTGAATATAACTATAAATAAAAATCAAAAGAGGAGCATCATCTTTGAGAGATGCAAGACGGGGAAGAGCTTGAAGTTTGTTCAAGAATACTTGAGAGAAAGAGAAGTCTCAAATATTCTTACCCTGCATGTCTGTTTCACTTTTACTGTTTACCTACTTTCAATATCAGTTCGTATTTGTATAAGTCGTTTAGAAAAACATTTCATCCAACAGTCTGTATTGTGAGCGTAATACATAATATTTTTTCTTGTTTACGAGGAAACAGCTAGCAACGCCTCGGTCATATTATAAATTTTACATGCTGAAATGGATCTGAAGACTACCCATACATGTGGTGTCATCCAAGAGACATAATCGCTGCAAATATATCTTATAGTTTATCCTGCACCTTACTGCAGGGCTATTTTCTGTATATATATTATATACACACACATGCATGTATTATTTCCTACTCTGCTTTCTAATGAATTTTCTCCAGCCATCCAACTGTTTATGTGAAAGAAAAATACTGAACCACAATCCACCCTTTCTTTAGCTCTTATCTCATCTTCTCCATACTTAAACACTAAGCAGTCATGTATGAGATAAGGAGTTCGATCTAATCGACTTAGATTCAACCATCTCTACGGGATGGAACCTACCAAATTCGATCCATTAGTTCCATTTGGACGACCATCATGACCATTGTTACAGTTAACATTATCATCTGCAATAACAACAAAATCAGAAATAGATAAGTGATCATCGGAGCAATCTTTTCCCTTCCGTTCTCTCTCAATAGGAGGAAACAAGAGGTGGCAAAAGAAAATAGAGTTACACCATTTTGAAAATGGACGATCGAAGCACACAAGCAGTAAACAACACTTGAAACATCCTCCTGACTTTTGTTTAGTGCTAGAACTTGGTCCAACTTCTCATTTTCTTCCATAATTAAAGCGAAAAGAGATGAATGTGCTTTTCAGGTTTATTTACTTTAACCATGAACAAACAATCAATGATCCTGATTTCTTCATTTTTCTATATATTTTTCCAAGTCCAATACAACCTCGAGCAATTGTGGTTTTATTATTTCCTTCTTCTTAGCAACAAAGAATCTTTTCACCACCCTCACGAGGATGGTGTTCAGAGTAGACATACCAAATGCAGCGATATCACTTCTTTTTATATTAAAAACCTATCAACGAGGTTGAACCCTAAACCTCTACCCTTACAGATCAGTATCCAACGAATACACCAAACCCCCATCCCCCATAATGCATCAATATTTATGCTTAATCTCTTCCCCTCTTTAAACAAAAAATAGAATAATATTTAACTTGAGGAACAAAACATATCAAATCAACATAAAGCTACAACTTTTAACATTAGAAGAACCCCATGTAGCAATATCACGAAAATATTAATCTTCAAACCAAGTCTCCCACTAAGTGGGGTCGACTACATGAACACGATGTCTCTATTCAGCTCTATTAATCATAAAAATAAAGTTTTTTTCAGACTAAAAGTTGAGAAACCTGTAAATTCATGTACCATATACTAACACTTCGAAATACGTTAAAAACACTATAAATTAATAATATCGGACCCGTGAAATTTATTAATTTATAGAGTTATTAATTTTCGAGTATTAATTTTCTCAACTGGCATATAAGTCGGATCGGACAAATTTATTATTTTAAAGAATTTATTAATTTATCGAATATTAATTTAAATACTGTTTCTACTGTATTATCTAGCATGAACAGAAAAAATGCTCTAATTGTAGCACATTATCTTTCAAATTAAATAAAAATTGAAGGTTTTAATATAAGAAATCACCAGAAATAAATTCTTCTTCATCTGAGGAAGAATCTGATGAAGAGTCCGAAATGAAAATGGAGGAAATAATTTTGGCCGCACCGGAAAGAATCCAGCTCGGACTTTTCGGAGGCGGCGGAGGAGTTGGCGGTGGTGCTTGTGGTGGTGGACGGCCATATGGGTTGAATCTCCAGCGGCGGCGATTGGTTGCGGTTTTTCCGGCGCCGCCGTTGACGGAGGCGGAAATTGGGTGGTGTGGTGGTTGGGGTTTCATTTTGGGATTACGAATAAATGGGGGACTAAATTGTAATTATAAATACTCGTTCTACATTGAAATGTTGTTATTGATTTGCTTAATTTTTAGTTCAATTCATTTTAATTCACATTTTTTATTTTTGTATAAAAACTTTAATTACAAATTACTTGTTATTCTAAATATAAAGTTAATATCATTAAATTTGTTTTCAAAAAAAAAATCCCATAATTTAACATTGCATAATTCAAAATTAATTAATAATCAAAATTTCAATTCAAGAATAAAATTGGCAAATAAACTGGTTGTAATAAAAATTTGTACGGAGTATTTATTTTGCATTTTATGTTACACGTATTTATTTTATAATGCTTAAAAATAATTAAACATGTGTCACGAACATACTTAGATACCTAACATGTCGCAAATCTACCATCCTTACAAGTGCAGCATTAATCAATCAACACTCACTAAATATAAATATTATTCTCATTGTGAAACTTTAATTTTAATCGCAGTAGGGCTTGATTTGGAGGCTGAGATAAAAATGAAATATTAAATATCAGGTAAATTACCGATTAAAAAAGCAGGCGGACCAGGATAGGTTTTTAACGTTTTGAATGAGCCGGATAGGATCGGGTTGCTTGGTCTGAATGAGGGCCGGTTGAACAGTTCGGTCGGTTCATTAATTTTTTTAATAAAATTATAAGCAATCATGTGTCATTGTTAGTAAAGGCGTAACCGTCAAAACTTAAGGCTTAAGGCGTGTCATACCCATCAGCCCCCTTGCCTTATGAATCTGTAAGTTAGCCAGCACAAGAATAAGAAGAGCCAGGTACAAGGGAGACAAAAGCTTTTAAATAAGATTGATAATAATATTCATAAGAGTAAACGGATACTAGCATGGTTGCTCCAATTCATGCATTTTCGAATTTGGTTCTTTAATATCCAGTACACTTAACAACTCATAGGTAGATGAAAATTAATGAGATCGAATGGAAAAAGGAAAACAATATAAAAGAGAAGAAGAGCAGATGAACATTTTCTAAAGAATAAGTTAAAATGATTTTAAAAATAAAACCCCTCGTTTCCTAGTTCAATATTTTTTGATTCTTACGAAAATAAGAAGTAAATAAAGTGTAGTAGTCTAATGTATTTTTGGACATTTTGGAATTTATTAATATTACGGTATTTGGACAATTAGCTTATTATTGTGCTTGTATTTGGACATTTTGAACTTATTATTAGTATTTGGACATTTGAATTTATTATTGTTATTGTTAATAGATATTTGGAGTTTTAAGATTTTGTATATTTATTATTTTGGAGTTTGGAGTTTATTATTATTTTTATTGTATAGTTAACTTAAAAGCAGGAAGCCCAATATAAATAAAATCTATTACGAATCTAATAAAAAATTAGATAAAATAAGCGGGTAGAATGGGTATATCAGAATCCGAAATCAGTTGGACTTTGATTGAATAAACTTGAGGATTTTTATCTTTCTAAAATAAAATCAGATTTGGTTTTGCTTTTCATCCATTAAATGGGTCGTCACCCTACTTGAGGGCTGCAAAAGGCTGGATTAAAATGCTCTCGAAAGAGTCAAAATTGGCGTCCTCAATACACTTGACAAAACACTGCCGTCTATTTATACCTCAACTGCCTCCATTGTCTCCTCTTCTTCTCCCCATGAAACCCATCTCTTATCATTCTAATAGGAATAGAGTTACAGTAAATGGCAAAAGCCTTTGAACCTTAGATTCAAAGTGTGCACATGATCGCCTTAGAAATGAGAATCTTATTTATTTTTCATTTCCTCTTCACATGTTAATTCTCTTATAATTACATTAATTATTAAGGTTATTTATAATCTACAAGTCGAGACCCTAATGTATCTTATCCTTTTTAGTTATACTATTAAGGACTTCTTTCTTATCTAGTCGATCCTTAACAAATATTGAAAAATATAAAACTCGGCGTTATAGAAAAGGCAAGGTTTTATATTGCATTGCATTATCAAAACTCTATTTCCATTTGGTTTCCTTATACATTATATAGTCGATCCATAATCGACACAAAAAAAAGTTCCACCAATAACATTGATTAGGAGGAAACTGTGAGTTTTACTAACTTTGTTCGTATTACGATTACTTCCTTCCTTCCATCCATAATCCATCAAGTTCGATTTCTACATTCTAGCCATTCGGACACAAGTTGATTTTAAGCATAAATTAATATTTGTTATTATGAGTTTTTTTTGGTGCTTATGGATCTACCAGAAACTTGCATCTTTCATTAAGGATTCCATCCAATGCTCAGATGTCGCCTCGAGTTTAAGTTTTTTTTTTATATTGTGTATATTTTTGTAAAACTCCATATACTGGAGTTTCTTTCAGCCTACAAGGCTTCTTTGTAATTTATATGAACTGTTGTTTTTATGTAATAGAATTATAAAAAGAAAAAAAAATTACAATGACAACCAACCGGATTATGTGTAGACTTGCCCAAGAAAAAGTGTGTGTGGAGTATAATTGTGTGTTAAACGACTAACTAGAACTAGCGTGCACAAGTCTAGAATTTAGTAACACATTTTTCATTACACTATAATATCTCGAAGTCATGTTTGTAATACAACAAACAATATAGAAAAAAATCGCATACAACCGAGCAAGCCGGACATACCTGATCGAGAAATAACAAGGATGAATATCTCAACAACGAAAACAATAACAAACACGAGCATTCGATATTCAAAGAAACGATTAAAGAGAGGAGATAAAATCATTATGGGATCTCATAAGACTAATGAGTAACATTCTTGGGGAGGTTGCGGATAACGTTGCTCTTCATGCCCATCTTGCTACGCATAATATCCACCCCTGACCTGTTCATCGCCTTCAAGACTTTCATCCTTACCATGTGTTCCTTCGATTGAACTGTTGCCAACCCCATACTTCTGTACCTGAAATTGTTTCCAAGTTTTGATTAGATTTCGTATCACAATTATCTTTAAAAGGCAGGAAAAGAAGGAAAGAGCCAAAAGAAAAGGAAAAAGTACCTTGATGCTAATACAGCACTAACATCATTTACAGCTGTAGGCCGAGGTTTCTGACGGTAATATCTCAAGAATTCTCTTGACCCAAGTGTCTTAATTGACACTCCATCAGTAGTTCTACTTCTGATTATTAGTTCTGATCCGCCACTTCCAAGTTCAACATCGTTCTGAATGTCATTTGTCGCTACCAACTGGCTGCCATCTACATCCATGTAACTACAACAAGAAGAAAAATAACACTTCAGAAATACTAAGATACATGAGCGCAATATAGAAAGGGAATATGAAGCAAACAAAACAAATAAGTAAACACACGTAGGAGTTACCACATACTAGATTTGAAGGCTATATAACAATATGAAGTAATGAACCCTTTGAGAGACTTGTAGCAAATAAATAATACCTGGAACTATAATCATAAAATTCTTCCAGCTCTACCTCCTCATCTTCGTCACCATCACCATAATGTACTTTGCAGTGCCTCTTGGCCTCCATGTGCTTTCGGACAGCTTCCAAACTACTGAAAGGTTGGCATCTATCATTGCAGTATAAACACCTGAAATCCCTTTTGACCTGCAAAACAAAAAACGGGAATACACACCACAATGATTAAAATATCATATGAAATTTTTTAAGTAAGGTCATCATAGCAGTGAAGAAAAAAGTGCATCTCAATACAAATGGTAGAAAGACAGCACGTATACCTTAAGACCAAGGTAAATTAGGAGGCCTCTAGGATCCTTCAAATATTCAACGTCAGGGATAAAAAATCCATGATGCTTGTGCATGTGAACCATGCAAGCTGGTTGTTTACATGTTGGAGCACTTCGCATAAAGCAACTCGAAGGATCCAACTCAAATTCCTCGTCATCTTCACTTCCGTCATCCATTAGGTCACTAGGTGTGTTTGCATTCACCTCCAATTGGGTCAATTTATCTGTAGCTTCATCAATTAAATCTTCATCTGAATCCACCTCCTCCCATTCGCTTTCTTCACTTTCTTCATCATCCAGGGCTTCACTTTGTGCAGATTGCTTCTGAGCAACCTTTACAACTCGGGCTGGCAGAGGCCTGACTATAGCTGTATCCTGATCTTGGTCGCTTATTCGTTGGGAAGCTCGTGATAAGTGACTTTTCGATTTTAGATGCTCAGCATGAGCCTTAGAGCTCCTATAGTTTTTTGCACACACACCACAACTATAGAGCATAGGGGTTTCATCTGATTTGGTCTTTTCTTTCGCAATGACAGATTGTCTGGCGAGGAAAGTGCCCGGTCACTCCCAGACCCACAAACCTATAGCAAGAGAAACAGAACCCCGTTTACAAGCAGAAATTCCTTACTCCCCTCCATCCCTTTTTTATAGAAGAGGCGTTTGATTTGGCACAAAGATTAGGAAAATTTCAAATTCAACTCTCAACTTAAATTTTCACTCCACATATTTGAACTAAATGGGAATCAAAGTAGGGATTTCCATAAATGGAAAATGAGCCTATCAATTAGGGATGGAGGGAGTATAATATATATGATCCACACTCGACTAAGAGGATTCGGGCATCATTCAATAAAATCAATCGGGGAGAACTGTGACTTCATATTACAAAATGCATGCATATTAGACGAAGGACATAGCTATATAGAAAGAGTTTCACCACACAGCTGGAGTAACACTTGCCACGTATACTATCTCATGACAAGAAAAAGGTCAAAATGTAAGATTCAAAGATCTCAGGGAATCCCAGACAAAATCAAATTCCATGTAAAATCAAACCGTATCCTTAAGACCATTCTCAATGACAGGCAAATAGATAACTACATACAATCAATAAGAAAACTTAAAACATAAGGTACATCTTATTTTTTATAAGTATGTCAAAGCCATATATCGAAATGCAATCAGATATCGAAACTGATGGTACACAGACATTTGAAAGCTCCCAGCATATAATGAAAAAACAGCTTAAACAAAAAAAATGAATTTTCTGAGTACCCATCAGAATAAAAATCTGATCTTTAAGTAATTTAACTTCTACATAATCAATTTCAGCAAAATTAAGCTGAAAACTAAACTAATACTATATCAAAATAAGAATAAAAACACACCCCATCAAAATATTAGACTTTTCTGAGTACCCAACATAATAAAAATCCAACATTTAACTAATTTGACTGCTACATAGACAATTTCAGCAAAATTAAGCTGAAAACTAAGCTAGTACAATAACCCAATAAAAAATAAAACACACCCAATAATCAAATTGATAAACATAAAGAATTAATGAGGTTTAAATCATATGCATAAAAAAGAGGATAAATAAAAATTAAACCTTGCGTTTAAGGTTGTAACGATGCCATTCAGATTTGTAATGAAGCCTTTGCTCATCTTCCTCAACCAATTCTTTATTACATGCGTTACAAGTGAATCCAGCCATGTTTTTTTTGATGATTTTTTCACTTTTTTGGAGTTTATTTGGCTCAAAATTTCCAAGAAAATGTGGAAATTGATGCAAGATTTTGAGAGAAATGGTTTGAGTAGAATATATATGTATGCAGGATATGTTTAGGTCTCGAAGTCGGTTTAAGGAGTCCGTTAGAGAAAACGGGCGGGCCTATGTCGATCATGTTAATGAGCCGATTATGTTCGAGTTTCACTATAACTAGACTCGGTTCGGTTCGAGTTTAGTCTAATAATTAGATATAAGTCAAAACATAGATTTATAACTCTTGATTCGGTTTAGAATTGCGTTGGAAAGTGTATTCGAAATGTGACGAAATAGACATAAAAAAGATTTATAATCAGTTCAAAAACAATTTAGAACCCAGGCTTCGAAAATGAAATCACTATTACAAAATACACAATACATAATTTTTTGCAAAGATTTCTTAACAAATTTAGATTCATCTCGTTTTTATCCAAAACTTCATAATTATTTCACGAGATAATAACAATTAAACATCACTTACGCTTTTCAAATATAAATTCAATCACTCTAGTTCAATTTAAATAATGTTCGATAACATTAAAAATAATTGAACTTGGTCACTCTCCCCTAAGTGGTGTACCACTCGTCAAGGCTTCGGAGTTACAAATCGCGTCGATTAGGTGGCTTCGATCGCTTCTGATCATGGCTTCGATTCTTCTAAACGTAATAATCGTTCTAAACTTGTCGTCACCATGAGATAGTCAGTATTATATATGAAATTATGTTGAACTGTTATACATGCCAAACACACACCGAGTATGGTGTCCCCCAGAAGGACCAAAATAGCGCAAAATATGATACTCCAACTTCTCATATTAATTATTCTCTCAGGCAAAAACACAAACACTTAGCTTCTTCTCCATACCAAAATGCAGAAGGTTGAAGATGGTGAATTCTTCAAAGTAGGCACACGAGTAGAAGTCACAAGCTCCATTATAGGCTTTCAAAACTCATGGTACAAAGCTACCATCATTTGCCCCCCAGAATCAAACAACATCAGTAATAATAAATCCAAGAAATCGAAGAATGATTGCATTTGGGTTGAGTATGATACTGTTTTTGATGAATTTGACCCCTTGAAAAAATTCCAAGAATTTACTGATACTTTGTTGATTAGGCCATTGCCACCAAACCACACGAAATGTACTCATTTCGAAAAGTATGATAATGTTGATGCATATTATAAGGAAGGGTGGTTTGGTGGTGTAGTTGTTGATGTGATGAATGATGGGTTGGAGTATTTGGTGGCTTTTCTTCATCCTTATGAAGAGTTTGTGTTTCAGAAGGAGAAAATTAGGGACCATTTTGAGTGGGGTGGTGGAACATGGACCAAATGCTACTCATCCGAACGAGTGGTTCGTCCATTTCTCAAACTTGTACTCCCTCCATCCCAAAAAGATTGTCTCGTTTGTTTATAGATAATCAATATTTGAGTGCAATTTGTATCACTTGATTATTGTTTTTTTTTTTTTTTTGGTGATTTCCTCTTCGAGCTTTACTTCTTGAAGTTTATTGTAGGAGTTATATGCTTGTTATAGATATTGAGTGTTTATGAAGTGAAGATTTGCTTGTTATGGATATTGAATGTTTATGAAGTGTGGATTTGCTTGTTATGGATATTGAGAGTTGGAAGTGTAGATTTTCATGTTATATAGATATTGAGTGTTTTGAGGAAATGTAGATTTTCCAAATTCACAATTATGCAAAGAAAAATAATGTAAAATACCCCTCTTATGTGTAAAGTATTGATCTTTCACATATATTGAGTGTTTAATAAGTTTTGAAGTTTCCAACTATCTCTTTAGATTGCCCCCTTTATGTGTAAAGTATTGAACTTTCCCATATGCAGTGTAAGATTTGTGAGGTTGGGGGGTGGAAAGGGCAGAATTCTTTTGTTGTGGTGAGATGCATAGGGGAACTCTCCTCTGTAATGATGTTGTATGTTTGGTGGAAATTGGTACGGGGTAGCTTGCTCAAATGTGAGGGAAGGATTTGCATGTGGGGAAGTGTGAGGCTCAAAATATAAATATCTTTCTTTGGGTACAGGGTAATCTGTGATCCTTAAATAAGAGCATAGCAAGGGTAATTATTTAGTTAAAAATGGAAACTATTTTACTTTTGTTTTTTCCTATTTCGATTACTCATCTGTTGAAGTTCTATGTAATGGTTTAGAGTGTATACAAATTTGTCCTTATGTGCTGTAATTTTAACTGGATTTGTTGATTTATATGAATTGGCTTTATATCGAGGCAAGTTAGATATCAGGTGAGATATATGTAATGGTCTTTCTGACAGTCTCCTTACTCTTCATTGCAGAGTGTTGCTTTTTGTACTCCCAATGTAGGTGAGACTGTTGCAGCTTCTGTGCTTGAATCAACTCCTGCTGTAGTTAGCCCTCCGGAGCTAGCTCCTTCACCTAGTAAGAAACTGAAGCAGACAACTAGTGGGGATGCTGAGGGGAGACCATCTTCAGACCAGAGCGATGCCGTGCAATCCAAAGATGCACCACAAAAGTTTCTTCAACCTTGTCCATTGACCTCACGCAAAGGAGACATCCATTGTAGTGGGAAAAGGAAAGCCATTAATGGGCAAAACTATTCCTCGTTTCTTACCCCCAATACTGTAAGTACTGTTATTTCTCGATAAAGATCAGGTGCCAATGGCCATGCAAACATGTATGCACTATACATCTATATTCTATACACAGTATAAAATATACTATATGTACCACCACTAAATGGTGTAATATGCATTCACGTGCATATTAAAGAATCAATAGTTTGCTCAACATGCATTGTCGAAGTACTTAGGAAGGTGGACAAGCCTCTAAAGGTTATCTCTAGCAATAGATTGTTAATCTCATGCCTGGGTTCATCAAACTACATTTGTTTTTGTTTGGTGGTCTTTGGAATTAATTAGTTCTTAACTGATATCTATCATGTTTATTTATTTCCATGTATTCTTGCTGCAGGAAGGTTTCAAGAAAAATGGTGGTGGGAGTTATGGATAGTACAAGAACAATTGTTTGTATTTTCACTAAAATTTATACAATATATCTGATTATCTCATGTATATTATTCTTGTTGCTCTGTTGGGAACTTTCCAGATTCTCATTCCAAATCTCATGCGAAAGGGAATCGGGCTACTGAAGTGGTTGATTTGACCAACGAGCCTGAGAAAGTCATTGTTGAACAAGGTATCAGTATCCTTGTTGAACTGAACATCTCACGTGTCGCCACTGTCTATAAACTATCTATCTTCTATTACTCATTTGTCATTAGTTGAAGTGATCTTCTAGTGCTTTTCAATTACTATAGACAAGATGAAAGGTGCTAATACTTGCTATTTTTTCTGATTTTGCTGGTCATGGATCTTAATCCTGCGGTGTCTGGAATTGCATTAAATCTTTTATTTATGTACAGCATAGGTCATAGGAAAATGTTAAATTGCTTAAGGGACTTTAAAAGATTAAGTTGGAATTCATTTCTTCATTCACCCATTCTCATCTTTTGTGTAATTTAGACAGGCTTTTTGTATGATGTGATATTTTTTTATACTGATGATCTTGAATTATGCTTGTCATTGAAAGTATTGATGGCGTAGAACATAGCATTTGGTTGATCACTATTTTCGTTCATTTTATTGAGACATATGCGAAGCCCCGTACCTCATTAAGATAATATTGGCATGCTCTCTCAAAAAAAGAGATGTGTTCTTGATCTGATCACCCAAATAATTTTTCCTTTTGAATTAGCCACCAACATAGGTGAAACTGCTGTAGCCTCTCTGCTTGAATCAACTCCTGCAGTAATTAGCCCTGCGGAGCAAATAATTAAGAAATTGAAGCAGACAACTAGTGGTGATGCCGAGAGGAGACCATCTTCAGATCCGAAGATTGTCTTGCAGTCCAAAGATGTACCACAAAACTTCCTTCAACCTTGTCCAATGACCTCAAGCAATGGCGACACCCATAATGGGAAAACGAAAGCCTCTGATTGTCAAAACTATTCCTCTTTTCCTATCCCTAATAATGTAAGTCGTACATTTCTTTTATTGCTGGATAAAAATTAGGTTCTTAGGAAGCATGTGTGCACGGTACACATTCTAAATTTACTAATGTATATACTCTAATTTTACTACGTAAATTGTGTAATATGGATACATGTTGACCACGGTATGATCAATCTGAGTGCATGCCATTTATGATACTTGTATGCTACTTGCCAGTGCCTCATTTTGATCTACTGTCTTTTAGGAACCTTCACCCCCTGTGTCTTCACGAGATCAAGAGCTGGAGGGTATATTGGCAACCCCACCTCAATATTCAGCGGGAGGTACTTCTACTGCTGCTGCAGTTGACAAAGGTAAGAAATATCTGTCAAAGGTTCTTTTAATTTCTAGATATAGGAAGACTCACTGACTGAGTTTCGGTTGTTTCAGAACAACCCTTACCCCCTATCCTTCGATTCTCCTTACCCACCTCCGTTAATGAGGATTATGCATGTAGCCTTAGAACCTTTTTCTCTACCCGTTACCCTGAGATTGAAACTCGTGTCCTGCTGGAAAGGGACAGGGTTAACTGTCCAAGAATCGATAAGGCTAATAATTTGAAAGCCTACATGATAGATGCCTGGATTGATGAGATCAAGGGATTGAACAAAGCTTTCCCCGTTGGTCTTCCATGTCCCGCGTTCTCTGATGAAGATGTCTTACCAAAAGCGGGTCTGATTTATGGGGAGAAGTTGGATGATGAAACTGTCATTTGGAGTACGGTCTTATTTTATGTACTTTATTTGATAATGATCATTAACTAATCCAGTTTCTTTTATGCAGCGGCTGTTCTCGAGAAGGCAAAGGGTGCGAGTGATCCTACAAAGCTCCCTTACGCCGAAATGTGTGAAAAGGCTTCCTTGTTTTCCCGGGTCTCTATTAAGAAGCCTCTTCCTGGAGTTCCTACTGTTCCCACGGTTCCTGGGAAATGGGTTCCTCTCTTCTCTCGCATGCGGATCAAGAAACCAATCTCCAAAGCTCCTGTTGCTACTTCAGTTTCTTCGGCTCAAAAGGTTATATCTAGCAAGAGATAGTTAATCACTTAATCTCATGGTTGGGTTCATCAAACTAAATTAGGTTTTGTTTGCTGGTCTTATAATGATTTAATACCTAGCTGTTGTTTATCACATTTACTTACTTCTCTGTCTTTCCCACTGCAGGAAGGCATCAAGAAAAATGATGGTAAGAGTTGTGGATAGTAAAAGAATTATTTCTGCATTTTTACTACAATTTGTAGAATACATCTTTTCTTACTCATGTTTTCTTATTGTTGTTTCTCTGTTATTTCCAGATTCTCATTCGAGATCTCTTGCAAAAGGGAATCCAGTTACTGAAGTGGATGATGTGATCAGTGAGCCTGAGAAAGTTATTTATGAGCAAGGTATCAGTAGTCATGTTGAACTGAACTTTTAGTGTGTCATGATTTGTCTATAGAACTATATATCTTCTATCACTCATTTTTATCATCAGTTGAAGAGATTTCCTAGTGCCTCTCAATTGTTATAGACAATTGGAAAGAAGTTTTTTTCATATTTACTGTCAAAGAGAAGTTTGTTCATATATATTTCTTGTTGTCAGGGGATTGCCGGAGCAAATCTCCTGTATCATGTTCAGAGCCTGCATCAACTGAATGTCCCAAGGCTTGTCCTATAACTAGTTGTTCCAGTCTCACATCAGAAAACAGTCAGAGCTGGCCTTTCACTAAAAAATCTGGTATGTGGAAGGTAATTGAATCAATGGAAGTTTTCAAGAAAGTTCCACAGATGCCACATTTTTCCCCTTTGAATGAACTTAAAGAGAAGTTGCGTGAAATACTTGCTATAAACATGATGATGAAATATTCCTATGAAGTAGAAAGGATATCAGCAGGATCCCCTGATGATCGCACTAGTATCCAAGACACCTTGAAAAGTCTTAAGGCGCTTGAATCGCATGGCTTCAATACCAATCCGCTCCAAGTTCACTTAAACAAGCTCCTAGTAAAGATGGCGGAGGAGGAAGAGCTCAAAGGAAACTTGGAAGAAGTTGAGAGTGGAATTAGGAAGTGCCAAGATGAGAAAACAGAACTTGAGAGGAAGGTGACAGATCTTGACGGACAAATAAAGTCGCTTGCCAAACAAATAAAATTGCTTCAAAAACAGTCTCGAGCAGAGAAGTCGGTGAAAGATTGGAAGGATCTGCAGCTTGCTAATTTGGAAGCTCAAAGGGACATTATGACCAGAAAACTCCATGATTTTCAGGTTACAAAGAAACTCCCTTTTGAGTGGTAACTGGTAAATGTTTCCCTCTTTTGCAGTGTAGTGACACTGAACCTTCTGGATATAGCTAACATCAACCTTTTGTAGTGTAGTGTATTAGTGACAATTGATTACTTGAATTATACTTTGCCCATGTTTGGAAATTTACAATTCTCTGTGAAATGTTTCTGAGAAGGATAGATTTATGTCCAATTTGCATAAATGATGACTGCAATAATTGAACATGCCTAATGAGTAGTGACGATCAAATAAAGCATTGGTTTAAGCATTTATGTAACAAAATCAATTTCTACCAAAACTTAAAGATTAGTAAAGTCCGAAGGTTAATCGAGTCGGATTCTAGTAAAATCTCTTTCTCGATACACGAAACAATTAGATAATTACACGATTTTATAATGTGTTTGTCCGACTAGATACCGTATTCGTTCAATCTCGACTCGTTAACTAGCCTAAATGTGTGCAATATTTT
This sequence comes from Lithospermum erythrorhizon, assembly GCA_019722365.1. Taxonomy (NCBI): domain Eukaryota; kingdom Viridiplantae; phylum Streptophyta; class Magnoliopsida; order Boraginales; family Boraginaceae; genus Lithospermum; species Lithospermum erythrorhizon. Next base: position 884,643 of record JADFUC010000294.1, read on the forward strand.
CAATGAATTGATACTATGTACTGAACTTTGTCTATTTTCCGGTAACACTATACACACATCCAAATACTCTTTTTTCGAAATAAAATGATCATTTTGCCCCTAAATATAACTTCTTTAATTACTTCACATAAAAATAAAGGGGCAAAATAGTAATTTCACCCAACCAGATTCGTTCTGTGTATAACCATGGATGCTATAATCACACAAACTATTTCCCTCCAGAAGTACCAAAATAGCGCAAATGAGATCACTACGAAGTATAAATTTTCCGAAAGATTTCTTAACAAATTTAGATTCATCTCGTTTTTATTCAAAACTTCATAATTATTTCACAAAATAATGACAATTAAACATCACTTACACTTTTCAAATATATATTCAATCACTTTAGTGTAATTTAAACCATGTTCAATCATGTTAAAATAACTCAAACTTGGTCACTTTCTCAAGTGATATATCATACTAGTCAAGTGCACACTAGCTAGACTTTGGGCTAACGTTATTGCAAACCACGTCAGTTAGTTAAACCACACTAGACAAGTCTCGTATAGAGCTGTTCGCGAGCCGGGTTAACCGTGACTCCGCCCGGAACTCGGACCGGTAACACGGCTCGATGGCCCGCTCGAAATAGAATCAATTCATCGATTCCAATTTGAAACTGGACTCGGAATCGAACCAGGTATACGAGGACATGGGCGGTAACTCGGTTCATTTTTTAAGTTAAATATTATTATTTCATTATACTACATAAAATCGATTTGAGTTGTTCCGGGTCGGTTTCGAGTAAATTTCTGACCGTTTTTAGTCGATTCGAGTATCCAGTCGAGTCTGATATTTGGATTCCGTTCGGTCCACCAACTTCACCACCATGGCGAGCATCATATATAAAATTCTGGTTTCCCGCCCAGAAGTACCAAAATATCGCAAAATATAAGCCTCCAGCTATTCAAATTCATTATTCTCTCAGGAAAAAACACAAACACTTGCATATCATCTCCAGCTTCTTCCCAAAATGTGGATTATTACTGGAGATGCAATATTCTTCAAAGTAGGTGAAAAAGTAGAAGTGACAAGCAACGTTACAGGCTTTACAAACTCAAGGTACAAAGCCACCATCATTTCCCCCCCAAAATCAAAAAATTTCAAGAAATTGAAGAAGGATTGGATTTGGGTCGAGTATGAGACCATTTTTGATGAATTTGATCCCTTAAAAGAAATTTCAGGATTTCATTAACCGTTTGTTAATTAGGCCTTTGCCACCGGACCTCTCCAGATGTAGTAATTTCAAGAAGTATGATAATGTTGAGGCATATTATAAGGAGGGATGGATTAGTGGTGTTATTCTGGATGTGATGAATAATGGGTTGAAATATTTAGTGGCTTTTCTTCATCCTTATGAAGAGTTTGCGTTTGACAAGGAGAAACTTAGGGTCCATATGCAATGGCTTGGTGGTAGAATATGGACGAGAGGGTACCCGTCCGATATGATGGTTCGTGCATTTCTCCAAGAATATGGATTCTTGGGTTTTTCCGGGGTTTACTCGTCTTGTTTTACTTGTTAAAGTTTATTGCCGGAGTTCTATGCATGTTATAGATATTGATTGTTTAGGAAGTGTATATTTGCTTATTACAGACTTATCATTGAGTGTTTAGGAAGTGTAGATTTGCCACATTCACAAATATGCCAAAAGATTCATGTCAAATACCCCCTTTTGTGTAAAGTATCGATCTTTCACACATATCGAGCCTTTAGTATGTTTTAAAGTTTCCAGCTATATCTTTAGAATGCCCTCCTTCTGTGTAAAGTATTGAACTTTCACATATGCATAGTAAGATTTGCGAGGGCAGGTGGAAAGGGCAGAGTTCTTTTGTATTGGTGAGATGAGTCAGGAACACTCCTCTCTAGTGAGGTTTCATGTTTGGTAGAAAGGGGTACGGGTTAGCTTCCTCATATGCGAGCGAAGGATTTGCATGTGGGAGAGTGAGGTATAAAGATTAAGTGTCTTTCACTTGGGTATAGCCTGTATAGAGCCGTCTGCCATCCTTAAATTATATCATAGCTATGATAATTATTTGTTAAAAAATGGAAATTCTTTTACTTTTGTTTTTTCCTATTTCTATTACTCTATCTGTTGAAGCTGTATTTAGTGGTGTAGAGTGTATACAAGTTTATCATTACATGCTGTATTTTTATCTTGATTTGTTGATTTATATACATGGACTTTAATAGTAGACAAGTCACATGTCACGTGGCTTTTCAAGATACACCGTACATGTAATGTTCTTTCTGACAATTCCCTTACTCTTCATTCCAGAGTATCGCCTTTTGTACTCCCAACATAGTTGAGACTGTTGCAGATTCTGTGCTTGAATCAACTCCTGTTGTAATTAGCCCTGCGGAGCTAGCACCTTCACCTGGTAAGGAACTGAAACAGACAACTAGTGGTGATGCTGAGGGGAGACCATCTTCAGATCGGAGAAATGCTGTGCAATCCAAAGATGCACCACAAAAGTTCATTCAAACTTGTCCATTGACCTCCAGCAAAGGAGACACCCAGTGTAGTGGGAAAAGGAAAGCCATTGATGGTAAGCGTTATGGATAGTAAAAGAGTTATTTATGTATTCTTACTCCAATTTGTACAATACATCTTACTCTTTCTCATGTATCTTATTCTTGTTGCGATCTTTCCAGATTCTCATTCTAGATCTCCCGGGAAAGGGAATCGGGTTACTGAAGTGGTTGATGTGATCAACGAGCCTGAGAAAGTCGTTGTTGAGCAAGGTATCATTATCATTGTTGAACTGAACTTCTCGTGTGTCTCCATTGGTCTATTAAACTATCTATATTCTATTACTCATTTGTCATCAGTTGCAGAGATCTCCTTGCTTTTCAATTACTATAGACAATTGGAAAGGTGCTACTTTTTCTGATTTTGCTGATCATGAAGCTTAATCTGAGCCTCTGAAGGTGCACAAAAGATTTATGTACATCATAGGTTTCAGAAACATGTTAAATTGCTTAAGGGTCTTTAAAAGACTAAATTGGAAGTCATTTCTTCATTCACTTATTCTCATATTTTATGTTATTAGACATACCTTTTATATGATATGTGATATTTTTATAATGATGATCTTGGATTTGGCTCAGCATCGAAAGTATTGATGTTGCAGAACATTACATTTGGATGATCACTATTTTTGTTCATTTTATTGAGGCATATGCAAAGCCCTGCACCTGATTAAGATCACATTGGCATACACGCTAAAAAATAGATGTGTTGATCTGATCATGCAAAAATAATTATTACCTTTTAATTAGCCACCAATGTAGGTGAGACTGTGGTAACTTCTCTACTCGAATCAACTCCTGCAGTAATTAGCCCTCCAGAGCAAACACCTTCACCCCTTAAGAAACTGAAGCAGTCAACTAGTGGTCATGCTGAGAGGAGACCATCTTCAGATCGAAAGAATGCAGTGCAGTCCAAAGATGCACCACAAAACTTCCTTCAACCTTGTCCATTGAGCTCAAGCAAATGTGACACCCTTTATGCTCGGAAAAGAAAAACCTCTGATGGGCAAACCTATTCCTCTTTGTCTATCCCTAATAATGTAAGTCCTACATCTCTGACTAAATTGTGTAATATGCATACATGTTGACAGGGTCTTTCCACCTTAAGTTGACTTATGGGTAATTATTTAAGGAGTATTCATTAAATACTTAAGAATCAAAAGTTTGCTCCACCCGCATTGCTTAAATACTTAAGAAAATTTGACCTGGATAAGCTTCTAAAAGTTATCTCTACCAGTAGCAATAGATCGTTAATCACTTAATCTCTTGGCTGGGTTCATGAAACTAAGTTAGCTTTTGTTTGGTTGTCATGGAATTGATTTATACCTACATGTTTATTTATTTCCCTGTCTTTCCTCTGCAGGAACCCATCAAGAAAAATGATGGTAAGAGTTGCGGATAGTAAAAGAATTAATTTCTACATTTTTACTACAATTTATAGAACACGTTTATTCTTGTTCATGTTTCTTATTGTTGTTGATCAGTTGCGATCTTTGCAGATTCTGATTCTAGCTCTCTTGCAAAACGGAATCAGGTTACTAAAGTGGTTGATGCGATTAATGAGCCTGAGAAAGTTATTTATGAGCAAGGTATTAGTAGCCCCGGTAAACTGGATTTCTAGTGCGTCTTGATTTGTCCATAAAACTATCTATCTTCTATCACTCATTGATTGTCAGTTGAAGAGATCTCCTATTGCTTTTCAATTGCTATAGACAATTGGAAAGGTTCAAATTCCTAGTTACATTTGCTGCTTCATGATCTCATGGAGCTTATAAGAAAAGGTTAAATTGTTTAAGGGAATTTGAAAAATAAAATTGGATGTCATTACTTCATGCACTTATTCTCTGATTTTATGTGATATTTTTATTCTGATGATATTGGAAGTGGCTTTGTAAGTGGCCCTATTGATGTCGAAGAAGAACATAGCATCTGGATGATGACTATTATCGTTTGTTTTATTTTGGTTCTATTAGGTCAGATGCAAAGCCACATCATTAAAATCATATTTGCCCTTTCACTGTTTTTTGGCTATTGCCCCCGTGCCGCTTTGTTGCTTACCATGCTCTTCACCATTCATAACTAATTAGTGATAACTGTAAAATGAACAGTTTTTCATATATACTGTCAAAAAAGAAGTTTGTTCATATACTGTATATTTCTTGTTCTCAGGGGATTGCGGGAGCAAAGCGCGGGTATCATGTTCAGAGCCTGCATTGACTGAATCTCCCAAGGCTTCTCCTATAACTAGTTGTTTCAGTCTCCGATCAGATAACAGTCAGAGCTGGCCTTTCACCAAAAAATCCGGTATGTGGAAGGTAATTGAATCCATGGAAGTGTTCAAGAAAGTTCCACAGATGCCACATTTTTCCCCTTTGACTAGATATGAAGAGAAGTCGCGTGAAATACTTGCTATAAACATGATGATGAAATATTCCTATGAAATAGAAATGATATCAGCAGGATCCCCTGATGATCTCAGTAGTATCCAAGGCACCTTGAAAAGTCTTAAGGTGCTTGAATGGCATGGTTTCAATACCAACCCGCTCCAAGTTCACTTAAACAAGCTGCTTGTAAAGATGGAGGAGGAGGAAGAGCTCAAACGGAACTTGGAAGAAGTTGAGAGTGGAATTAGGAAGTGCCAAGATGAGAAAACAGAAATTGAGAGGAAGGTGACTGATCTTGACGGACAAATAAAGTCGCTTGCGGAACAAATAAAATTGCTTCAAAAACAGTCTCGAGCAGAGAAGTCGATGAAAGATGTGAAGGATCTGCAACTTGCTAATTTGGAAACTCAAAGGGACATTATGACCATGAAACTCCATGTTTTTCAGCTCGCAAGGAAACTCCCCTTTGAGTGGTAACTGGTAAATGTTTTCCTCTTTTGCACTGTAGTGACACTGAACGTTCTGGATATAGCTAACATCAATATGTAACCAGTAACACCTTGAAGATCCTTAATTTGTAGACTAATCGGTGTTGTATATGCCACTAAATTATCGTTCTATTATGCATTTTTAGTGATTTCAATGCGCGATCTTGATACGTTCAAACAACAATTGAAGTTATAAACAGGAATCATTAATGTGATGATATATCTGAACAAAAGGGAAAACTAGTCTGAGCCTTGTAATGATTGTATTCTACCAAAAATTTAAAGATCAGCAAAAGATGGCTATTAAGTTAACAATTCATAAATTGATACAACTACATCATTTTTCAGCTGAAATAAATATGAGCTTTTTATGTGTATTTAGATTACTTCTTCTGTGGTTGCATTTATATTGGGGGAAAACTTCAATTTGTCCATTGAATTTGGAACCAGAAGTTTATGTGATAATTTTTTCATGTTGAACTTTCCTTAGAATACCATAATTTCTTCTGGCAAATCAAAAGCTTCTCTCTTTCCAGGCCATTTTCTGTCTCTTCTTTACGGCAACTCCATCTCATTCCCTTGGCTAGAGTTGCGACACCATCCACGTAGTAACTGGCTTCACGGATGATGGCGTAGCCATTTGGCCTCAAGATACGATCCATCTCAAGCAGGACGTACTTCATTTCACATCTGCAGAAAGATAAATAATTGGGTCGAACTATAATGATTACATATATAAAAGAAAGGAAGATGTTTGGGCGAAAAGACTTCACCTGTGGCTTTCAGAGCTAAACAATCCATCTACATGAAGTAAGTCATAGGTTCGAGGGTATGTCGAAAAAGCTTCACACCTACAACCAGTTTGGGTAAATTAATACCGGCATTGAATTTGCACGCATATAGTACATGAATTATGTTAAATTGCACAATAGAGCAAACTTGAAATTGATGCAATATCAGTAGTTAGAAATTACCAGTCATGGTAGGTTCCAATGAGACCCCTATCGTAGACCACAGGAAGCGTGTTGGGAGCATAGGAGGAAACCACGTTCATCACCCATAGAGGAGCATCAGCCAGAGTAGCTGCAAATCCTCCATACAGCGTGTTCATGTCCATAACATTTCGTATCTTATCAGTTCCAATTGCAGGAAGCAACTTCTTGTAATGCTTAATTCTAACTTTCCATTTACTATTATCACTCTTAAAGGAACCCTCACTACTTCCATGAATTTGACCAACGCGCTCAGGAGCAGTGTTCAATCTTTGTGGCCATTTAGGAAGGGAAGACAGCTTCAGATTCTTTAACTTGGGCTCTGGAGCAACTACGCATGACCTAATCGGAGTGTACCAAGCAGAATCTGGTTCGGTACCATCATCACACTTAGGTGGATAGCTGTCGGGGTTATCGAGCTTGTTGTAGCACTCGTTGGTGGAAAGTTTCTGCCATACAGCAATGTCGTCCTTCTTGTTGAATAATTTGAAACACATAGAAGTCAAAAGTTCCTGCAACTTATCAAAATCTGACTTCTGATCTTCAATTGTAGTGTTCCAACCTCTCCACTGATTTTCATAGTTAATAGGGGGACCAGAAAGCACCCAGAAACCCCCAGGACGAAGTATACGATTCACTTCAAGAAGGTAGATTCCACCTGAAAGTAAAACATATTATGATTAAGAATATGGAATGCGGAACAACATAAGAAATGTGTTCTCTACATTTTTTCTCAATCGAATATTCTGTTACAAAGCAGAAGGTGAAATTCACAACCATAGATCATAGGAGACTTATCAAACATTCATAGGATTGCATTTATAAGGCATACTTACCGAATTCAGTCCATGGGATAAGGCATCGAGAGCAGTGAGCCATGTCAAAGGAGTTTGAAGGGAAAGGAAGTCTTTGAGTCGAAATGATACCCAAGATAGCTGGAATTCCTCGCTCAAGAGCAAACTGAACTTGAGCCTCATGATTATCTCGCGGAGCCAGAGAAACCGTTAGGATTCCACGATCTAGCAGATCACCTCCCCAGCTAGCAACCTAAATACATCCAGAAAGGACAACTTAGACCTTGAAAGAGATCAAATGAATTGTTGACTCTCTTATACAATGCCACTATTCAGCAATGTTGATAAAAAAATATGCAAGAACTATGTGAAGCGGACAAAGGATCAGTTCAAAGTAGACTCACTCCACATCCAGTATCGATGGCTGTCCTGATAGTACCATCTTTCATCTGGGGAATCAGATCCTCCATCAAATCAACATAGGGACCAACTCCATTAGGGAACATTGTTCCACCACCAGGGAATAGGAACTTATCACTTTCTTTCAACAGCCAATGTTGATTAGACTTTTTCTTATTGATCCAGTCATATGGAACATTTCTGCAATTAAATTCAATCATCAATCAACTATATACCATAAGCACACATATTTGAGCAAAGCCATCAGACTATCAATGTTACCTGTACCAACACTTGCCCCTGCTTTCAGGCCACTTAATTGGAACCTTGTAACCATCAGGAGCGGGAACCAAGCATTCCTTCCTTTCATATAATGGAGGACAATGGCGTTCCAAGAAAGAAAGCCGATGGGTGCTGAACTTCTTCCACCGCTGTTAAAATATCAAATTTGTTATCCCAAAATCCAAAATGCTTGATAATAGTATCCACTCCATAAGACAACTTGTAATATACCTTAGGATCTGTGCAAGGCGTGTAATCCTGAAATTCAACTCCACACTCAGGAAATGAGACGCCTTTAACCTGCAAAGAGCTACCGCCTGTCGACTTGGGCGAGTTCTCAACCTTTGAAGTGTTGATAGTTTGACTTATGTCCTCGGAGCAAAAAATTCCACCAAGATAGAATGAGAATCCACACAGCACAACAAACATCAGTGCCAACGGAACTGTCCTAGACTTTTTATCATATGGATATTTTGGTTTTCCATCATTATCTTTCCCCTTCATGGTTCAATATCTCTTCAGTATAGCTACACATAAATAAAGATCATAGAGTTATTGCATCTTATTCATGCTTCGAAAACTCATTTGAGTAATCAACTAATCACACTACAAAAAGGCCAACATGTTTAAAGAACTGAAGATTCAACACCTTGATGAACATAAACATTCATTTACTATGCCTTAGTATTATGACCATAAAGTACCAAATGCATTTTAAATGACAACTTAATTAATAGACCAGATCTAAATACTCAAACATGACTTTAAATACTTATTCTCAAACACATTGTATTACACTACATCAAGTTAACAGCTATTCTTTTAATAACAGAAGGGCCCTACTCCATATGAAATTCAGCATTCTTGATGGCCCTCTTGGCCACCAAGTTAGCTTAAGATGAGAGGAAGAATCAAATGAACACCAATCTAAGATCAAATCTGACAATTACTTGCACAAAGTTGTCAGATTAACATGAAGGCATAGATGCATGTTCAAGAACAGACTTTTACAGAACATACAATGAAGATTCTTTAACTTGGATAAATCAATAATAGCAAGAAGATTCAATTTTTAGTCACAGTAAAATGCTATGAAAATCAAACAATAAATGCAACACCACACATATGCACAAATGAGTGGATGGGCATTCAAGATAATGAGATAGCAGTATGTCATTACATAAATATCATAAAGAACAAAAAACAACCTTAATAATCCAAAAGAAAACAACATTGTACCTCAACTAATGCGACTTTGTAGTAACTTAAAATGTTTCCTCTTTTTCTTATAGTATTAGAAGATTGGTTCAATTCAAGAAGTTAAAAACACCCTTGCTAGAACAAACAAACCAAAATAGTAAGAATGCTGAAGAGGTGGTACATAGAGAATATTAAGTACAGAGGCACAAGTAGTTCTTATATTAATAGGACAGATACATCATACATGAATTTTTGAAATGAATAAAATGGCTGGAATGGTATCTATATGTAGGAGAAGTAGAGAGGAGGGAGAAGATTTCAGTATAGAAATGTCAAGTGTGTTAGGACTAGTGATATTTAATGGATGGAGACAATCATAAGGTTTACCGTGATAATTCGAGTAATATTTTATACTCGATAACATCGATTACAGGCACAGGGTAGTTGAATTTGGACAAGCAAACTGATCAGAAAGTGCAGAATGTGAAAAGAAACATGTAACTCACCCGAAAGGGAAAGGCGTTTGGGAAAACAGTACACAACTATACATGCAGTGCCAATTATTGGTCTTTCTGTACTCTGCAACTTCTTTTCCTTTCTTTTCACATTCATGGAACTAAGTAACAATTTTGACTTTGGCATGCACAATTGTTAGTAATACGTAACTGTAATTTATTATTTTCTAACAAATTTGTACTTTTCAAATAAAGGACTTAACTTCTATCTACGATCATCAGTGTAGAAGGAACCGAGGGGCGTGTCGTCCATTAAAATTTTGAAAAATACATTTTCTTTATAAAAATAAATTTTATTATTTATTTATTTAAAAATTAAGCTTGTTAAGTAATTCTTACGTTTTATATTATCATAAATTTATGAATTTGTAATAATTCATGGGACCAGTACAGAAGTTTACATAATTAAAAAATTAAATTGAGATGTAGTGATATAAAGTACAAGGAATCATGTATAGTCTGTCCTAATTACTAAAGAAGTAGTGAAGAGCAGATTAGTCAACACGGTTTTCTTCCTGGATTGTCTACACCTTCTTTGTCGGTTCCTTTTATTTAGAGCTAATTAGGCTGCAATATTAATTCCACATAAATAAAAGGTGACCATTTCATATAATAAGTCATTAACCTACTTATGAAACTTAAGTCATTTATATAATTAAGTCATTATCAAATAATTTGTACCATACGTCCATAGTATGAGATACAATAAGTCAAACGTTTGAACATTTCAAAAGAACTATTTGTATAAAATTATTTTGGAGTCAAAATCAACCTCTTTTTAAAATGGATTAATAATCTAATTAAACGATAAGTTGAAATGGAGTTGGTAAACGTTCTCTCCCATCTCACAAACTACATGCATGCAAGTTTGAATAGAGCAAGAGGAAGACCAGCAAGGTTGTTTATTAGTTGACTTCTTATAGACTGAAATTTAACAATATTATTATTAGTACTAGTGTACTACCATTACCGGCCACTCGAGTATTAACATGTAGGAATTGTTTTTATTAATATAATTAATGTAATATATTAATCAGAAAATAAATATTTGAAGATTTCACGATTATAACATTCCTACTACTCTAATGTAATAAGTAAATTAGGAACATGTTTGGGAGATGTGTAACAATATAATAAAAGGCTTATTACTGTCTATCTCTCCTTTGTTGATTCTTAGCTTTAATTCAATAACAATAATAATAGGAATTAATAAAAACGGCATATTGCATTATTGAAGCCATGTCTTTTGTTGCATGTGGCACATGCATTCTCATTAACAACTTCGGACTAGTTAATCTCTACCGACGTTGTTGCCCCACATCAAATAAAAATATCATATGTGATCTGTCGGAAAGATGAGGAGACATTAATAAATTAAAAATACAACAATCAAGGAAAATATATACGGTTTATAATTTAGAGTTTAAACTATATTAGTTCAAATAAAAATATTGATATGTAAGTAATTGACTAGAATTATTTAACTAATAGAAGTAGGGCCCGTTGTATAAAAAATAATATTGACATGTAGCTAATTGTTGTCTTATTAGATTGATGTATCATAATCGAGATTGATGTATCATAATTCATAAATAATCCAATGTGAACTTGTATTCTGAACAAATGTACGTAAAATATTATTGCATTAAATAGTGTACGTATTGTCTCGTGTCTACTATAACTTGATGCATTATTTATGGTGGATGGGATAGTCAAACTATTTCGCATTGACTATTATTACAGTTCTCCTTATTATTACAGTTCTCCTTATCAATAAAATAAAATGTCGCATTGAATAAATATTGAAGTCCAATGTGAGTTGGATCACTTAGCCACACTTCATAAATGAAAAAACGAATAATGTGAAAATACATGCCGCTAAGCTAAAGAATGATGATGGAGAGTTGCAAGAAATTGATTTAATTCCAAAAGTAGTAACTATGTGTAGAAAGAAGATGGAGAGTTACACCAAAATTTTAATAAAATTAAAAAATTAGCTAAAAATAAGTGTTAGTGTTCTTGTATTCATCGTTTGTGGAATGACAAAGTATTACATTTAAAAGCATGTGATATATATAGCCTTTTAGCAAAGACCCAAAAAGTTAGGTCACAAGTGGATAAGGCACCAATTTAGATAAAGGTTACCGAGATGTTGACGGGGTGTAACGTCGAGGAGAAGTTGGTGTCGTCAGAACATCTTTGCACATAAATGCCTCGCTCGTAGTGTGCTTCTTTAAGCGAAATTATTACTTTCCTAGTGTCACTTAAAATCACAATCTGGCAGTCGTCAGATGTTTGTGATGTATTTCATGATCCAGAGAAACTTCAATTACAGCGGATTAAGTCTTGGACTCATGAGGACCCAATTGCAACCGCTGACGGCCCATGGAAGCGGTTTTTGTAGACCAGACAGAGAGAACCCGTTTCAAGCAGGCTAAGCTTAGGATTGTGAGTCTATTAAAATCAAGAATCTATAATAGAGTTTGTTAGCGTTGTAATGGAATTAATCTGTGGATCGCGTTTATCAGTATGGCGCGATGCCGAAGGATTAAAAAACAAGCATGAATAATACAAAGTGTTTGTTGGCACTTCACAACAAAACAACCATGATGAACAACCAAGGCATGATACCAGCGATGTGGAAATTTGAAATGAAAGCGGGTCAATGAACAATTAAACGAGGCGGAAAGCCTGATCTGATCATGCAAGCTACCTGGCGTAACACGGGAGGGTGCATCTCGGGGGTGGTGATCCCTTGGAGAACTCACGATAACCATGAGGAGAGGCGCTACTTGGCGCCAGCATCGCTGTGGTACACAAACTCGAGTTGATCCAATTTACTCAAAGTTGCAGCCAAATTGCGCGGATATCAAAGGAAATAGTGAGGCATTCATGCCAACATTGTTCAAAAAGTGTAAAACAAAGATGTTATTCCGCAGATCGATTGGATGCGGTTCCTTTGCAAATGGTTTTATTTGCCCCCGATTCACTCGATTGATGGAGCGGGTGATCCATGCAAAACAACTTCTGAGGGTTTTTGGCCAAAATGACAATCACGTCAATGATCCGGATATATACTAAATTTTTTGGCCAAAATGACAATCCACGTCCAATGGGATATATGCCAAAATTTTTCAAAAGTTTAGAGGATGTTAGCACATTGGAGTGATACATTGGCGCACCAATCCGTAGATTCGTATCCAGCAAGCAATGAGATGCATTCATTTACCAAAGTTTGATCCGCCATACAAAATATCAGGATGAGAGAGGCGTTAGTGGACATTAATGAGCCCAAATGAAACCACGAAGAGTTACGGAGGTATTACAATGACATATTGCTAACCATACGAAGTTATGATAAGGTAGCATATATGACATTTTGGTTAACATATGGGAAAATGAAAAAGTCTTTGGTTTTGAAAACTCCCCTGTCTAAGGATGAACTTCCTTGTCTGGGTTAGAGCGGTATGTAGAGTTGGAATTGAAGAATAAAGAAGGCAAAACTAAGGATCTTCGTGAAACACTCAAGAAGATAGGGAGATCAAAGTCGCCTAGGAAAGCGCCAGTATAGGATAGAATTTAGCGAGACAAGGGACAGAGTTCTAAAAGAAGGAATTACGAACTGCTACCTCAAAATGGGGTTGGTTTAGTGTATGAGAAGGTTCCAGAATGAAGGGTTAACCCCACTAAGGGTGTCTATAGCAGAGGTCTATGTTCAAATCGAAGGAAAGAATGCAGGTAGTGAAATGAGTCACGGAGATCCTGTGCTGAGAAATTGATTAATAAAAGGATATTTAAAATTCACGGGTAAAGAGACTTGGCGGAACAATACTGCGTCAAAACGCGGGGAACGCACCCCACACCACGGTTAAACCGAGAAGCTAGCGAAGTGTCCCAGGCTCGTTAGGCGAATTGATACAATTTATGGCGGTATTCGGAGAGGCGGTCGCTGACTCGGAGAAAGACATGCGAAGAGAGGTCTATTGATCAACTGGAAACCCCGCCCGGCTTGACTTATTGAGACAATTAACTTTTCGGACAAAAGAATTAATAGGGATTGAATTGCCCGCATTGTGATGATCCGGTGGTCATGTGCTTGATAATAATAAATTTACTAGTAGAGGCGAATGTTGGTGAATCTGAAGCGGTTCGGTGGACATTTTATGTGAGCATTCGATAGAATTGCGGCTCCTCACAGACCTTATACAACCGATCCAGCCTGCCCAGATTAACCGGGTTTCTGAGGGCCACTCTATAAATGCAATGGGAGTAGTCGCATTGAATTTCATGGTAGGAGGCGGATTCGAAGTTGTAGCAATCGGATCTCGGTTCCGTTGACATTGAGACCCTTTCGTATAATGGGCTCATAAGTTGCCCCTTACTAACTACTTTAAAGACAGCCGTGTACTGATTCACCTCGAGATGGAGTTCCTACTCCCGGGGGGCATAGGAGAAGTGTGTAGCGATCGAAAAGAAAGAGAAAAATTGTGTTATCAAACATACGTACCCTAGCAGACGGAGAAGGCCCATCAGACATGAAAGGAAGCGAAGTAGAGGAATCATATGGAGATAAAATTAAGGTGAAAGTGGAAGCGGATGAATAACTCGCCAAAACAAAGGGAGTAAAAAAGAGACCATGCAGCTGTGAAGGGGGTGTTTCCTTTACGTGAGGGAGCGAGGGAGGCGGAACGCCGAGGATTGAGTACCGAGTTAGGAAGGGATCATCAACCGGTAGTTATCCTTGATAAGAGTTTGAAGCGTGTTTTCTTGGGGACTTTTCGGGCCTTAAGACCCAACGTTGTAGTACCTGAGTTGAATATTGATCGACCTCATAAGCCCCGTGAGCAAAGAAATTTACTTGATAGAAAGAACACAGCCATAAGGGAAGAGGTGCAAGATTTGTTGAAAGCACAAGTGATCAGCGAGTTAAAATTCCCTACATGGGTAGCCAATGTAGTACTGGTCAAGAAGTCTAACAACAAATGGCGGATGTGCACAGATTTTACTAATCTGAACAAAGCATGGCCCAAAGATTTCTACTGCTTTGCTGCCTTGCCTTGGGCCGCTGGTTGATGGAAGCGGCCATGAGGTCTTCAACTTTATGGATGTAAATGATGATACCATCAAATGCATGGCCCTAGAGCCCCGAGGAGAAAAGCACTTTGCTCCTTTGAATATGAATTATATTTGGAAGTGATGCCACCCGGGTTGAAGAATGCAGAAGCCACCTACCAACGAATGGTAAACTCTATATTCGTTTCCCAAATTGAACGTAATATGAAAATTTATGTAGATGACATGCTAGTTAAAAGCAAGACCACGATGGATCGCTAAGCGAATCTTAGGGAACCACTTTAATCGGCTAATGAAAGTAGATTAAAGGTGAACCCCTAGAAGTGCTAATTTGGAGTCGTATCAGGGAAATTCTTGGGATATACGATTAGCGCTAGGGGAATTGAAGCAAATCCTAACAAGATAGAGGCGTTATTAGGGTGAAGCGTCTGGTTAAAGAAGTACAAAGTGCTTGAGGTTGCCTTGCGCCGCCCAGCAGCTTTATATCCAGTCGGAGAAAGAAATCACCATTTTCAAGAATCTAAGACTTATGTCAATGAAAATTTTGTGAGGATGAAAGAATTTAAGGTAGCATTTGAGAATTTAAAAGTTATTTGGAGTGCCCAATTACTCTGTGACCAGACGGAGAAAGCGTTGCAGTGTAGCCGTCTCGGATGTGGCGGTAAACAGCGTGTTACTCGAGAGAGTAGAAGAGTACGAGCCGATATATTATAATAGCCATGTGTTGGGGATGCATAAGAGGTACCTATAATAGACAAAAGGCGGATTTTGCCTTGGTGATTTTGGCAAAGAAAATTGGCTTATTTTAGTCGCTGATACAAGTGGTGTGGTCTGTTAGAATCTAGTATAGATTTAATCGTGATGAACACCAATTCATACATCAGTTCTCAAAATAGTAAATTAATCTAAAACATAAAATACGAATGTATGAATACGAAATTCTTACATTCTGCGAGGCGGATTGAACCCGATTCCAGCGTGGTGCCTGGCGTAAGCCCCTCGAGATCCTCAGCGCTTGTTGACACGATGAGATTTATTCGAATATCATTGTATGTATGTGACCTTCTAGGCTCAGATAATAGTAAGCTGTATAATAATAATAATTGACCAATTACTATTATTATAACGATCAATGAGTAAGATCTAGAAATCTATCATAACCTCTTAAATTATCATGAGAACCCACACTAGTAATATACAACTACTAATTTGAACACTAAGTTCCAGTAATCACATTTACCATCCCGGTAAATGAATTGATACAATTAGCCATAGCAGGCATAATAAAGGGAATCAATTACCGTTGATTTAAAGCACTCCCAGCCTTGCCGCGGGCGATTACTTTCTGATTCACTTTATCGTGCGATCTCAATGCGTAGGCTAACCATAAGAGTGTGTCATGAAACACCCACAACTCTTTACCAATTATGAGCGAATAAGTATGTATAGGCGTCCACCAGAACTAAATCGGTACGATTGTGAAGGCTGAGATGCTCACTTGTATATGAGGGCGGATAAATCCCTCGATATATCGACATCTATCGTTATACTGTTTAGGTGATGACATATATGATCCCGCTTAAAGGCGGACGTTAGGTCATAGTCAAAATGCTCTAGAGCTTATATATACAGATAGTTATATATCGTAGGTCTAAGAATTGTCGAACCTAAATTCTAAAAAATATCATAGAACTGAGATATACGTATCTTATGGGTCGTTTCGGTCATGCAGCTCCCAGTCTGAGACCGGCCAACCCACATTATTGATCTGATCTGCTTGAGGCTAAGCGTGATCAATCTTGATCAATAATCAAAACACCATGTTAGTCGTATAATGCTTATGCTGTATCGGCGTCAATGGCGCTTTAGGTACATATTCTATGTTTAGGCGGAAAATTATAATTAACAATTCATGTTGCCTATAGAAACATGAATAACCTAGGATTTAACTTTTCACTCATCAGGGGATACAATACATGTATATTATATGTAAAATATAAACGTATAAGTATGATAAACAAATATACTCGAACATAAAGAGCCAATGATAGATATTTGTTCCACATACTCCTGATAGATACATCTTACGACTCCCACTTAACCCTAACTACTAAAACATGCATCTAAGACCTATATTCCATTTGCATCTTCCATCATACTTTGCTTGATTTAGTGGTTTGGTAAAGGGGTGTGAGATTAGCCTGTTCTTTACTACGTACTTTGAGATGCTCTATAAGCATATCTCTAATTAGGTGATACTTTAAAGTCACGATGCTTGGATTTGTGATGTACTGAGGGTTCTTTAGCTTGAGCTATATGATATTGTCACAAAGTAACTCAAGCGGTCCTGATGCTAGAATACTACGCTGACTCGGTCGCGAATTTGCTTAATCGACGTCTTGGCTTTAGGCGGGCAGTTGCGATGTCTTTCAGTTACGTGGTAGAATGGGCAATCTCTACTTGGAACTCCTCAGAATCTTTTCCCCACCGTTGAGGACAAAATACATACCCAGGGATGGGAAAGATGATACCCTTCGATCCTGGCCAGCATCGGTGTACCGGTGACTACTAACTAAATGATCTCCACCGTATACGGCGTCTTTAAATATTCTCGAATGCCAGTGCGCTGATCGATGGTTCTCACAGATTAGCTTAGTATCTCTTGGTTATACTCGGTCACGTAAGACACGTTAACATGGCGTATGATGGATCCTATAGCCGAAGGCGTAAAGGTACATCCGCCGTTTTCATCTCGGCGCTAGTAGTGGGACCTTTGTGCTATCTGGATTGAACTCCCATGTCTCATGGGAAGATTACCCTTCTTGGAATTACTCGCGGTGAACCTTTGCGATACCTTATTAATGCATTGTCTAAAATGAAGTCAGTGTATACAGCCGATCTAAGATGGATCTTTATTCAGTATATAATGTGTTGCTTCAATCCTTCATTGAAACATTTACACAGCCAATCCTTGAAGTGGGATTCGGTGGCACTCACGTTTTTCAATGATAAGTATGTCGTGACATACGGGACTATAGATGATACGTAACTCGACACTTCTTGTATACACAAGACTCTTGCCGTTCTTGATGAAACCAAAATCTTTAATTGATTCATCAAAAGCATTAGATTAAGCAATAGGATTACGCTTAAGACCCATAAATGGACCTTTGAAACTTGCATACGCTTCTTAGGTCCTTTAGGACATGTAAAACTGGAGGGATTCTGCGCCCGTATCTAGCATCCTCATAAATTTCCATTCGGGGAAGAAGCGGTCTTTGTCATTTCCATGTTCATAGTCATGAAATCACGACAATAGCTAAGATTATCGGATGGATTTAAGCATAGCCAACTGGCCGGTAAGGTTTAAATCATAGTCCAGCGAACTTGTTTAGAAAACTTCGCTCTAGTCCCCAGCTTGAAAACTTATCCCGACGTTTCCGTCTTTATCGTATTTCTTCTTAAATACCCATTTCACGTTCAATGAAGCGAACCCAGAACATTAAATCAACAAGGATAAACCTTGTTACGGTACATAGAATCTATCTCGGTGCATGGCTATTGCCATCATCGGCATCCTTGCTATTCGTTGTAACTTTATAAAGTGGGCTCGTCGGCTTTCAATGATGAAGGCTTCGCGTACCGGCGCTACGGTTGGTGGCGATCTGTTAGCCTCGAGGTTGGTTCTTCCATAACTTCTTGTGGATCGAAATTTGAATCTTCTATATGAAAGAAGGTGCCAATTCTTGTGGTGCGTCGGATGCTTAAATTAGATGCATCGACATTGACTTAAATCAACTGAGTTTCGTCAGAGATGAACACGTTACTTCTAGTCATTACGAGCAGGATATTCCTTTTCAAGGAACACTCTGTCTTAGCAATGAAGATTTTATTCTACGTACCTTAGGTGAAGTAGTAACCAACCGTTTCCTTTGGATATCCTATGAAATAGCATTTACATCGATTTGGGCGCAAGTTTATCCTTTGTTAATCTCTTGCGTAAACATGACGTGAATCTGAAAGGAAATGACTTAGGAATCTTCGAACCACGGTTCATGGGGGTTTCTCTGCGGTTTTGTTGGATATTTGTTTAGTAAGTGTCGCTTAGGGGTATATCTCGAGAGTCGCCAGTAGATCGGATAGGCTCATCATAGACCGAACCGTATCGAAGGGTTAGATTTACTCATAGGTGTAACGCCGTTATGTTGTGGGCGTTCACCGCTGAGTGAGTTGTGAAACAATACCACACTCTCTCTAAGATGAGTATTGAACTCGTGACTCAAAGTATTCTCCACCTCTATCGGACAGTCTTTATTGTCTTATTCAATTGGTTTGTACTTCATTTTGGAACTCAGATTTCTCAAGGACTCGTGTTTGTGTCCCAAAATTCCGCTCGTTAAGCAACTCGTTAAGAAATCGGTTTAACTTCGTTAACTTAATTAGGCAGATTATGAACTTCACAATTAAGAAATGGCCAAGGTTACTAAGTGAGTTGTTCTATTTTAATTAACTTAACCGATTAGTTAAAATACTAACGAAGAATCATTGTCGAGATAACTATCGAGTTATTCATCGATGCGATTGCTTAATTGATTAAACTTGCAAGTTTAACCAATTGATGTTCATCAACATATATATTTGACAAATATATAAATATTAGAAATACATTTCTCAATATACAAGTCTTTAATTTCATTCATGAAATATTATTCGAATATCATTGTGTGTGTGTGACGCTACAGGCTCGGATAATAGTAAGTTGTATAATAATAATAATTGACAGATTACTATTATTATAACGATTAATAGTGAATCTGTAATCGCTCATAGCCTTAAATTATCATGAGAACCCACACTAGTAATATACCATTACTAAGGTGAACACTAAGTTCCTAGTAATCACACATGACGATGAAATGAATTGATACCTGATTAATATGACGGGCATAATAAAGAATCGATTCTCATTGATTTCCAACAAGATCAACCTTTAAAGCGGGTGCTATCGGTCACGCAATATCAAGGTGATTGACTACGGGCTAGAGTTAAGCGACTTTGAGATATCACCCACCCCAGGACTAGTGTAAGAGCACAAGCGTTACTTGATTCGTAAGCGAATGCAACGCCGAGCTTGTAAGCCACATTGCGAGATCCGAGACCAAGGATTGAAAGCAAACCAAGCACGATTCTGGACATTATTCGTGGATGGAGCTGGAATGACCGAGCGGAGTGCGGGGAGTGCTAAGTGCAGGACCTCGAGAAAGGAGACGATGGGTATGCGTTGCGGTTAGGTTTTCACGCCCTTAATAATGAGGCGAGGAATGTAAACAAATGATTACCGGCTTAAAATTAATTCGAGTCCGTGAGGGTAGAGCTATTGGTAAAGGAGATTCAAAGTTGGTGATAGATCGGTCGAAGATGTTGTAGGTGAAAAATGGAAACCCTAATGCGATACCGCATTGGGTGTCTGGCGTATCTCGAGGGTTTAAGCGGATCATATTTGAAAGCCCAGCGTTCAGAATTTGAGATGAGGAGCGGACCGTTTGTCGGGGCTTGCTACCAACATTGCAGTGAGTTACCGGAGAGGGTATATGTAGAGTATGACCAACCCGCTTATAAGGAAGAGGTTGTTAAGAGTGTAATAGGCTCCCACACCATGGACTGGAGGGATCCGATAAATAAGTACCTAACAGAGGGAATACTCCACAGCGATAGCATAGAGGCTAAAAAGGTACAAAGCCGAAGCTTCAAATACTACATGTATCAAGGAGAGTTGTATATGAAATATTGGGATAGACCGCTGTTAACCTGCGTGTCAGCTAAAGATGTTCCCAAATTGTTAGCAGAGATACGTGAGGATGGTGTGGAAGTCGCGTTGGGCGCGGTATTTAGCTATAAAGGTCACTCAATTTGAATCTTATTGACGGCGTTGGTAAAGGATGCGTACATATGTGAAGAAGTGTGATAACGCATTGGATGAGAAATGCCCCCAATTACCTTCGTCCTCGCGCGATGTTAAGTGTAACAACTTAGATTCACGAAAAAAAAAAAAAAAAAAAAAAAATTTGTTCGGTGGGACTCGGGAATAGTATAATTTTTTTTTTCGACTGATAATATTATTTCGTAAAACTTTTTTGGGCAATTTCATTTATAATTTAGTAGTGTTTGCCATGGAAGAATTTTATGTAAATGGGTTGATGAGATTTAAGTACGATAAGCGGAGAATTAGCAGAAACGAGGCAGGACTCGAGTTTTTTTTTTTAAATATCTATTCATCTATATCCTCCACATCATCACAAGCAACATCATCTTGGCACCCTTTTCCTTTGGTGGCCGAGTATTCATCTCACTTTTGCCAGATAATTTTTCCATTTCTCTTGATTGTAAACAGACTCAAAACCGTTTATGGAATATTGTTCTCCTCATCATTCTCTTCGAGTAGAGGTAAGAAATTTCAAGTCTTTCGAGATATTTCTTGGGTTTTGAGAATGTTGACTTTTAGTTGACTTTTGCATAATTGAGTTTTATGATATAAATCTTAGTTGGTTATGGAGTTACGTATTTGAGTGAGGAGTGCATTGATGTAGAGATCGTTTGAGACGTTATGGTCGAGTTGACTTTTAGGTTTTTCGGTTGACTTTTTATATGGATATTTTTATAAGACTTTAAATGTGGAGGTTATATTGGGCTTGTATTATAGTTGTTATGATGTTAAATTGGTGATTTAAAATTGATTAAAGGGTGTTATGTTGAAAAGAAATTATAAATTCGGGTTGAGTTATAATTGATATTTGAATTATAGATTGTTAATTATGGACTTGATGATTAGTTAGAATAACATAAAGTGTTTAGCAATGAGAAAGTGATAAGATTAGATTTAAGCGGGGAATCGATTAGGTTGTGTCGATGGGATTATAATTCGATAGTTTATCCGTCAAAGTTATACCATTTAGAGATAGTTTTAGAGTTGGTTATGTATCTTACAGAGCGGTATATAGTAGTAGGTCTTGATTATACTTTAAGGTGTTGTTTAGCGTTGATCGTGCAAAGAGCGGAGTTACCTTGATTGTCTTTTCGTGAAGGTTTTGGGTAGCTAAGCGGTGAGAACATCTCACGTGTATTACCTTATGTACTTCACTGGAAATGGTGTGCACATCCGCGTATTATAATTATGTGAATGGTGTATATGTCCTTTGTGATATGATTACGGAGGAATGGTATACATGTAAATGATTATGTGTGAGCCTAATAGCAGTTATGTATTTCTATTAACGGCATTGAAATTTGGTTTGAGGTAAGTGATGGCACAGACTCCCGACTTATATTTACGTATTGTGGCCTTGTTAGCACTTGTAGTATTTATGTGGCCTTGTTGGCACTTGTGGTATTTATGTGGCCTTGGCATGTGGTATTTATGGCTTTGTGGCACTTGTGGTATTTATGTGGCCTTGTTGGCACTTGTGGTATTTATGTGGCCTTGTTGGCACTTGTGGTATTTATGTGGCCTTGGCGCGGTTGTGATTGATTTCACGATTGTGTAGTTCTTGTGCTTTCTTTATTGTTGGAAGTAAAGTAGTTGGTTATTGAGAGGTGTTCGATGGAGTTATGTATGATTTTGAGGTGACTTGAGTATTGGGATATGACCACATAGTTGGGACTACTAGGGATTGGGTATTCTCGCTTCCTTACCGAGGATATGCTGTGACTATTGGCCTTTTATACTACAGTATAGCGTGCGGTATGAATTCTCTTTTATTCGCTTTCTTTGTATGCGTTGTTGTCGAGGTAGCCCACATACTCTGGTATAGAAATGCGGTTTGGCCACATACTACGGTATAGCGTGCGGTATGATTCTCTTTGATCGCTTTCTTGTGTGCATTGTGAGGGAATTGTACATACTACGGTATAGCGTGCGGTAACAATTCTCTTTGATGACTTTCTTTGTATTGCATTGTCGAGGTGGCCTATGCTACGGTATAGCGTGCGGTATGATTCTCTTTGATCGCTTTCTTTGTGTGCATTGTCGGTGGCCTATACTACGGTATAGGCGTGCGGTGTGCCTTATACTTTGTGTATAAGTGCGGTGTGCCTTATACTTTGTGTATAAAGTGCGGTGTCTTGTATACTTTGTGTATAAGTGCGGTTTTGGCACGCCTCTTTAGCGGTATAAGTGCGAGGTGATGGTGATTAGTCCATTCCTGCCGGTGGGCGAGGATTGAGTATATGCGCATTAGAGGATGGTATACTGGTGGGGATATGAGAGATAGGAGTTTTGATGACTAGGTTTTAGTCGTTATTTGGTCTACGTGATTTAATTTGGAGTGATTGTGTGCTTATCGGAACCCTCTATTATATATTCATGTTATGCGAGACTTCATGTGTGGAATTATATTTATGTAACTTTATCCGATAATCACGTATACATGTATTTTATTCATATTTGACTACGATGACTATTCACAATACTTGTTGTCTTGTAGCAGTCTTGATAGTTATCTTTCATTTTTAAGCATCGACCTTAGCCAAACTATTTTTCTTGGGATAAATTTCAGTTGTAGCCTTACCGGCATTACTTGTCTTTGTGGAGTATGTTCTATATATCTTAAGTGGCTAATGGATGAGATACTTTGGAATGAGAGCATTAGGGCGAGAAATTATAGCTGAAGTTTATGCTAATACATCGATGATATTGATGATATTTATATATATATGGTGGAAAAATGGATTCAAATGTGCTTTAGAATATAAATGCTTGATCTAACACGACTGATACATAGGTAAATAAGTTCCGTATACTAAATGGAAAATGCAGGAAGATAAATGCGTACTTAGGTTATAAATTTAAGATATATTACTCGGTCATATTAAGAAATACCATATATTTGGAAGGTCTTATGAGGAACATCAGTTGTCATGGGAGGAATTATGATTATAAATTGGGAGTAGTACTTTCAAGTGGCTGAAGATAAGTGATTGAGTTGTGTATGCATGAGTTAGGAGGTTAAGATATATGTTTAAGTTATTGTGGTTGAGGTGTATATTATATTGGGAATTAGCTATACTTGAGGAAAGATGATAGATGAAATACCTCTTGTAATTAAGATTGTCTTGTGAGTAAGTTGTTGGCGTGAGTGTGGGTTATCGGTGTTAGTTAGAAGCCCGATAAGGAAGAAGTTTTATTTTGTGACGGTAACCTAAGAAATACTTTCTTAGGGGTATATAGTCTCTAAATAGGTGAGAATCGAAACTATTATTATTAAATACGGGCCAATTGGGTTAACTTACATGATATTTATTTTCACTCGGCTTTTAGGCGAAACTTCTATTTTCACATGGGTGGGCGTTTACGTACATGTTGTTGCGGAATGGCCGATGTCGTTGGCGGTAGGCTGCGTACACCCCTTGAAGATATAAGCGATGGTGGCTTGAAGACCTCCGCCGGTCGTACTTTTATCTTCTTGAAGTTTCTATTGTTTATAATTATTATTGACTCGAGGTTGTATAACAAATTGTTTGATGTGTATTTATATTATGAGTTTTGATGTTGTACTATTGGTTAGTTCATACGTTAAGATAGAGTTATATTGTTTATTTATGATGTAAAAGTCATTTTTATTGTTATAAAAGTAGTTGGTATTTCTGATTATCTGAGGTTGGTGTGATTGACCTCGAGACCCTTTGAGGTCGTTACAATTTGTTATGAGCCTAGGTTTATGTTTTCTTGGTGTCTTGTGTGGTTGTATTACTGAGTTCGGGTTATAGGGTGTGTTGTGTGTGAGTCGTTCTCTGGTTTGAGTTCATTTCTTTTCCGAATCCGTTGACTGTTGAGGACGCCACTTGAAGATTTCGTTGACTCGCGTACGAGGGTCTTACGAGACTACTTTGAATTCTGTGTTCTTGTGGTGTTAATTGATTAAGAATATTATATTTCAGGAGATATGTGGAATGAATTGGGTAATATGACGTCGTCGAGTTATGTATTTGTTGAGATGGGTGGCTGGGCATATGGAGATCGATGCAGTGAGTAGATGTTATGAGAGATTATATTGGAGCGATACATGTAATGGGATTTAGAATATGATGCAAGGTATCGAAATATTATGAGATATTTGGGTGATCATATATTTTGGAAATGTCTTAATAGTTGATGTGGTAGAAATGCAGTCTTAATGAGATTTTATAGAAATTAATTAAGGATAAGGGTGATAGTGTATACGTTATACTCGAGGTGGAGTCGTAAAGAATATCAATGGGTTATAAGTAAGGTTACTGGTTAACTAAGATATGTGATTATAAGGAAATGTGAAATGTGGGTTTGAACAGAAATGATAAGTAAGCCAGGGTGAATACAAATCGAAATTTGAATAAAGAAAAGAGTTTGAGTTATACATTAATAATGTTTAAGTAAGAGTTGATTGTTTGAGTAAGTACATCTTTTGTGATAGTAATGATCATTCTTGAGGATGTAAACTTTGGTTAAGAAACCTTTGGAGATGGAATACGGATGAATATGTTTGAAGGATTTAAGGAAGGGGCAGATTATACTAGGGAAGTATTGAGAGGAATGTTTTGAATTGTTAAATTTGAAGTTGTTGATAAAGTTGGGGCAATTGTGTGAATTTAAGGGTAATAAAAGGTTAGTTGAGGAGGATTACAGTGACATGTAGTCGTGGATTAGCAATTGATCGACAGTGTAAGATGTTGATCTTTAAAATAATTAAAGAGTTTCTCTTGGATACTTGGAGTAATTGGGGATTTATCACTTTCGGTTGTTACTTATCATGTTGGGTAGAAGTATATAGTTATTGATTGTGTGTGTCTGCGTAATAAACTTATACGTGGCTTAATAGTGAAATTGTAAATGTTGACTTGGGCGGTGGTTGTGTTTGAGGTATTACAGGCTGTTATTTTTGTGGTATTCATGTGTTTAAATTTGTATATGATTGGGTGTGTTCAATTGGAGTATATTTGTGTATGGGCGTATGCGTGAATATATTTTTTTCTGAGGAATAGTTCATATGAAATTAATGCATTATCGTGTGTATTTGGGATGCTACGTTGAGATTGTTGTGTGTATGATTGATATTATATGTGTGATTTGTGAATTGTTTGATTTGAGGATATTGAGATGAGGTGGGAGGGTGTTCGAAGGGTGGCGCCGGGAAAAGGATGGTGTTATACATAATGTTGTGGTTTTATCTTTTTGTAAGTTGTTTATAGTAGTTGTAAATACTGACATTGGTGTGGTGAGAATTTCTTTGTTTTCGTTTAATTATGTGAGTATGAGTAGTATGGTGACTGAGTGCCAAGGTGGGGCCGGTATGAGGGAAATGGCGATATGAATTTTAATTTTTGAGTGGTATTTTGGAGGCAATTGAGGATGTTTATAATACTAAGATTGATAATGATAATAACAAGCAGAGCAATAAGATGATAAGCTTGAATAGGGAAAATTGGCCGGTTGAATGTGTGTTATGGTGTAAAGTGATACGCCTTAAGTCGATGGACGTAAAGATATTATAGAACTCTGAAGTGGAATCTTATATTGGGGGAAATTTGAGTAGGTGACAAGGTGTCACGATGTTAGTTGATAAGGCGTGTGAAGGTGCGTTGAGTTTATCGGCAGTTGGGTTCGAGGTAAATTTCGGTGAGAATTTTTATAAGGTGGGTAGATTGTAACCCGTTACGAAAAAAAAAAAAAAAAAATTTGATCGGTGGGACTCGGGAATAGTATAATTTTTTTTTTTCGATGATAACTATTCGTAAAACTTTTGAGCCGAATTTCATTTATAATTTAGTAAGGTGTTTGCCATGGAAAGAATTTTATCTTTTGAAATCGGGTTAGGTAATTTAGAAATACGATAAGCGGAGGAGTAACGAGCCGAGCGGGACTCGAGTTTTTTTTTTTTAAATATCTATTCATACATATCACTCACGTCATCACAAAGCAGCATCATCTTAGCACCTGCCCTTGGTAGCGAAATATTTCATCTCCCCCGCTTGACAGTTTTTCCGTTTCTCTTGATTGTCGCTCGAACTTCAAGCCGTTTGTAGGAATGATTACTAACCGTCGTTCTCTTGAGGTTAAGGTAAAATTTCAAGTCTTTCGCGATATTTCTTGGGTTTTGAGATGGTTGACTTTTAGTTGACTTTTGCATAATTGAATTTTATGATAAATCTTGGTTGGTTATGGGTTACGACGTATATAAGTGACGAATTCGTGATTTAGAATCGTTTGAGGGCCGTTGAGTCGAGTTGACTTTTAGGTTTCGGTTGACTTTTTTTATATGGATATTTTTTATAAGACTTTAAATGTGGGAGATTTACATATTTGGGACTTGCTTGGCCATAGTTGTTATGATGTTAAATTGGTGATTTAAAATTGAGTTAAAAGGGTGTTATAATTGAAAAAGTGTAGAATTCGAGTTGAGTTATAATTGATATTTGAATTATAGATTGTTAATTATGGACTTGATGATTGGTTAAGAATAACTTATAAGTCAATTTGTAATGAGAAAGTGATAAGATGGAATTTAGCGAGGAATCGGTGGGTTGTGTCGATGGGATTATAATTAGATAGTTTATCGGTGAGTTATACCATTTAGAATAGTTCCCACTAGGTTAGTTGTATCTTCTAGAGCATTTATAGTAGTAGGTCTTGATTATACTTTAAGGTGTTGTTTGAGGCGTTGATCGTGCAAAGGGCGGATTCGCGATTGTCTTTCGTGAAGGTTTTGCGGTAGCTATGAGAGGTGAGTGCTTATCTACGTGTATTGCATATGTACTTCTTTCAAATGGTGTGTACTGTCCTTGTATTATAATTATGTGTGAATGGTGTATGTCCTTGTGATATGATTCACGAGAGATGGTATACATGTAATGATTATGCGATTATGTGTAGGCCTAATATGATTATGTGACTCATTACGGCGTTGAAAGGCTGGTTTGAGAGTAAAGTGATGGCACGAACTCCCGACTTATATTTACGTATTATGTGGCCTTGGCGGCACTTGTGGTATTTATGTGGCTTTATCGGCACTTGTGCACTTGGTATTATTTATGTGGCTTTGTCGGCAGCATGGTATTTATGTGGCCTTGTCGGCGACATGGTATTTATGTGGCTTTGTCGGCACTTGTATTATGTGGCCTTGCAGTTGTGATTGATTCTGTTGTGTGATGTATTAGTTGTATGCTTTGCTATTGTTGGAAGTAAAGTAGTTGGTTATTGAGAGGTGTTCGATGGAGTTATGTATGATTTTGAGGTGACTTGAGTAGGATATGACCTATGGTTGGGACTACTAGGGATTGGGTGACTCTCGCTTTCGCTTTGGGATATGTAGCTATTGGCCCACACATACTACGGTATAGCGTGCGGTATGATTCTCTTTGATGACTTTCTTTGTGTGCATTATCGGTGGCCACATACTGGGTATGGCGTGCGGTTTGGCCACTAATACTACGGTATAGCGTGCGGTATGATTCTCTTTGTCGCTTTCTTTGTGTGCGTTGTCGGTGGCCTATCTCTTCACGGTATAGCGTGCGGTATGATTCTCTTTGATCGCTTTCTTTGTGTGTGCGTTGTCGGGGTGGCCACATACTACGGTATAGCGTGCGGTATGATTCTCTTTTGATGTTTCTTGCATTGTCGAGGTGGCCTATGCGGTATAGCGTGCGGTGTGCCTTATCACTTTTGTGTATAAGTGCGGTGTGCCTTATACTTTGTGTATAAGTGCGGTGTGCATATACTTTGTGTATAAGTGCCTGGTTTATGCCCTCTGGGTATGAGTGCGGTGATTGTTGATTAGTCCATTCTGAGGTAGGCAGTTGGGTATATGCGCGTTAGAGGGATGGCTCTTGGTGGGGATAGGAGATAGGAGGTTTGTTGACTAGGTTTTGAAATCGTTGTTAGTCTCTGTGTTAATTTGGGTGATTGTGTTAAGACCTCTATTATATATTCATGTGTTATGTCACGAGACTTCATGGCAGGAATTATATTTGTATGACTTTATCCGATAATCCTGTATACATGTATTTTATTCATATTTATTTCGATGACTATTCTAATCTTGTTTATTGTGCTAGCAGCCGATTATAAAATGATTCTTTGTTTTTATTAACTATTTTCTTCGGATCACGGTATTTATTTTCGATTTGTAGCCTTACCGGCATTACTTTATCTTTTGTTAGATATGTTATATATATTAAGTGGGTAATGGATGAGGTACCTTTTGAATGAGAACATTAGGAGGCGAAGTATAAGCGAAGTTTATGCTAATACATCGATGATATTGATGATATTTTATATATATATATATGGTGGAAAAATGGATTCCAAATGTGCTAGAATATAAGTCTTGATCTATACGACACGATACCATGGAGGTAAAATAAGTTCCGTATACCCCTAAATGGAAAATCACAGGAAGATAAATGCGTACTTAGGTTGCTCGAATTTAAGATATATTACTGGTCATATTAAGAAATGCATATATTTGGAAGGTGTAGAAGACATCGATTTGTCATGGGAGGTATGATTCTAAATTGGGAGTAGTACTCAAATTGGGCGAAGATAAGTGATTGAGTTGTGTATGCTTGAGTTTGGAGGAGGATTGAATGTATGTTTAAGTTGTTGTTATTAGTTTGAGGTGTATATTATATTGGGAATTAGCTATACTTGAAGAGATGATAGATGAAATACCTCTTTGTAATTAAGATTGTCTTGTGGTAAGTTGTTGGCGTAGTGTGGGTTATCGATTATTGGTTGAAAGCCAATAAGGAAAGTTTTATTTTGTGGCCCGAGTAACGCAAATAATACTGCTTGGGGTATATAGTCTACAAATAGGTGAGGAATGAAAACTAATATTATTATTAAATACGGGCCGGGTAGGTTAAACACGTGATATTTATTTTCAACAAACTTTTATTGACTTCCTATTTCCTATGAATTTGGCGTTTTAGTACCTATGTTGTTCTTGAATGACCGATATGCATTGGCAGTAATTGCGTGCCAGCGAAGATAGCGATGGTGGCTTGAGACCTCAGTTAAATCTTTTATCTTGAGAGTTTCTATTGACATAATTATTATTGTTTCGAGTTGTATAACAAAGTGTTTGATGTGTATTTATGATATGATTTCAGTTGTGTACTATTGTTTAGTTCACCCGATGGACGAGTTGTATTGTTTTATTTATGATGTAAAAGTACTTTAATGACATCAATCGTTGGTGACTCTGATTATACAAGTTGGTAGCGGTCTGACCTCGGGGGCCCACAGGTGGTCGTTCTGATGGCCCATTCCATTAAAGCTATGTGGGGGAATCGACACAGTAGGAAAACTACAAAGCCAAAGAAGAATTTTGAATTTACTATTGTGGCGTGGCCCCGTGAGTGGGTAGATCTGGCCTTCATGAAGACTAGAGCGAGAGATTTGTTCGATTGTTATGGAAAAACATTCTCGCGTGGTTGGAATCCCAAAATATTAGTGTCGAGATAAACGGTCCTTAATTTGAGGGCAAGTGTTGGCGGTCTGTGAAGGTGGAATTGAGCACCGGTCGCCCAGTCTATCCCAAACAAATGGGCTTGTTAAAGTCGTAGGCAGAATAATGTTTAAAGGCATCAGAACAACATACTCAGAACAACGTACTCGAGGAGAGTTGGATAGAAAGAGCTCTAAGCAGTATTATGGTCGCTCGTTCCTTTCCTAATCAAGCAACGGTGAGGCTCGCTTTCCGGCTGATACATGGAGCGAAGTGGTTTTACTGCGGAGGTTGAAAACACCCATTACATGAGGATTAGGTTTTGAAGAAGAAATGTGACCAGCGGTTGAAGGAATATCTTAAATTAAATTGGATGAATTAAGAGATGAAGCCCTATATAAGACTCGAATACAATGACTTATGTTGGAGTCATGACAGAGGGTCAAAAGCGCCAATTTACGTTGGGAGATCTGAATGCTGCGGTTATGTTATTGAAATTGACCTAAAAGCGAGCCGAGTTGAAGCCCTAAATGGGAGGGGGGCCTTACTCGGGTATAAAATTATGGGACTAGGCATAGGCTAGAAGACTAGATGGCAAAAGCGGTTCTCAGACTGGCATCCGTATGCAAATATTGAGTAATCGCTTGAGGTCGTATAAGCGCCCCCAGGGAAGTCGCTCTTTACAAGAGTGAACCATTAATAAAAGGTGATTTTATATTTTATATGACTTGTTAAATTATGCGGAGAATGCTACAACGACAAGCTGACATGCAAATCCATAAGTATAATTATGAATTCCGTACATTGAACCAAAAAGCGAACTAATCATTACGTTGGTGAAGCCGAATAAAAGCCACATGCTTAGCTCTTAAAAGCGATTACAATAAGGTAAATATGCTTTTATAAGCATAATCGCTGGTTAAACATACAACTAGCGGCGCCCCATAAGTATGCCAACCCTAATAAACAAGACAATTAGCACGAAGCTGGCATCTGACTAAAAAGAAACTGGGAAACAAGCGAAAGCGATTACAAGCAGAATCTACAAATAAATGCGCAAGCAAAGCTTAGATGAAAATTAATTAGAAACACAGGTATTACAAGTGTTCAAAATGCACAAAAAGATAACATGTTAGACAAATATTCTTAAAAAGTCGCTAAGAGAATACAAAAACAATAAAGAAGTAGGAGCATCAAGGGGCGCAGGAGGAGCATAAATGCTTAGCCCTCTTGAGAATTTGGGTGTAAAGAAGAGGGGAGGCGGAAGGTCAAGGAAGCGAACTATTCTTCAGGATATGGTTGAATGAAGTCCAGGTAGTTCGCTACAATGTCAGGGTTGACCTCCTTATATGTCTTTACAAAATGACAAAGGCAATAAACGGCTTAACCTCCCTGCGCAACATGGAAGTCCTGGGGCCATTTGATGAATTTGTAGATGAAACGCACTGATCCGGCGAGGAAGAGCATCTTCAACATCTTTATCTCTTTGCTCTAGCTCACTCAGTTTCTTGGTCATTTGGCTATGGACCAGTTCAAGTCGTTGGAGCATTTGGAGTTATCAAAGGGTGCTAAACTTTGGTAAATCGAGCTTGAAGGAGATCGTGCTGCTGATTTATTGAGGTTTGAAAGCGGTGGCCTCTTTCTTCTCCTTGACAGCTAGAGTGACAACAACTTTGAGCCGATCATTCTCCCTCTTAAGCTCTGACTTGGAATTGTAAAGCCGCTGCTCTGATATGGCAATCGCGGATCCATGCAATTTAAATGGATGCGTTCGAACTGCGGGGACATAAGATCAAAGTGAGTACATATACAAGGCATAAAAATAAGACAAAGGAAGGAAAGATTACCTTGATCGGGTGGCGAGCCATGAATCTCAGAGGGATCTTGGATGTGGCCGTAATCCTTCTAACCGTTCTAACAACTGAGAGGGCGGAGTATGGCAGAGAAAACATCCTGTTTCCTACACAAAGGTAGACTCCTCGACAATCTAGACCCCTCGGGTAGAATTAGGGGTAACTCCCAGGAAAGTATTTGAGTATCTGATTTAACTTGTGGAATGAGGAATTAGCACCACCGTAGGCCGAGTCAAAAGTAGATTGATTGAGACCAGAGCCATCTTTGGACACTGCTGGCCGGAGATAGTGAAGGAAGAAGATCACCGATTGAATCCGAGTTCGGACTCTTGACTTTTGGGCAATGGACTTCAACCTCTTAGTAGAAAAAAAGCCTAGGGCTCTTAGGTAAATGAAGCTTGATTCTTGGGCGGGCTTCTTGGCAGCGGCCCAGTTGAGCCTTCTCCTTGAAGCTTGATTCTTGAAGCGGACTTCTTAATCACCTTGGCTCGGTGAAAGAGGGGAATGCGGTGGCTAGTCATGGTGGTGAAGGGTACATCCTTGGGTTCCATAGATTTGCAAGAGAATAGGAAATAGTTTTGAAAGAAACTAAGGTTAAACTTGAGAATATAGAAGGTTATATGCGCGGCTGTTGGTCAAATTCTTTGGGTAGATCAAACCCGCGCTGAACTAAAATCGCTCACAGAAAAAACACTTCGCAGGTAAAGGCTTGGTCAAAAGCGGCTTGGCGTGGCAATTACAGGCTTTAATCAGGCGGGTTTCTTGAACTTAGGGTCTTTGCTTCCTCAAAGAAGTCCGCTCTTGGGACCCGCGTCTCCAGTACCTCCTCGTGAGCGCCATTTGGAGTGCTATCTTGGCAAGGAAGGATGTAAGTGGCCCAAAGTGTGAGTGCTGTGCATATTAAAGAAGAGGTAGGAGTGGGTTTTATTTCGGACATCCTGAGCCTTATGAAGATGGTGATAGTAACCACACGACTAGGCGGATTATCCCCGGGGCACGGTTAACCACTATTAATAGTTTATCTATAAAGATTTGAAAGAGCGGGCTCCATAGGATAAATTCTATATACATGGCGGTCGCTAGGAGCTAAAGACCGTCGCTATGGGATGAATTATTGCCTTCTCAGCTGCTCCTTTTTAAGGGAGGCGAATATCTACAGGTAGAGGATGGGGAGCTACCGCCTAAAATTAGCTAAGTCCTTATCCGAGAGGCTACTCGTAAGAATCAGCGGATAACGGTGGGAATATCCAAGCTGGTTTGTCGGCGTTAGTATCGGTTGGGTGGGTCACATGGTTTGAAGATGAAGGAGTAAGTGCGAGCTTGAAGGCAGTGCGGGGAGGTGAGGAGGCCGAACCGACAAGGGCTCGGCCAGATAACACTTAGTCTTGCGGGTTTTTCCCTGAGTCTAGATCGTTTAACCATTTCGCCACCTCAAGGCCACGTCTTAAGGAATCTACATGTTAGCCAAAGGATCATGGTCCTTATAAAATTTTAAGTTGATAGTAAACTCTGCGCCCTTGTGTATAATCTAAAGAATACGAGGATGTCGGGTTCCGTTACCATGTGAACCAAGTGGTGCTTTGGTGGCGAACTTCTGTTGACCCCGATGTGGAGAATTTCACGGATTGGAACCTCAGGACATATTTCTGATGCATCAATGTGAGTTAAACTGTCCCCGAAAATTTTAGGAAATTAAATACGAAATAGAACAATTTAAGGAAAAATAGAAAACCAAAAACATTCAAAATTGGGGCATAGAACTCTTCATCTTGATACGGGAAACAAACCCATATCTTCCACTAATTAAAGGATCGGACACTTTATAAAACAACTAAATATAAGAACCTGTGAGAGAAGGAAAAGATTTGGGAACATAGCACAAACATGAAAAGACTAAAGAAACCTCGAACCCTTGTTTCACTCCATGTCTCGAGAAAATACTAAATTTCATATTTAATCAACACAAATTGATGCAGATATAATATAGATTCCCCAAATTCTCATGGTATTAACTGACAGTTCCTTTTACATAAACCCTAAAAGTAAAACCCCTAGGGGTACTTAGAACAAGGGCATTCGAAGGGGTGGTTGTACATAATTCAAGAACTTGCAAAGCATAAAGAGGAAGATAAAGTTACTTGAGAAAGTGGTGGTGTTGGTGAAATACGGCGGCGGGGAAACCAATGAAGTTGCGAGGAGATGTCAAACTGAAAGCGGAAAAATTGCAGGGAAGATGAAAAGGTAGAAGATAAAACGTTTGAGTAAGACTAAAAGAAGGTACACTTTAAGACAAATAAATTACCTTTTATATGACTTAGAACCTAATGGGTTGGATCTCGTTCATCGAGGTATGGACATGTGTAAAGAGAGGTTTCGGGTTCCACGGGGATGGAATAAATTGGAGAAGAAAGCGAGGATTCAAATGGTGAGTCTTGTCCAAGAGGCGATACTTGTCAAAGATGCGATTTTCTCTCAAATACTGATAGCGGTCTGAAGGTGGGGTCTTGTCCTATGAGCGATTCTCGTCCATAGAAAGATTCCTCGAACAATCCAGTGCACGTGAACCACTCAATGGAGAAGCTGATGATATATATAGCACTTTAGCGAGGCCCAGTTAGACCTGAAGTTGATAAGGCACCAATGGAAATAAAGAGTTCTCAGATGTTGTGAGTGTCGCGATCGAGGGAGAAGTTGGTGCCATCACTCACTTGTACTTGCCAAATACCTCACTCATGAGCATTGGTGGACGGGCGATCGGGGAACACGGCCCGATCGACCCAGTCGAATATCCATCAGAAAATGGACGGATCAGTCCCAGTCGAGGTGATCGATCAGAGCGAGGATCGGACGGGATCCGAGCGGATCGAACCGGTGACCGAAACGGATCGGATCCGGTAATTTAAAAAATAAAAAATAAAAAAAAAATTACATAAACAAAGCTGAACTGCGAAGTGAAGTCAAGCGAACATGATAGCGTTAGCCCGTTCGCTGATGCATGCCGGATCGACGCAACCCGTTTCTCGGCCCGATTAGGCTCTTTCTCGAACCAGCGGTCGAGCGTCAATTATCCCCCTTCTCTCAATATTAATAGTTAGTTTCTTACTCCTTTAATTTTAAAATTGAAAATATGTTTGATTCTTGGTTTACTAGTTTAATTCATGTAAATGAGTTTGATTTTATTATTAATGTTAGGTTACAATTGTTATTTGATTTTTGTGTTATTAATTTATTATTTTCGAATTGTTTTTTTTTTTTTTGTATTTTCGATTTTTTTGTATTAGGTTTAATTATTTTTTATACTTTTCAGATTGTTAAACGGGTTTTAATTAGTTTATTTTCATTATTTTTTGTATTGTAATCCGGAGTTAATGCAACAATAATACTTGGTCAACTCCTTAATCTGTGATATTACTTATCACTCGCTTAATCTGTGATAATCTGATTATTTAAATATGTTATTAAATACGTATTCAAATGTTGAATCTGGTATGCAACAATAATCTTGATGCTTTCCTTGTCTGTGATAATCTTGGTTGCATACTTCGAAATGTTGTCTCATTAGATTGATAGGTTACTCGTATTCATTGTTCAAATCTTTAAGCAATTATTTAAGTGGAGTTCTTTTTACATATTGAAGTTGGTTCTTATTATAAATTTGTAATTAATAATGTGTTGTATGGTAATCGTATAAGTTTGTAATTGATAATAAGCTAATAAAGTGGTAATTAATATGTCTTTTCAAGATTCTTCAATTACTCCTTGTGGATGAATATGATGATCTTTGAGACCATTGGTGATCTTTAAAATTCATTGGGGGAATAGAGGTTCAGGGGAGTTGAATGATATCAATAACGGTGAAAGTGTTGGTGGAATTGACATTTCTTGATCGATCCACCGGGCTTATAGGTAAAGGTGCGTCAAAAAATCTATTGTCCGTACGGAAATGGAGATTATAGTCTTGCAGGGCAGATGCAAGAAAATGGAAGTGGAAATGGTGTGTGCAACTATGTATGCTGGTGATAGGAAGTATAAAAAGCCAACTTGAATCTGAAAAATCTTTCTGAGTGCGTGGGAGGAAGTTGAACTTAGTTCGAGGTGAAAATTCTTTCGCGATCTAAGCAATCTTGGTGATACGAGTTCGATTACTCACAACAGCTACGTGTAATCTGATCATGCTAAGAAGAGATATATCCCAGCAGGGTATCAAAGGATAACCGGACAGCTTTGAAGAGTGATTGTAGGGCTTTTTTATGATGTGAGAAAGTTAAAATAGAAAAAATCTATCTTTGGTTAATAGGATTAGTTTGACCGATTTGGCATGGTGGTGCAGGGGACAAAGGATTGGATATATGACTGTTACTACTCATTTTATTGATTCCAAATGGCAACTCAACAAAAGAGTCTTGTCATTTACTAATGTTCCTCGCTTTCGTTACGGAGAGGTTATTGCTAGAGAATTGCTTAGGGTTATGGATGATTGGCACGCTTCGAGGAAAAGTTGTATCCGTTTCTATTGATAAATGCTTACGCGATGATAATTGCATTGCTAGGTTAAAGGCGGATTTAGCGATAGGAATCTACACCTCTTGAGGGGTAAGTTATTTAAGTATGAGGGTGTTGTGCACATATATTGAACTTGTTGGTTCAAGATGGTCTTAGAAATAATCAAACCTATAGTTGATCGAATTAGAAATGGTGTCGATAGCTATTGAATTCTGAGACTATGTACAGAAACGCATTTAAGAGAAAATGGCTTATGAGTTAAGACTTGTGGGTGAGGTCCAAGTTTTGGATGAAACTAGATGGAACTAGAACATGAATTTGATGTTGTCTCTTATACTTTTATAAAAAGATGTATAGCCTAGATATCTGAGAGGAAAATAGATTGCTTTTTATTAAATTTATTTCCACGATGATCTTGGATGGGATATAGTTTATGATAATACATCGGTTTGGGAGGTTTTTAGCGATGTTAAATTATAAGTGCTTGACTTAACATCCCGGCTGTGAATTTGTTCTAAAACAAGACTACATAGGGTGAAAGTGTTACTTGATAAGCACAGTGAGGGATCGACTAAGCCCCACTTACAAATTCTTGCAAGTGAAATGAAGATCAAGTATGATAAGTATTGGGCACAAAGTAATACATTGATCTCCATTGGAGCAGTTCTTGATCCAAGGTATTATTTGTAGAAATTATTTTTTACTTGTTGCCTTTATTTTACTTTTTGCTTGTTCTACTAAGTTGTATAATTCCATTTTGTTGCCTACTACCTTTAGGTATAAGATGATCTTTATTATTTGGGTTTGCTCGATTCTTGCCATCAGTATGGGGGATGAAGCCAAAACTTATCAAGATGAGTTAGAGACGAACTTATTCTCCACCATTTAAGCTCTATGAACAAGCTTTCAAAATGATGATGCTCGACAAGGCCAATCTAGTCAAGGGCCTAATGAATGTTACAGGTTGGGAAAGAGGAGTTTTTGGAGTTGTACCTTGAAATATTGGAACTTAATAAGAACAAGTCGGAACTTGTGCAATATGCGATGATGATCCGTTGAAAGTTCGGGGGGATTAAATTTGATGTATTGACTTGGTGGATGGGTAATGACTAAATATGTCAGGTTAAAATGGCAAAGATATTCTATCCATTCCGATTCTTCATTTGCTTGAATCAACTTTTAGATGCGGAGTAAAAGGGTTGTCCAAAGAAAGATCCTCCATGAAAACTAAGACCCAGGAAATCGAGATCGCTGCTTTTGTGGAGGGATTGGGTGAAAGAGATGTATGGCCTTAAAAAGGGACGTGGAACAAGTATTGTGAGTATTTACTTATTTCTTCTTATTTATGTTTGCTCTATGCTAATTTTCCTAATTGATACATTCATTTTATTGTAAGCTCGAAAGGAAACAGAGAAGGCAGACGCTGCAATTTGATTTTGGTGATGAGCTTCTAGTAGAACAACAACATCAACCATTGACCCCCAATGTATAGATTTTACTAATGCATTTTATTTTATATTATTCATGTTTTTTGCTTTATACTCATTTTCTAATTGATATATTTTATTGCTTAGCTCCAAAGAACAAAAGAAATGAAGAGCTATAGAAGAAGCGAACTTCCAACCTTGAAATTACGAAAGAGTCTTGTCAGCAAAGACACTATAGTTTTGTTTTTTACGAACACTCTGGATTGTTTTTTAATATTGGAATTTGGACTTTGGACATTTCGAATTTTGGAATTTGGATATTATTTGATTTTGATATTATTTAGGGTTATTTAGGTTTGTTTTTAATATTGGAATTTGAAATTTTGGACTGAGTGTGGAATGGGCCAGTGAGGTGAATTCGATTTATTGTAATTTTCCAGGTTTCGGTTTTGGTGACCAAATTTCGGTTTCGGATCTCGGATACTATCGGATCCGAGTTTCGGATATCGGATACTATCGGAACCGGATATCGGATATCGGATCCGGATGGATTCGGACCGGACCGATATGACGCTACTCACTCATACTACTCTTATTCTTTAGCGAAAATTATTACTTTCTAGTACAATCGGCTAAAATATAAATCTTAGCTTGATCGTGAATTAATGTACGTGATCGCACCCGCGGTCGAGCTTTTTTAGATCACAGTCAGATCAAGTCTTGGACTCGCGGAGGACTGAGATTGCAACCACCCTAGCACCTTCCAACGGTTCTAAGAGGGAGCAGTTTTCGCAGACCATACAAAGAGAACCATTTCAACCAGGTTGAGCTGGATTGTAGAGTCACCCAGTAAAATTAAAGTCACTATAATAAAAATCGTGACATTTATGTCAGATTAATCTAAGCGAATCACATGTATCAATATGTGATCCAATTAATCGTTGAAGCGATGAATTTGAATGGTAAACGTTTTAAAACATATATAATCGCACAAATCATTAGCAATTTAGATTTTCACCCCATACTATAGGAAGCCAAATAAAGCTGAAGGTGGAAGCATTGTATACTCGATAATTTATAAACACATCATATTCATTTAGTTCAATCAAAGAGGCAAACGGTAAGTAGTCTGTAAAAAACAAACCAAACAAATACAGAAAGGATTACAGAAAAGAAGTATAAAATTCAGTTTACAAGGTGAACCAACTAGCAAGACCATCTCGTTTTCGAAAAAGGGGTTACTTTCATCTGCAATGCCCAAATGAACCATGGCAGGACCTCAAAATCTGCCTACATGTTCTCTGGAATAATTCCCATATCTTGCAGGAGAAACATTGTTGTTTCCATAAGCTAGAGGAATATCCCTAATGCCAACATTACCACCATAAGACTGGCCTTGTGTATTCATAATACTAGGACAATTCGTCGAGCTGTGACCTGAACCTCCACAACTGGTACAGCTCAATTGCATGCCGGTGAATGGTGATGCAGCAGGTCTAGAGACAGCAGCATAATTCCCATATGGACCGGCTGGATTTGTTGCTGTTATACCTTCACGAACGACACTAGAATTTCCAATATAGTTTCTAGCAGCACTAGATGTTTGCTGGATCACACTTCCATATCCAGAATTAACTGGAGCAGCACTTGATAGACCATCCGACCTTACATGTAGTGAACTCAAATTCTGTTCATTAGGATTAGCTATTGAGGCCAAGAGCTTTCTGGTATCAGATATAAAATTAACCTTGTCTGCTTTAACAATAGTGCATTTGACACGCTGTTCATCATTATAAGACTCCTCCTTCACTTTCAACTTGAAAATATACT
This sequence comes from Lithospermum erythrorhizon, assembly GCA_019722365.1. Classification (NCBI taxonomy): domain Eukaryota; kingdom Viridiplantae; phylum Streptophyta; class Magnoliopsida; order Boraginales; family Boraginaceae; genus Lithospermum; species Lithospermum erythrorhizon. The sequence goes on from JADFUC010000294.1 coordinate 924,428, forward strand.
TCATGTAGAGAGCACCACTCACGATTTCTGCATATTTATCTTCATCTTGTTCATACTTCAAGAGGTACAAATCTTTGGCAGGCATACCCAGGATCTCTTCACCACATTCATCAAAGGCAGTTACGTAGGTCAAGGCAGTGTGATCCTGAATTTGCATCTGCAGAATATACCTATAGTCACATTCAGCTACATCCTGCTCACACCTTTCACATCGCCATTTGCCATCGCCATTGTTTGTAACCTTTTTGTGGCACTTCCGGTCTCCAATCATGAGGGGACAAGCAGAGTAGCAAAAGTTGTCCCCTTTTATAAATATTGGAGTAGCACACACTGTGATCCAGTCAGGCTTCTCTGATGTACCTAGCTTTTCATCTTTGATTTGAAATATTGTTTTACGAACCTCATTGCGACCCATGCTCATTTCCTTGGACAGAGATATCAAAGGGGCATTCTTCCCATCATTTTCAAACCACGCCTTCAGGTTGTGGGCCTCAGGGTAATCCGGGTCTATAAATAGTTGAGTTGAAGATATAGTCCCCATGGTTTTCCCATTAAAGTCATTAACTCTACCAGATTTCACTGCCAAAATAGGATAACCTCCAGAATCACATATTGTCTGGAGTGTACAACCTTCAGCATTGCAGAAATTTCCCCACAAAGTAAATTCAACACTCACGCCAGACATGTCTTTGAGTTGGAGAGTTCTTTTCTGAGTCTCGGTTCCATTTTTTCTCATCAGTGAAGTGGACGGACAAACAGAACACACCACACCAATAACATCCACAATACTGTTGTTATCTATGCTCTCAAGGTCTCTTATAGAGCGGAAACAGAACTGCTGCTTTGGTATCACATCGTCATCCTCAAAGCAAGGCTGGATGGTTGAAGTATTATCTAGTACAATCTCATGATCATTACGTAAATGGTTAAAGTTCTTCTGTGCAGGTTTAAGGGATCCCTTTGATATCATATACACTTTACCAGGCTCTATCAATTGGTAGAATTGATCTACCACAGCATTAAAGCAAGTAACCCGTATTTCGCCACCATCTCCATCTAGAAGATCAAACGAGAATACTTTTCCTTCACCTCGAGGATTATTGTAGTGTCTTAGTTCCCCTTTTACTGTAACTCTTGCTTTGATAGTCCACCGATTTTGATATGGATTTAAAGCAGCTATAGGGATGATCCTCGGAGGTGCTTCATTTTTGGCAATGGGCCCCTTGTTGGAGAACATCGGATTTGGCTGCTGATATGGCACAAGAGGCGGGCGAACAAGATTTTTCATGGGAGAATGTGATGTCCTCTGATTGGACTCTGCTCTCAAGTACTGTACTGGTGCACTAGAAGCATTATATTGGCTGGACCCCCAATTTGCAGCAAATGAGCTACCATATGGATGTGAACCTGCAGTATCCTCCATCCCAGGATGCATATGAGTAACACTCGGTCTAGTAGAATAAGAAGCCCCAACAGGCTGAGGTGGAGGAGAAAATCTTGGCAGAGACGAAACTTCGCTACCTATCTTCGGCTGATATTGTTTCGGATCCCCAATTTGATCACAAACTTCTAATATCACGTTCAAGTTAATAATCATAATGATCCTGCATAAATATAACTTAATAGTATCAGTCGCTTTGTAAATCCTATTTTAATACACAATAAACCCTTTCTGAAGAAGGTTAAATTGCACAAAACCATCAACTTGTCCAAAATCCATAACAAACAAACAAAACACATTTTTTTTTAATCCAAACCACATTTTGCTCATAAACTTTCGCAACCCAATAAACTAATTAAGCCAACTATATCATAAATAAATCTTATCATAGAAAACAAATACGATTCGAAGTAAAATTACATGCGTTTCTGGATTTTTCGAAATCTAAACAATTATCCAGAGCAAACAAACAAAGCAATTTTTCGGAAACTAAAAAAATAAAAACAAAATTGCTCATATATTCACAAACCAAATAAACTTAGAACGAGCTATTTCTTGGATGCTTACAAAAAAGTGTAAGCATGGTGCTTACTTAGTGGATTTTTTATGTTTACAAAAATTTTGTAAGCAATATGCCCCAATAATATTGAAATACCATAGTTTATCAATAATGGTATTCACGAGTAATATTGAAATACCATAATTTATCAATAATAGTATTCACGAGTAATATTGAAATACCATAATTTATTAATAATGGTATTCACGAGTAATATTAAAATTCCATAGTTTTTTAATAATGGTATTCACAAGTAATATTGAAATATCCTAATTTATCAATAATGACGAATAATATTGAAATATCATAGTTTATCAATAATAGTATTCACGCATAATATTAAAATACCATAATTTATGAATAATGGTATGCAACACCACTAAGCACCGTGCTTACAAAATTTTGTAAGCAGCCAAGTCGGACTTGGATTTTGGATTTTCCTACTCAATCAACTGAACAATAGAATCTTGAAATCAAGCAAAACCCCCCATTTTTAAAAATAAAACCACATTCGCTAATAAAATTTCCCAAACCAAATAATCATATCAAACAAATTATATTATAAATTAATATTTGAATACTAAAGAAATAAAATTTGAAGTATATATATATTACGTGCGATTTTGGATTTTACTGCAAGTGAATTGAGTCAAGTGAACAATTGAGCCTTTTTTGAGAATGTTGGATTGGACAAGAGTATTAAGCTGAGTGGCAAGCATGCCTTGTTGCGTGAATTTTCCATCGGAGAGCACGCATCGGTAGCGTTCCGAGGCGGCGCCGCTTGAGGGGGTGGATACTTTCAGCTGGATGTGTTCAGCTAATTTGCAATTCACCGGTTTTATGGCGGTGTTGCCGGAGGAGAGTTGGGGTATGGACCCCTCTGATAATGAACTGCATTTTAGTGGTGTGTAGGGTGAGGGTCAGTTTAGAGGGAAAGTATGAAATGTTTGGTTTTGGGAATGGAGGTGTTTAGAGTGAGAGACCAACATATGGGGGTAATCGTCTGGAACACGCAGCTCATTTCATAAATATATTTTTTTCGATATTTCAAAACATTGTTTTACTAATTTAGCAATAATTTTAATTGTTTTCTACTGTATACCTGTTTCATTTATCAATTTCACAAGAGAATTTAAGTTTTGCCAAAGCAATTATAAGATATGTTCTCATTAAATTTTTTAAAGAAAGTCAAAACTTGATAATTTTCCTTTAATAATGAGTACTTGAATAATGATGTAGAACATCTAATGCCTAGCTACAGAGGCTTTCCACGATTTAGATGTCTCGAGCTCTCACTCTCATCAGCTACATTGCTTTTAAATAATAATACAATAGATGTCACGATGAATTAATTTTGTGTTGGGAAAAGAGAGACACTTTCATGTTGTTTGCTCTGAGATGTTAATGAACTTGGTCATTTGAAAATCACTATGTTATTCGATTCCGTAATATGAATTTAAATCTATCATGTTTTAAAGAGATAGAATCGGTGAATTATCTACGACAAACTACTTGTTATTAAGTCACTAAATATTCACTTTTATTTTTTATTAGATTATAATATAAACATTGGAGATCTTTTTGAATTACTAACACTAATAAACTGTAATAAAAAATTTGGACAATATTTATCGATGTAATAAAAATGATCCTTTAGCTATGTCATTAATATTCCATTCAAACCTATTTTCAAGATAACAAATTGTTAATCGAATCCAATCCTTTGCTGAAATGAATACGTATTCAGTTTATTCCTAAATAAGTTCAAGCATAAAATCATTGAATTTTAAGCCTCTATGCGCCACGATTAGTCAAACAAACGCCATTGTTTCTCGTGTTCTTCTTTTATATTGTATGTTCTTTAAGTATTTTATCGCTTTAAATTTGTGAGTATAGACTTTGCCATTTAAACTTAATCAGGTTTGAAAACGGCTGTCCGTAGTTTCAAATCTTAAGTGATGACGATCTTACATGTTTCCTCGCATAAACGATCACAGCTGCATTTCGCTTTGCATCACTAAACGACGTTATTTTCTGAATCTGACACTACGAACTATCGAGATTCCCCTTCGGTAGGGTCTCATGGAGACCCTGACCTCTATGTTCACACAGAAATGGGCTTATACCACGCCTGGCCTCATTTGAAGTCACTTGCACCCCCTGCCTCGACATGGGGCCACGACGCTGGCTACTAAATTCTCAAAAAATTCGCGCACTATATGCTCCCCTTTTCAAAACCTAAACAACTTCGCAACTGGCTCAAACCTAATTTCAGCATTTATTTCTTTCGAGCAAGTTAAAAGAAAGCTCATAACTCTCTACATTTATTACTTCATAATCTTTATCGAGAGTTTCCTATGTTAGATTAATTCATTCCTTCTCAAACATTTATCGTTTAATAAACTGCATGAAGTGATGTTACTTATTCTCAGTCGAAGACTAAACCTAAAGAAACAGTAATCCAGGCCGACGTGAGTTTAAACTTTTTAAATGGGTACGGCCATGAACAGAGGCTATAAGTTCGAGTATCAGTTTCGAGAGAAGTTGTTTCGTAATCAAACATTTCTTCAAAGTGGCTTATCTTTGCCAAAATCCCGAAGGTCGAGTCGACGGTCTGTTAGCAAGAGTAATCAAGCCTCGCTAATATCTTCAGGTATTGTATTTCTTCTTCCTTACTCTTTACTTTAAGCCATCATTATATTATTACTAATCATCTGTTGTTTTAATCGTTGACTAATCATTCTCGAGCTTAGGTTATCGGGTTATCACATTAGAACATATTCTTATTATTTTGTAATTCCGCATTGTTAAATTAAAACTCAAAAAGGAATAATTTAACGTAAAACCTTATTCACCCCCTCTACAGTCAATTCCAAAGTTAACAATCGTAGACGTATCGTTTCACGTAATTAAGTTTAAAATCTCAGAGAAAAGATCATGGGTAGTAACGGGAATATTGGTAGCCTTGAACTTTAGTTTCATGGTAGGTCGTCATGAGGCCACCTATCAAGCCACTGGATCAAACTATGATTTGCCAGTAACGCTCATGATTTTAATTACAAATTATGGAGAATAATCCTTCAAGGCCCAGCTTCATTCCAATGAAGATCAAAATTCTTTCAAGTTTTGAGCTCATAGAATTCTACCAAAGGAAGAGGCCAAACATAAGAATTGGCCACTGATAGAAGTTCCAATGGAGGACGTGGATGTTAAGAGATGTTTAATTTCATGAATGGCGAACTCAAAAAGGTGAAGTTTAAATCTGCCATCCATGTTCTCCAATAACTAAATGATGGAAGAATACGCCTGTTAAGTGACGAAATGGGCCAAGGAAATATGGACTCATAGGGAACCGGCTCACATCGTTCTAGCCAAGTGAAACCACTTAGGTCCGACTTTGACAAGTGGAATATCAAACTCTTCGAATGTATCCGGAGAGTCCATCAAAGATATGATCAAAGGTTCACTACCATTATCAACAACTTGGATTCTCTTAGGAAGACTTTCTCCTCAAAGCAAATGGAAGAATCATAGAAAGCCAATCCCGAAGTTCGGCCAAAAGGTTTGTGCAACTACCAGCCAAAGATAAGATTCTTCCACTCAAGAGCTCATTGGTTCTAAGTTCTCAAGAGGAAGTCATCGCAAAGAACAAGGCTCAAGAAATAAGTGGACAAGAAGTTCATTTTGTAAATACCAAAGTACAAAAATCACGAGAAAAAAGCGAAAAGTTGACAAGATGATTTAAGAAGATATGGCCACAGCCATAGAGACTTCAAAAGGTTTCTGCTCAAAAGAGCAACAATGATCATGGTCATAAAAGCTTCAAGAGATACATAATCACGAAAGTGAAGTACGAAAAGCGCAAGACAAGAGGGAAAATCACAGATCACGCGCTTGAATGTAACAAGCCCGACATTTCAAGATTTGATTGCCCACGCCCAGCCAAGAGGTCCCAACCCAAGAAAACTTGGCAACAAGGCCACTTGTGGGATACCTTAACTGAATTTAGTCCGACCCGGCTCGAAACTGGCAACGTAAGGCCTCTACGGCACAAGACTCCAACGGAGGTATTCCTCTTAACCTCTATTTCTCCTCTGGACACGACACCACCAGCGTGATGATGAGAAATCGCTATGATTTTGACTGTTAAGCAACAATTATAACGAAGTTGCTTGTAAAGCTTTTGAAAAATTGCTAAAAAGAATAAAGAACTTTCAAAAACTAATAAAGTCAAGCCAAGCCAAAAAACAACTCTTCGGTAATGAAGTTACCTCATAAAGCTTGATTCCAATTTGAAAATGACGGTTTTCTTGAAAAATTGGAGATTAAACAAAAATTCAAAAGATCGAAGTCGAAAAATGCCGAACTCAAGAAATCTCTCAACTCACACACCGTGAGAACAACAAGCTAAATGAAATTTCGAGGCCTCAACGCTGTCCAACCAATGCAAGAACATTCAAACGATAACCCCATCACTCTAATGTCGCCCATCATCCTGCATTAAATTGCAAGACCGCATTTCACTCTGCAGACTTATCGTGGAAAAGGAAATCATAAGTCTTCAAAATGTCCTCGAGACAGCGGTTAGCCAGAATGGGCACCTTTAAGCGTCCCAAAGTCTCTAAGACCTAAACGATCAGAAGAAAAATCCTTACCCCTTACTAACTCCACAAGGACCCAAATCATCAAAATTTCTCGAATGAGAAATTGAAATTTGTGTCAGAGAGGTCAGCTTCATCCAAGAAAAGAAAACATTTGACGGTGGATAGCCGGATGCTCAAGGCATACGACTTTGCGATGCCTCACTCTTTTAAAGTCGGAAACAAGCGCGGTTGGAAACGCAGTTCGCAAACAACTAAACCGCCAAAAACTTGTAAAGCGGGATGACGGTAAGAGCGTCGTTTCCAAATTAAAAATACTTTACTTGTCACGGCGTGAAGTTTAATTTGCTAAGTCACGAATAATTTGAAAATGATTACGGGTTAAGTTTTCAAAACATAAGTGTGTATTATTTCAAATGCTTCATCTTCATTTGTCAGACATGGTTATCGATCAATAACGTGTATTATGTTAATTTTGATTCGCCGGGGTTTATAATATTTGTACCAATGCGGGTGGCTAATGCATTTATCGCGCAGCCTGGCATCTACGGTCAAGCCATGCCAGTATCGAATGTTATCTAAATTGCATAAAAACTCACATGTTGGGGAGGCCTACCTAATCTCTCATATAAAAGGTTAAACCTTTACATTTATGCCAACTCGGTAAAATGCATAAATCGTCAAGTGTTTCTTTTTTAAATCTGTTTCAGCTAAACCACGCGGCTGATTCGGCTACATAATGGACTTGTTTATGCAGATGATACGAGAGTTTAGGGTGGCTCTAAATATGTTTCAATATCAGGACGATTACCGAGGTTTAATGGGTAATTGGCCTCGCTTAATAAAAGGATGCTGCTTAAAGAGTTTGTTAAGCAAGTAGGGTGCTGTCATGAATCCAGTGCGGATTCAAAATCAAGTGCCATAAGGAGCTATCACGGAGGTGGTTCGAAATGAGGAGTTCGACAAGCGTTTTGTGGGAGTATTGAATCCAACACAACTTTTCTAAGCACTCAAGAACACTCTCAACAAAACGAGTCGGAGCTAAAAGAATGTGACTATTCAAGAAACGTAGCCGCACTACGCCGGGAATGCAGCACAACTTGCCAAAGTACTTTGGGACACGCCGCGGACACCGCGCTGCTACACCATCAACCTGCATTTCTAAGACCTATTCGATAAGACCTTACGAAAGCTTTTGGTATGCTAAGATCCCTCTGATTGATTACTTTAAAGTTTTTGAAAATGCTTTATTCTAAACACCAAAGATGATTGGGTAAATTTGACGCTAAATCATCAGGCAATCTTTCTTGGTTATTCTAAAACGAAAAGCGCGTGATATCATCTACAATAAAAAAGGATCAACGCCATGGCAAGAATCTATTCATGTTAACTTTGGATGAACTAACTGCTTTGTTGAGAAAGTTGTGGCTAGATGCAGTGACGATTCATTGTGTGTTAATGGACGGAATTCTCAAAGAATTGATGAAGCCTCAAACCAAGCATCAAACGAGGAAAGATCAATTACGGGGGAGCAACTAATAATCATCAGACCTCGTTAAGATGTGGATGATTATCTCCATGGGCGGACACATCTAAGAATCTTTCCTGTGAGACGAGGAATCATCAAGAATCATCCCCTCGGATCTCATTCCTCACATATTCAAAGTGGGGGTAACTACTCGACTCCTCTCTAAATAATGCTCGCTTTCCATAGTGCTTTTGTATCTCAAGAAGGCCTCTTAATATTAAACAAGCTCTAGAAGATCCGATTGGATTTTATCTATGCAAAAAGAACTTTGAACACTTGAAAGATGTTTGGCATTTAGTTGAAAAACCTTGTGACAAAACCATTATTGGGACAAAATGGGTTTTTAGAAATAAACTTGACGAAACCGGTGTTGTTTTAGTAAATAAAAGTCGTCTTGTTGTTCAAGGTTATAATCAAGTCGAAGGAGTCGACTTTGATGAAACTTTTGCTCCGGTGGCTAGGTTGGAATCCATTCGTATTATTCTAGCCTTCGCTAGTCACATAATGGATCAAACTACACCAACGGATGTCAAAAGCTTATTTTAAATGGTTTCTTAGATGGGAAGTTTTGTAAAACAACCTCCGGCTTTGGGAAGATCCTAACTATCCTCATCGCCAAACTAGATAGTACTTATGGGTTTAAAACAAGCACCAGCTTGCATGCAGAAAAGCGCCATACATTTAGTCATGAATGGTTCAAGTTAAGCGGAAAGCTCGATTCAACGCTTTTCCTTAAAATCAAGCAAACATCTCAGTAGTTCAAATTTATGTCGTATGATATTATTTTCGGGTTCTACTAATGATTTGTTGTGTGAAGAATTTGCTTAAAATGATACAAGTGAGTTCGAGACGAAAGACGATGAGAATTGAATTTCTTTCCGGATCAAAGTAAAGCAACGCGGACGGCATATTCATAAGCCAAAGCAAAGCTCTAAAGAACTCATAGCAGTTCTGGATGGAAATACGCAAAGATCGAACTCCCATGTCGACATCAACAAAGCGACAAGGACGAGCAAGTAATTAGTGTCAATGAGACAAAAATATCGAGGTACGACACCGTAGCCTTCTTTATCTTACCGCCTTCTAAAGAATCACATTATGTTTGCGTGTTTGTGTGCTCGTTTTCAAGCATGTCCCAAAAGAAGCCCATCTTTAAAGCGGTTAAAAAGGATCCTTCGGTACGCGAAAGTGGACAATCGACTACGGGCTTCTGTATCCGGCCGGAAGTTAAAGAGCTAACTCAAGGGATACTTGACGCGGATTTTCAAGGGATGCACACTGAGAAATAGCAATGGGAGAATGTCACTTCTAGGACATAGCCTCATGGTCTAGCGTTACAAAATAGTGTCAGATTGTCAACGGCGGAGCCGAATACGCTGGGCGGTCGGGAATTGCGTCGCTCAAGCGCTGATTTAAAAACAAACCTCGAGGATTTCGGGATCAAATATGAACAAGTTCCTGTTAGCGCGACAACACAAAGTGTTGGCAATATTGCTAAGATCCGTGCAAACACTTCCAAGCGACCAAGCATTATCAAATTGCCATCACTTCATCCCGACCATGCGCAAAAAGCGAAACATCGATCTTCGCGGGGGACAAATGGTCAACTTCATGATTATCTTCACCAAACCACCAGAGGATCAATTTAACCCAGATAGGGCGCGAAAGCAGTATTGCCGATCTTTCTAGTAAGTAATTTTATCTTATCATGCCATCTTCATTCAGAGGTTGGCTGCACGCCACGGCTTAAAAATTATACCAAAATGGTCAGTGATCGGATCGGGCCGAGGTCAGCGTAAGTGATATTAGGATTGCGATCATGCGTCATTGCCGGGCGATATCAGATTCGACGCCGTTGCTCGGCTTCGATCGACGCGGCTCGTTGTTTTTCGGTGAGTCTATTTGGCGAGATTCGGCTTTACGGGCGATTCCAAGTGGCTTGTGGACGCATGAAACGGTCTAAGGCTGATCGAGACCCCATCGCGACCCCCTGTGTCCCGACGCAGTCCCCGATCGCCGGACGGACTCTAACGCCAAATACCAGACCCCATCGGTGACCCCCATGCTCTCGCATGAGGTCTCGAACAAAAGACCCCCGTCTGACGTAATCTCATCGGTATTCCCCCTCTCGAACGGGTCCCGGATGCGTTAAAGTTAACTTGCCCTATATTGTCATCGGTATCTCCCATCGGCATTCTACGCCTCGATGGTGTCTCGAACAAAAAAAGACCCTCACTGATCGCACCCCATCGGCACCCCCCCTCTCGACTCGCCCTCACGGGCAAGAATTTACACTGCTAAACCCGCCCCATCGGTATCTCTACCCGACCCCTGCGCCCTCGAATCTGCCCCGATGAACCTCACCATATATACCATTTCACCAAGCTGAGCCTCCATTTCAAACTTTCACAATTCCAAAAAAATTTCAACCCTAATTCACCAAATCCACCACATTCAACCCTTTCCTTCACAAATTCATCAAAAATTCACAAATTCTACAATTAAAATTGCTACATTAGTTTTCTTTTTAACCTAAACTCCATATTCCCTGGTTCAAATTTCTCACAAAAACGGCTTCTAACCCTACCAAATAACCCAAAAAGTTAGTGGCAAGGACCCAAACCCAAAATCTTCAAACCAAGTCGTATACCATACCAAGGAGGAAGTTCTCAAATTCACGTGCTTTAAAACGTGAATCAATTACTCCCTCTGTGAGGAGGAAAGCGTTACTCGCAAACCCAATATACTGATGGCTACTACTACGACGTGATGATTCGAGTGGTACTCCATTCCTCGGGAATCGTGAAATTTCTAAACGGGAGAAGCTCCTTTTGTAAGTCCTCCGATATCTTCCCCGGATCGGGTTTATTTTCTTTTTATGAACATGTTGTTATTCACACTTCTAAGAGTAAATAATTTGAACATTAAGCCGAGTTTCGTGGCAGATCTTACGAGTATAAGTCGAGAAATTTTTAGAGATGATTTCGAAGTTAACTGAAAATGGATTTCAGTTATGCCGTTGATACGTAATTGTTTGGTGAGATTGAGTCGGCGAAGCATGCGACTCGCCGTTGAATAATGGTCGAGGGTTTAGAAACGGTTATGTAAGAAAAGTGGGCGGTTGATGTTCTCCGTGCTTGCACTGTATACGGGTGAAGTTTAGGTTTGCGGAACACCTTTTGTGTCAAGTCGGTGGTTCCGTGGGTTCTCGGATAGAATCCGAGTCGGTTAGCGACCCCCGATTTAAAAATTCTTGCGTCAGCCAACGGATAAATCTACTCACTTTCATCATTTCATATGGCCTGATAGCAATGGTTGGGCGACAACTCCTTCCTTACTGGATGCTTATCACACACATCACTATGGAATCTTGGGAGAGATAGGTGTTTCCAAGGGGTATTAAGCATCGGGGAACGACGAATCGCTCGCGACTACTCGACTCGCACTCATCGCATATCAAGCACACCTACTCAGCGAAGCAAGCCATCACAACCGCTAAGATAGAAAGCGCCATCCAAACACTTATGGGGAGTGCGAAACGGTTCAGGAGGTAGATGACTTGGAGGATCCGTGTTTCTTTGGATGATGAGGGCGATTTACGACGAGGACTTCGAGGGATGACGGTGGATGCATGCATGATGCATTTGTAGGGGAGATGACGATGACGGGGCGTATGATGAGGTCTCTGGGAAATGGCGAGTAAAATATTTCAAGACCACGAGTCAAGATTAAATGACATTGTTAGAAGGCAACAAGTCATTGAGGAGAATCAAGGGATTATCATCAAAGAAAACAAGAAGCTTAAAGACTATGTGAAAGGAATTATGAAATTCCTCTCTTGTTTTGGAGATGGTAATGAGAAGTTGAAGGCCCACAAGAAGTATTTGGTTACTTCGGACGATGAGGAGACCGAGGTGGGAGATAGGACCGGCGATGCGGGTCCGAGTACACACGGCGGTGCTTCTCCGGGGATCGGGATCGAAGACTACATCCTTGATGCATTTACGAGACGCTGACGGTATTGGGATCCTTTCTTGGATGCTCAAGTCGAGGTCCTAAGATCAATCACGGACTATGCATTTACTGACCAATTGTCTTGTTTATGCTTATTTATGACTTGTTTATGCTTATTTATGACTCGTTTAGAATTTGGTTTAGACTGTTTTTTATACCCCTTTTTGGTGCATTTATCTCAAAGTAGAGAATGTTTAGACTTATGCTTTGGTTTTTGTTTTAGTGTTTAGTTCTCTTATGCACAATCGCTGATGCTTTTTTTATATAATAATAGTCATTGCGGTTATGTTTTATTATCTATCGCGCTATGCTATATTATTATTGCGCTCATTGCTTATATCGGCCCAAGTGGATGCTTTTGTTCATAAGAAAACATCGGGAATTTTATGTCGGCGGGGAGCGCCGCTTATGTTTTACATTTTCTTCCCCTTAGCATAAGTCAATGGTTATCAGTCAAAAAGTGGGGAGTTTGCTGAATAACGGATTCCATTCAAAACCTATTTTTGAAGATAACAAATCGCTTAATCGAACTAATCCCGCTTTCGAGTGAACATGTATTCAAAGTTTATTCCTAATGGCCCAAGCATAAAATTGTTGATCGGGAAGTTCGGAGGCTCATTTAGTTTTACCAAACAAACGCCAAGCCTTTCATGAGCCTCGTTCTTTCTTTTTATGCGCCGCTTGTGCTTAAAACTCTTTTAAAGATTACGCTTTAAATTTGGCAGTATGACTTTGCCATTTAAATTAATTGTGTTTGAAAACGAAGGTCCGTAGTTTCAAATCTTAAGTATAGATTTTGATTCATAGTTGAGTCTCTGCATAACGACCGCTGCGGGCATTTCTCGCTTCTCGAGAATTAGCTCAAACGACGTTGTTTTGGAATTTATTAATTACGAACCATCGAGAGCCCCTTCGAGGAAGTCTCGTCACGACGATCGAGACCCCTTCGGTACCCCTGCCCCGATAGGTCCCGGCGATCGAGACCTCGACTCTCGAGAATTACACAGAATGGGTTGAGCTCGCCGCCTCGTCCATCGAGTACTAATGGTACCCCTGCCTCGATGGCCACGACGCGCTTACTCTTCACCAAAATTTGTGCACTATATGTTCCCCCCTCTTTTTCAAAACCTAAACAACTTTTGCAACTATTCAAACCTAATTTGAAAGATTTATTTCTTTGATACAAAATAAGAAAAGTCATAACTCTCACATTTATTACTTCATAATCTTTATCGGTAGCTTCCTGGGCCATGGACACAATTCATTCCTTTCTCAAACATTTATCGGTTACAGTGAAATCCTCAAGGCGAAGATAGTGCTACTAATTGGTACTGAAAGAAGATTTCAAACTTCTGCAGCCGGGTTCCCAATCTAGGCCGACGTGAATAAATCCCAATGCAGCCATTTAAAGCGTAGGCTAAGTGTCGATTAACAGCCAGGTCAAGCCAAGTGCGTAATCAAACATTTCTTCAAGTCACGCTTATCTTTGCCAAAATCCCGGCATGGAAGCCGACGGTCGAAAGAGGGAACCGGCTCGCTAATATCTTATGTGACAGATTTCTTCTTCTTACTTTTGTACTTTAAGTCATTATATTATTACTAATCATTCGGTTGTTTTATCATTTAATTAATCATTCTCAGCCCAGTTATCTAAGTTATCACATTAGAACATATTCTATTATTTTGTAATTCCGCATCGTTGTTCTTAAAAACTCAAAAAAAAAGCTTTTAATAATTTAACGAAAACCTTATTCACCCCCCTGCCGCCAATCTGCGCTAACACACGCCACTCAGATAATGCTCCTATTTAGTATATTCACACCATATATCGCCACATCATAAATAAACCGCTAATTGCATGATGTATAAATTTGAAAATAGGAAGATATCGAGGCAGTAGGACTGAGCTATTATACACACATCCAAATAACGCCGCTGCATTTAAAACGACTGCTTTACTCCCCATTTACAAGTGTAGTAATTGAGAAAATTATATTTACGGATTTCACTAAAAAATAGTCCGTCCGTGTTTGGGTCACTGTTATAGACACACACCCAACAAATATTAAGCTGCATTTAAACGACTATTTCGGCCTCTTACTTACAAACAGAATAGCTAAAATTTTGCTGCTATCAAAATCACATTTCGCTAAAAAATAATATTTCGTAAGTGGTGTATGTTGTTGCCCATTCTACAGCTTGTTACTCCATTCATTTATTGACAAATTACGGTCCTATAAATCCTACAAGAAATGCTGCAAAACCCTGAGCTAATTCTTGAGCTAAACCCCTAAATAAATGGAAAGATTCAATCTTTACAACTCAAAGCCCACTGAGGTATGGCAATTTCATCAAAGGTACTATCTTTTCACCCTAAACTCAAATTTATTTGCTCATTTTCAACATTTTCAGACAAAATAATGGACCAAATAACAAAGGCATTTCTTCAAGACAACCTTAACAATATTGATACTAAGTGTCTGAATAAATTGAAGTTAACCCATGTTGAAAATATTATTCATAGGCTTAGTTCAAGCGACCCTTTCAGCAATTAGGTTCATTGAGTGGTGTGAGAATGTTTCTGGGTCTTGATCAGTTCTTAAAGTGGCTCATGCTGGTCTTGCTCATTTGTTGTTGAGGCGACGATGTTCAAGAAGCAAGATGGGTTTTGCAAATGTATGAAAAGTTCTGGGATTTTGATGATGCTGGTGTTTTTTGCGGTTGTCGGTAGCTATAGATCAAATAGTTATACTGTGTTTAGTTTCTGATAGAGAATTATTGTAGGATTGGGTTGCTTGACGGTCTTGTTTTGTTGTTTTTAAGATGTGTGGAATGGGTGTTCCTGTTTCTGACTATGCGTTGAGGGAAATGTTGAGTTGTTTAGTTGATTTGGGACGTTGGGATACCATTGTCGATGTGTGTTGTAGTGTTGGAGATGGGATACAGAGAGATCAGAAGAGGCAGAGAGTGGACGTATATGGTTTTATAATGGGTGCTATTTCGAGAAAAGGTGAGGTTGAGATGGCTCTGAAGTTTCACGAAAGACTTATTGAGCGAGGTTTTTTGCCGGATATTGTAGCTTGTAATAAGATTTTGAAGTATTTTTGTACCGCATACTGTACAGAAATGGCATGTAAATACTTTGACTTGATTTTAAAGGTTGGTCCAAAGCCAACTATAGTGACGTTTAGCACACTGATGAATGCATACTGCAAGGAGGGAATATTAGAAGAAGCTTTTAAGCTTTATCAACTTATGTTAGCTTGGGAATTATCTCCTGATCTAGTTATATATAGTATTTTGGTTGACGGCTTCTTCAAGGTGGGGAAATTGGAAGAGGGGCATCAACTTCTCTCGGAATCTTTAGATAGAGGGTTCAAGTTGGATACTGTTCTTGTTAGCACCTTAATTGATGCACATATAAGAAATGGAAATACGTGTAACTGAACGAAGCGCATACTGA
>JADFUC010000724.1:0-47909 GCA_019722365.1 Lithospermum erythrorhizon
ATCAGTATGCTTCGTTCAGTTACGTATTGCTAATTAATCACAACCGCCCGTAAGGCCACGAAATACCAAAAATGCCGACAAGGCCCGCGAGAGAAATACAACGGTGCCGACAAGGCCCACAAAAATCAATATAAGTTGGGAGTTCGAGCTATTAACACCTCAAGCAATACTTTCAGCGCCACGAGAATATAATCACATAATCATATCATGGCTCACTTAAATGAATCACATGTCGTGACCGTTACATGTATGCATTCTCGTAGTCGTAACACAATGACATGTACATCGTCATACCGAGATAATAACACTTTCTGAACATGTTCACTGCAATTTAAAGTAAATGCGTAAAGTAACACACGTGAGATAAGTACTACTTTCTAGCTACTACAAAAACCTTCGCGAACACGATGCGATGGCACTCTTACACTGATCAACGCCTAACAAAAATACTGAAAGAATAATTAAGACCTACTCTGATAAGCTGCGTTCTAGAAGACACGCTGACTCTTAGTGAAACTATTTCGCGGTCTAAAATGTGGATAAAACAACGAATTAATAATCCCGTCGGACATAAGCTTAATCGATCTCCCCATTAAGAATTTCACCTTATCAACACAACATTTCATATCGACTTATAAGTCATTATATTTAACCTCGAGTCGCAATTAACAGCACTTATCTTTCCAAAATATCAATTATAACTCAACTTACAAATCGCACTTTTCAACTTGACTCCACTTTTAATCAATTTTAAATCACAATTTTAACCTCGCTTGATAGCTGATAAGGTTCCCGATTAAACTTCTACACATTTAAAGTCTTACAAAATATCAACCCGAAAGTCAACTAAAACCTAAAAGTCAACTCATCCATAACATCCTCGAGAACAATCTCTTGATCATGAATTAATCACTTATATTCATCATGGCATCCATAACAAACTTAGAAACAGCATAAAATTGAGTTATGTAAAAGCGTCAGCAAAAGTCAACCCTTAAAATCAACCAAAACTCCTAATTTCTTACCTCAAATTTGTAGAAATATGTTGGAAAGCATTAATCGGCTTGAGGATCTTAACAAGCAACAAAGTAAAGAAATGGATGAGAAACATCTTGTTTGAGGGTATCTCGGCCAAGCTCATAAAATGGAGGAGATGATTTTTGTGATATTTCTGTGTGAATAGTGGATGATAAGATAAGATTTAATTACTTAACCCTTAAGTCATGAAAAAATCGCCTGAGGAGTTTGTGCCGAAATCAGCGAATCGAGTTGCTCGAGAGCAGCAATGATCCCAAAGCTTGCTCGAATGATCCCATTTACTACTACTAAGTGCCAAATGTAATTGGTACCGAATAAATTTCACAGATTAATAATATTACGAAATTAACGGAGCGGTTATTACATATAAGCATGACACAGGCAATTACAAGTTACATATTGAAGAATGAAGACCCATGTTCTATTACATTGAGTAGTTAATGACTCCACTACTCTAGCATTCTTCATTAGTTAACCTACCCACCGACCACGTATAATTTTCTAAGCTAAGAATGTAAGCATATGATGGGAAGTTAATAAAAGGTGAAGATATCTAAATGTAGTGGGAAGTTAATAAAAATTCAAATTATTACCCAAGATTTATTTAGCTTTTCAAGAACAATAACTAACAACATATTTATCAGTTCGTAAATCTTCAAAAAAGTTTATCCTCTATTGCTTTCTCAGTATCCAATAAGCAAAATTTCACTCTCTATCTTCAAAGTAATCTCTCTCACATGTAGTTTCTCTATGTTGAACAAAATTGCAAGTAAATGAAGGTTATACTCTAACATGACATCTATTGCCTTCTCTGTATCGTAGTCATGCATTATCCTCTGATGGACTCTAACATAACATCCATTAATTCATTCAATAAATAAATAACATGCAAATTCATAGAATAAGCAGTATATTTGATGCATAATGAGTGAATTATTGTAATGGATAGGGCGAACGAAACATCCTCTTTAAATTTTATTATATGTATTTATGTCGATTTTTGATTTGATTGGGGTTAAGATTTTAAATTATTACAATAAAGTTCTGATAAACAATTTATCACTTATAAAATTTATCTACGATAGTTAATTTGTTAATAGCCATAACTTTTCGATTTAAATGACTCACGTAAATGCTTCTATAGCCACGTAATTCAAATTTTGCGCTCTGATGGTGGTTGTTTAATAAAATTCAACACCACTACCACCCAGCTTTTATACAATATTAGCATTCTTTATATTTTATATTTTATGATTAAATAATTATAAAATAATCATTTATAATTAAATAAGAATAATTAACTACGATTAATAAATTATTTTTGATTTTTTAAAGCGAAAATTATACTAAATATTTATTTAAATAATTTTTTGATCCTCATATTTTAATTAATTTTTATAAAATAAGAAACACAAGAATTGAAAATAATAACTATTCAAACAAAGAAAAGTTACAAATAGTCGAATGTAGTACGATAAACCGTCATGGCAGTCTGGTAATGAAATACAAATAACCACATGGTACAATGCTTGTCGATCCAACTCTGATCCTTATTTATTAAGAAACATAATAAGACTCTGAAAATGTTTAATCTTGAAACATTCCAGCTTTTGCCCATAATGTATTGAATCACTGCTTGTAATTAAGTGATATGCGTTGCATCCATGATTCGAATCTTTACTTGGCCCAGCATGATTTTACAAATCACAATTATCCTCGGTCGAGGAATGGTTGTGGTGTTCCCCGGACCAGCTGCTTGCCGCGTGATCATGTCGTTCACGTGTTGAGGCATGGTATCTCGTTCGTCACCGACAATCATATTATGTAATATGATACATGATCTCATGATGCCCAGCCGTCGTTTATGTTCCACAATCTAGGCAGCTCACGAATGATTTTCATCGAGCTTGAAGCACTCAAATGCCGTTCAATGTCCTTCACGACATCCCTCTGATATTTTTCTGAGCAACATACGTGGTTCGACACGAGGAAGTCTAATTGATTTGTGAAAGTTGGATAAGAAGAATTAGATACCGTCAATGAATGGTACATGCATATCGTAGATCGTTGATTCACAAAGAGTTCCACTCTTGGTGTATTTCCTTGTTCAGCGTCATCAAACAACGGTGACACCTCCCAAGCGTTTATATCGTTGATGTGCGGACATCCAAAAATGCATGCCAAATCCGCAAATGTGAGAGACTCTTTGCTTGAGAATACTTGATGGTGGTTCCTTTGTCCCTACAGTAAATTGACCTTCCCGAGGCTGGCAGGACAATTTCCATTCCCGATGCGTCGCAATCAATGCTCCACGACCGTTCCGGGGAACCCTCTGCATCTCGGCTAACATGCGGTGTGCTTTTGTAGGAATTAAATGCCGTTTGGGGCTCACCGAAGTCTGACTTCTTTCATCTGATTGTATGATTAAACACGGAGATACGTAAGCACTCGTCTTTGTAGTACCTCTATTCTGATATATTAAATCGGCCGAGCAACATATGCTAACGTTAAAAACCGTTTGTGGTACATTTGGCAGAATGGCGATATGCTTCTTTTTAACTCTTGGGTGAAGTACTTGTGATATTTGAGAGGTCCCCGGCGATTCGAAGAAAAACATGTTTCGCATCGGGAAATGCGTCGACGAAACATGGCACCGTCGTATGTTGGTTCATTGGAGAAAGTAGTCGTCAATCAATCTTTGGTTTTCTTTGCGGCGTGATCTCTTTTCAAATACCGACTACTTGAATGCATTGTCTTGCAATTTTTGAATAGCTCGCTAAATTGATTGAGGATATGCCTACTCCTCGAAATTCACATTGCTTTTGTAACCGATACTCATAAACAAATCAAATGGATCATTGAATTTCGTTTGACCTTTTTTTAAAATAGAATGGGCTAGAAATATTAGTAGAAGTTTTGGATGAGTTAGAGGCTATGCGGATACGTTTTTTTAAAGTTGAGTGGTTGAAATATTAGTAGAAGTTTTGGCCGGATAAGATCTGATTTGAATGTGCGGTTGAGATCAGCGGATTTCAATACCCGAATTAAATTCATTTAATATTTAACGGATAAGATCCCCGTTTGATCGATGCGGTTGAGATCAGCGGATTTCAATACCCGAATTAAATTCATTTAATTTCATTCAATTTCAACGGATACGATCTGATTTGAATGTGCGGTTGAGATGTGAGACGAATATCAATTAAATTGATTAATACTTAGCGGACTAAAGTCCGGTTGATCGTGCGGTTGAGATCAGCAGTTTGAATACCCGAATTAAATTCATTTAATTTTTCCGGATAAGATCTGATTTGAATGTGCGGTTGAGATCAGCGGACTTGAATACTCGAATTAAATTCAGTTAATATTTAACGGATAAGATCAGGTTTGATCGTGCGGTTGAGATCAGCAGTTTGAATACCGAATTAAATTCATTTAATTTTAGCGGTAAGATCTTATTTGAATGTGCGGTTGAGATCGGCGGACTTGAATATCGAATTAAGTCGATTAATACTTACTTGAGGATAAGATCACGATTTGATAAATGGGGCGGTTGAATCAGCAGTTTGAATGCCGAGAATTAAATTCATTTAATTTTAGCCCGATGAATCGATTTTTATTCAAACTGCAGCTTGGTACATCATAGCGGAAAAACACAACAACATTAAACGCACATGACGCCAAAACGCCATGAAAGATTAAAGCAACCGCATGATGCTGCAGCGCTTTACCACGTCATAGTAGAAGATAGCGTTATTAGAGGACTAAATCATTTTTCCAAAACAATTCGGGCCTCAGCATCTCCAAAGTTGTTGGCTTTTTCTTGCTCATCAGATGCTCTCCTTACCGTTTGAGCTTGTAAACGTTTATCTTCTTTTACTTTGATGATCTCTTTGTTGTTGTGTGTGGCTAATATGTCCGTTCTTCGAACTCTTTGTCCTTATCTTGTTTAAATTCACTCATTTGCTGGGTTTCCGATACGCTTTATACTTCTTTTTACCTTTTTTTAGTTGCGTCCTTCCCGTTGGGCGACGATGGATTGATAGTGTTTGGTACTGTCGATTAATCGCGATCTCTGCTTGGATCCGCTTGCTACCGAATCGATATTTAACTGACTTCCGTACCGTGGTTGATGCAATGCATTTTGCCAAAATTCCGACATCAAATTAAAAGTTAGCATTCTTACCACTTTTATATAGTTCGTATTGCTTTGCGATATATAGTTTCTCGGAGCCATGACTTTTATTTCATACTCTTGGCGTTATCATAGCGCTTTGTCCATTTGCTTTCGATATTTTGTTGATGTAGTTTGAAATGATTTTACGGGCGATTACGTCGGCGAGTCTCGAAGGAACAATGTTCATTACGTGCGTAGGCAATTTTACTGATATGCTTGACACTACGATTTCTTCAACTTAATGACATGCATTCGTATTTGGTCCAACCACTTAAGTAGCGCCCAAATTTTGTTCGGTGTTCCATTTTGGGTTTCTTTCGGCGTTGCTCGAACCCTCTGGACTATCTTTATTAGCACACTTCATGAAGTAGCAAGTGACATTTGTGTTGTTGGAAATCACGGAAGTCTGTTGCTCCAATATTTGGAACATTTTCATTGTTCTCCCAGCAGCCTTAAGGGATTATAAGAATTGGTTGAGAGTAATATTGTCATAGATGCATAATAGGGATGATAATTCGGTACACTGAAGGCATATTGAAGTGGGCAAATTTGGTGGGCATCAGAAATTTGGGATATTTTGAGGACGTGGTTGATTGGAAGATTGATTATCAAATTGATAATTATTGGGATTTTGATAGCTAAAAGGGTAATTAGGCAACTTTTGATTATTGAAATCATTATTATTAGGATTCATTTCACTAAAAACAAGAGTGATAATATAATAATTATATTGAAAAAAGGTGATTTTTTTTATGTCCAAATTGAATGAAGTGGTCTATTTATAGAGGAAAAAAAATGATAAGATTTTGGTAAAAAATTTAAAAAAATTAATTTGATATCAAATAATTGATCAGAAATAATTGAGATGGGATAAAAAATCCAAAATCGAACCCCGTACGTCAAAGCAGCGACACGTGGCCACGCGTTATCTCTCGCCGGCGTCCGCCCAGCGCTCAGCGCCTTGTAGCGGTGGGGGACACCTTGACAGCGGCACCTTGCAGCAGGCGACACGTGTCGTAGCGTGTGTACTGTATTTCGGACTTTTCAGCGAGCAAGCAAATTCTTTAATTTTAATCCCATCCCACTTTTTTTATTCATTATTGCCCCGTTACACATCCACTTTTTTCGACATATTTAACCCAACTTTCAACACCCCCATTGTTCTTGATGCAGGGCTTAGGGCTTTTATGATGATTTTAAAGCATATTTCACCAGTACACTAATTCCGTCTCCGTTATAGTTTTTTTATTTGTTATATACTTTATCAATTTCTATTAAACTTCTTTCAAATTGGTGTTGGCTTATGAGTTATAGGCCTTTAGTTTATGGTCATTAAAGGCAGATTGTCGATCATGTAAAATCGATCCGTTTACTTTCCATCCTCTGGATTTTGGTAAAGCCGAATCTTAAAAGAATTTATTTTTTCTTATGCAAGCAATGTATTTCTTTTTTTAGTTGTGCTATCTCTAGGGTATGGTCTGTATTCCAAGTGCCTTATATTAATTAAAGTCAATTTTTAGTTAGTTATTAAAATATTCTCACTCGAATATATGGTTAATCTACCGGATATGTAATGTATGAAGGAAACAATTAGAAGTTATTTTGTGAAGTCTCATTATTTGTCAAATATGTTAAAATTGTCTACGTTGTATTTGTCGAGTTTTTAAATTTGACATCTGATTTCTTATCTTATATGTTATATAATGTTAATGATATTATATCAATTGTATAAAAATTAATATAAAACTAATTGTTGAATAACGAATTAGCATAGGCTTTACTGTGCCATCGATAGCTAGTATATTTTTTATATAATGACTAATAGTCGAGTTGATCACCTATGTTTACCTCTTTCCCCACTTTTTTGATACTTAGCCATTTCAAAGGGTCTGTTTGATCAGCATGCTTTTAAAAGTGTTTATAACTTGGTTTTAAGTCAAAATTTATGTTAACTCTCCTTTAAGTGAGTTATTGCCTCACATGTGACATTATTACAAGGGTATTTTTGTCATTTTACTTTTTTACTAATTATCGGATTAATCACCTATGTTTATTCGTATACATAGTTTGATAAACTTTATGTTTCAAAAGGGTCATTGTTAGGTTTTGAGATTAAAATACTTGATTTACAATAAATCGAAACCATGATACTATGAATGATATAAAAATAATAACATCTGAGTATGTACCTTTCTTGAGGATTTATTGAGAAATATATCGGGAGACTCTTAATAATCAACGTAGATTGTATCTCACAGAATATGAAATCACACAGCGTATGGAAGCGAACCCCTCGAAGTGAACTTTACTAGAGCTCTTTAAAATATTAAATGTAGACGAGGTTGGGCAGAAAAACCGAAGTGGTTTCTCCACCTACTAGTCGACTAAGGAAGAGGGGAGGGAGAGAGAACTTTTGTCTTTCACTATTTCTCAAAGGAGAAATGAATACCAAAAGTGAATGAGCAAGTTTTCATCTCCAAAAGTAGCATTTATATAATTAAATCGATGCCTGCATACTACTTTTTAGGCTTTCAAAAAGATGTGGTGAAACTTCGTCCACACCGTTTTTCCTGTTTTAGTTGAACCAAGACTACATGAGGGTTCCGGAACTAACTAGAAACGCATCACTAAAAAGCAAGACATTTAATGTGTATGAAAAGAACATTCTGGAACCTCTCTTCCTTATCCCCTTTAGTCAACTATAGAATTTTGCCCCAATATTCTCATACAGTTATATTTTAAACCCCCTAAGTTATAATTAAATTATAGTTCGATTTCATTGTTGTGTGTGACCTCTTAGGCTCGATCGATAATAACAATATATTAATTTATGTTAACCGAACATCATATTAATATATAGATTATGAGCGGACTCTAGTAAGTCATCATAACCCCTAATGTCAATTGAGTTACCTAATATGTCAATTGTCCAACAATCGAACATATATCTGAACTTATTATTATTAAATGTAATAATCGGTTGTACAATCTAATTGTTTAACGGACATATATTTTATGAGATTTTAACATCTCATATTTCCAACACTCCTACTTGTCCTTGGATGATTATTTGTAATGCAATTACTTAATATCGATTACATCAGCTTGATTCCTAAATACGCGATTTCCAACCCCGATCGAACTATGGTAAGAATGGTGTCGCTGAACTCTTGCATTTGAACTTTTCTTGGTGGTATGAAGTGATGTGATCTCGGTCTGAAATCTCTTGAGGTTGGCAATCACCATCGGTTCTCGAGAGCCACAATCTAAACCGTTATATTCGGTTGTACGAATTTCATCTTGTGTACAAGATTTCCACAAGCGGCCAGCTTGTAATGTCTGAGAACTCGAGTCTTTATAATCCATTGCGGAAGGCGTTTAGGCGAGTCAAAATGCGTTACTCTAAAGAATAATCGGGTCACGTAGGTCTAAGAATCTCCGTTTAACATAAGGATTACATGAGAAACGCTTTTGGACGTAGATATCACAATCTTACAAGTTACCGTGGTACATGATGTCGATTATTACGGTTGAAACCATTTCGCTTGCAGGTATACTATGTAATTGACTAGGTAATAATTCTCCGCACCCAGTCAAGAAAGCGTGATCGGACAATCGTAGCATACTAATGATGGTGTTACATTCGATAGTGAACACCCGATTAAGGGACTGTAATATCATTATTTTCTAGGCTTGATAGACGTGTTTCTTGTTTGAGTCCGCCTTTCTAGGAACCTCTTTTGAAAACCTTATATTATGAAATGGAATAAATTTAGGTACCTCCGTGGTAATGATGCATACATACTACATTATAAATATATATATATATATATATATATATATATATATATATAACATATATATATATATATATATAGGCGTGGCAAGCGAAGTGGGCGGACGGCGCCGCGTCCGTTAAGGACGGTGAAGCGGCCCGTGTCCGTATCCACCCGAGCGGTGGCTCTTAGTGCCGAGCGAGCGGCTGGGAGAATATGAGGCCAGCTCCGGCCCCAGCGCGCTACTGTAGTGTCGCAGAAGCTGGCTTTCCAATCTTTGCCGATCAGCGAACTGGCGGACGTCCGGTTGGTAAAGTGGGCGTCCGATTCCGAGAAGAATAGTTTATCCATCCTGAAGTCGCTTTTTTTTATTTACGCTATATTGCAAATAAAAAAGCGAACGCGCACGTACATAAAAAAAACCCCGCAAATATCTAAATCGAAATCCAACAAATCATAAAACAAACTTCAAACATCGAACCACGGTTTAACATCCATAGAATAAAACATAACGTAAACATTAAACTATGAAAGTTCATCGATACATAAAACAAAATAAACTGGGTTCATTTATAAAGAAAATAAAAAACATAGAGCATTGATAGCCCGTCTTAAATCTATAAATATCTTGGGGATTTGGGTGTGAAGATGGTGGCGTGGATACCACGGATACGCGTCACATATCACGTTTTCAATTCACGGGTTACCGCGACGATCAAGCGGAATCAAGCGTCTTGATCCTCGCGTTCGAGTTGCGTATTTTTCCGACTACGCATTTCAATGTTTCAATAAAAATAATGATGGTGTATATAATTTAATCGATATAGAATACATTGCATTCGTACCTTTATGCATATCCATGACGTCGGCCAATTACCGGTACCAGGAGGACTAGAATCATGGTCAGGACGGGCCGAGATGGCCAGTAGGCTGAGACCTCGAATCTGAGGGGAACGGATCTCTCGAGGGGGGATTCGGCGTCCTTAATGGAGTTTGTGGTCTTATTACAACCATTTGTTCCCAAATTTCTTCATGTGAGGCTCGAGCAATTCATACACCTCCCGTTTGACCACGCTTCATTTTCCACCAATATATTTGATTTGGTCGAGGATTTCTCCCCGTCTTTTGTGTTGAACTCACCAGGTCGAGGCGTTTCATTATTCGCATTCACTTTCATTTACCAAAGAAATTGGATATCAGCATGCCATGCAGCGAAACGACTTTCCCTACTCTTATCCATATTTTAATAATCGATCTAGGTAAGTTGATGCTTCTTCTCATTCGATAAAGCATATTTAAGGTATGAATGACAACAGCGATTGATCGTTGCTTTTTAGCGGCGTCAAAATATCTTTTACAGAATTTTAAAAGCTAGCTTTTGTTGGCCCGTCGTCGTATGCCTCAATTACACTTTTATCTGTCACATCCTTACATTTCCTCGTTGTTAAAATAACTAATTGCTTAAATACGGGTAAATGGACAATTTAAACTCGATTTCTAGGAGGCCATTCGGAAAAGTGGTCATTATAATCCTCAATTCAAATTCTTGAGCTATCGTATGAGAATCTAAAATGCCTTTTTACCATGAACATACCAAATAATTGAATCATTAAGCGTCAACTTTGCATATACATATAAAATTCTCTAACTAATTCCGGTACCATATACGATTAAACTTAGCGAAGATTCAACCATCCATGAAAATTCAAACCAACAATGGCATTTACAACTTGCCTTCAAGTTCTTTTTTAAATTGAAATACATACCGGTTGGATGGTTTCTTACGTAAACTTGTTAGGCTTAGCGGAGTTGTAATAAGTGGCGGTGAAGCGGAGACTTCACTTCATAAGCACCTAACTTAACTCGCTCACTTTCGCTTGCTCCTCGCATTTGGCTGATACCTTTATTCATTTAGCGAATAATTGAGACAAATTAGCAAATTAGAAAATGTGAAAAATGTGTTCTTTAAGTGTTATAGAACCACTTTTTGTACATAAATTTAGAAAAAGATGAAGTTTTAGAGTAAGTAGAGAAAATATGAAATTTTGGTGTTGGAATCGTTACAAATTGAAAATGAAGAACAATTAGGGTTTGGGCAATTTATAAGGCTTGAAATCGCGATTAGCGGGATTATCGTTCGGTTATCGGACGTCCGCTTAGAATGCTTGTCTCTTGACTCTACATGCCCAGGGCGTCCATTTCATTTGCTTAGGGGCGTCGCTTTGAATATTAATATAATTAAGCGGACGTCCGTTTCGGAGTATCGGGCGTCCGCTTAAAATAAGTCGCCCAGCGACTGCATGCGGGACATCCGTTTCGATTCACGGGGCGTCGGTTCGAAGTATATGTAAAGGACATCCGTCTGAGAAGTATAGAGAATCCGTTGGAAGTATAGAGGGCGTCCGTTCAGTATAAGAAGGGCGTCCGTTTATTTCATTATTGAAAACTTTATAATAAGATAATCATAAAATATGAAATGAAAATATAAACTTATTTTTTATTGGCCGTTCACATTTTATACTAAGTCTTTGAGGAGTTCACATCATCAACATAATAAATTAAAAGAAGTACAAGTTCATTCTTGATCTCTAACTCATCTTCTGAATAGAGCAAATCATTGTTGTTATCTTCTTCTTCCGTTCCTTCTATTTCGTCGTTGATGTAGCATTCGTCATCACTTGAAGTCATCAAACATGTCTTTTGGTGCGATTCCATAAAATTGATCTTTATCTTTGCATCCTTTTTCCTTGCCGTCCGATCCTTGATTGCCCACATGAAACTTCTATTGGCGTTGATGGTCTCTTGACCTTCCAGGCGTATGTGAAGTTTTGCCATACTAAATGGAACTTCAACAGCTATCGTAGACATAGGAATTGCAAAAATTTCCTTAGCCATTTTACTGATATAGGAAAAATACCTTCACTTTGCTTTCCGCCCATTTGAGAACATCAATTGGATTTTTCCTTGATTATGCGTACTTTCGTGTCAAAAGGTGTTTCAAGTATTGAGTCGACTCATTTAAGTCTTGAGATGGAGTAGAAGTATATGAAACAAATTTTTCTTTTTTAAGGTGATGCTCCTTACTTTAGAAGATAATGACAATCCATGAAGTAGTACCGCTCACTTGCACTTTGTGGAAGAATGTTTTTAAAAAATTTGGAATACATGTTATATAAATATGCTTCAATTTGTGTTTTGTATGCATTCTTAGGTAAATTAACAAAATAACTAGGATTGAAAGGCTCCAAACATTCATAAAATAGATATATCCATGCAAAGAATATATCTAGTTTTAATGGTTGAACCGTTTATTTGCACCGTTAGCATATCATGTGGAATGGGAAGATAATATTTCAAAATTTCTCTTCCATATTAGGAATCATGTCTCTAGCAACAAGCTTATCCTATTATCATGCATATCATGTAGCTTCGATAATACATTCAAAGCAGTGAATATTGAGACTATATTGAGTTGAAAATACTTTAGTGTAGTCTTTAAAAGGTGCAAGAAAATGGAGGCGAGCCCTACTGAAATGGTAAGGTCCAATTTGAATAGGTGATCTTAGGATAATGACTGCCGTTAGTAGGCTTGTGAATATTATAAAATGATGTAATCTCGTCTCACATGTTGTAATGCCTGACGATAAGATCATATGTAAGAAATTCATCAGTCTCTCATCCAATATTAATTTTCTATTTTTACCAACTTTGCCAAAACCCCGATGCCTTGTACTCTTTATTTTATTTGGAAGTAACAATTAAATGAACTCCATTTCTAATGAGGCTTGATAAATTCATCCCCGAATGATATGATTCCATCTTTAACTACTAGTTGAAGAACATGACATAAACACCTAGTATGAAATAGTTAGCCAAATTCCGACTACATTTTTAATTTAAGAGTTTTAAGTAGACCACTTATTTATTAGCCGATGCATTATCAAAATTAAAATAGAACCAACTTTATGTAAACATCGATATTCAAAACAACATTCTGATATTCCATCGGTTATTTGAATATTATCATGTTTAGCAACACTACGAAAATAAATAATACGCCTTTGAAGAGTCAATCGACATCATCGATGACAAGTAATACACATTATATCAAAAGTCACGAAAAATAGCAATATCACTAGTTTAAACAAACATTCGAAGGCAATGAAAGTTGACACATAAGAAGATCTTTTTGGTTTTAAAAATATTTAAGGCAATACTTCTCATAGAGCTTAGGGATGCGTTCGGCCGAGGATTGGCCCCGCTCGCTGAATCCAGTCGGTATATCTCGAAACTCACAATGGTTGAAAGGCAAAACACCTACCACAAATTTCATTGATTCGAGTCTATAATTTAACTTATCATAAATAAAATTTTGGCGGTCATAGGGTTAATAGTTGTTTGAACACACCTCCACCACCGCCTTGCTGCTATCTTAAATGAGTTTATGATCGGCCGCAAATGTCTAATAAAATGTCGGTTCGCTTTTGCACTCCCGTCTTATAACTATATATGTTTTTACAAAGTATACATGTAGCTTTCTCATTTTCTCGATCGGGCACAAAGTATTTCCAAACCCATGATGTCTTTTTTCTTTGAACTAAACTTTTACCGGTGCTAGCTCGGGATGATTCTTGAGTGGATATTTGGTTTTCATCTCACCACACTTATTTTTGCCTTTTCGGCGACTAAAGGTTTGGGTCTTTCTGTCGTCTAGATCTATATTATTAAAATTATCAACACGACTAAAGTTTGGGTCTATTGAGGGGTTTGTGTTGGGGTTTATGTCAATTGTAGTTCCACCACCTCCAATTCTAATATTCCAATTCTTTTTAGGAGCCATTGTAATAAAAAAAACTTGCAATACTAAATAAGTTGAAATTCTAACAAGATTATACCAAGTAAACAAGTAATATAATAAAATGAGTAGGATGGAAAGATTGTACCAATTTCAATGCAACTCGTAATCGATGGAGGATGATGATGCTAATTCCTTTAAAATTCTTGATCAAGTATTTATTCTCGAAGATATGAATATATATATAGAACATTTATAATTGAAGTATTAGTAAAACTAAAGAGCAAGTATGATATATTTAATGTGTGGAATGAACTATAATTGAGTAATATGAATAATGATGATATTTGATGTGAGAAATGAATGAAGTTGTGGTTCCTTATTTATAGGAGAAGAAAATAGCTATTTTTTAAGGCAGGACGTCGATGATCAAGCCGGACGTCCCAGCTAATAACGGATATCTTCTTTGAAGCGGCTATTGTTTACATAGCGGCTACTGCAGTCGGTAGAATAAAGCGGACATCCGCTAATAAAACTAAGGGAATCCATTTAAGATGCGCTACGGACGTCGGTTTAATTTAAGCGGACGCCCGGCTACGTTAACGAACCAGCAACGAAAGAACAATGAAACGCGATTGACATCCGCGAATCCGTAATGAGCGTCTTGGGAGACGAGCGTTTTGGCTAAAACCTCGGCCCACCGCCCCGTTAGTAAATTTTGGGCCGGCCGAAGCGGGCGTGGGCTGCGCAGATGTGGGCGGGCAGAAGCGGACTAGCGAGCGTTCCACGAGACCCGGCCCGAGCACCCACGTCTATATATATAATATATATATATATATATATATATTATATATGTTGATCAAAATTTCAAAACTGTAATTAGTGAAGTATGACAATTTTAAAATTTGGTGATTGAAATGAAAAATATGTCAAATGATAGAGACTTTGGTTGTCACTTTAGTTTAATATAAATATATATTGCGAGAATATCTTTCTACATTTTATAAATATAGATGAACTTTTAAGGTTCAATTCTTAAGTATTTTTTCATGTTAGGATTAACTAGATCATTCAAATAATAATAATAATAATTGACAAGTTAAACAATTCATTTATTATAATCATATATAAAAAATGAAGACTTAAACATAATTATAAATTAAATAACTAAAAATATTCATAAATGTAATTAGAGAATACAAAATTATTTAAAAAAGAATTAAGTGAAATAAATTAGTAATACTTGATTTGGTAGTAATACGACAACACAAAGTCGTGGGTATCCTCGTGTCAAGGGAAGCTAGCATATAACCAAGGGGTTGGGGGTTGGAATCTCACTCTCCCCTTTATTTACTCAAATTTGGACCCAAAAAACAAATAGGTCAATTTTGAAAAGTTTGGTGATCAAATGGGACACTTTGGAAACATAAGCGTCGAAGCGGAGACATGGAGTAGCGTATGTGATCAATTCGGTAATTAGTAAACAAGTAAAATGACAAAAAATATCCCTGCAATAATGTCATGTGATGCGCTGACTCCTTATGACGGAAGTTAACATAAATTTGGGCCAGAAAAAGTAAGTAAAACACTTTTGGAGATTATGTGATCAAACGTAGCGAATTTGCATGGAGTGATCAAAGGGAAGCAGGGGTAAACATAGTTGATGAACACGACCATTAATCATTTATATAATACGGGAATGGGGGAATTAGTGGTTACTAAATGATGAAAAATTAAAGCCCCATGCCTACGAATAGTTATCAAAGGCCACGTGTCAATTTGAGGTTGTCATGCGGATACGTGGAAGTTGTAAAGAGTGCAAAGAAAAATCATCAATTATCACAAATAAAGTTTTGTCAACATAAGTTTATATTATAATTAACGGAAAATCATGTAGTATGGAATTAATGAACGAATTCGCACAGGCTGAACTGTGCCCAAACAACTAGTAACCTCCCCAATTTAAGGGGATAGATTAACGTAAGGTCTTGCTTCTTTCATTAAAGTTTAACATTTAAAATTTAATTTTAAACAACTAAAAAATTATAAATATAATTATTCTAACTAAACATGCAAATAATAAATAAGATCGTAATTGAAAAAATAAATTATATGTAATAATTACTTTGTAAATTGAACAAAAATCATATATGAAATTTATAACAACAAAATCATATTTTACAGGAAATTCACATCTTCCATTCAATTTTTCATGTGTTAATACATATAACTAATGTAATACTTAATACTTATATGTAACATATATTAAGTCTTCAACATATTATTAATAATTTACTCCATAATAATTGTAATAATAATTTAGCTTTGAATTTCCCAGTCAAAATAACTAGACATGGGCTATGAGAGGGGCAATTGGAGCAAAGCCCAACCTAGCAATCTGGTTAATCCTCACAGATTTTCCTCCGTCTCTCTCTACAAAGTGCGAGTATTCATAGACTTGTCGATCGAATTCTTCACAATCAAAATCAATTTGACAATGCAGTCAAAATTGCTCTAAAAGTCAACTCTTTAAACCAATTGTGAGCTCAATTTTCCGACGACTTCAACAATGCAACGCGCAATCGCACAGGTGCTACCAATTTAATTCATTTTTTTTGAAAAATATACGATTCTAAAATAAAATTATTTAGTTGGCCCCTAACTTTTTATATCCTGATTTTTCTTGTATTCATTATGTTCGCCAGTTCAAATTATTTAGTTCGCCCCCTAAATTTGAATTGTTTACTTACTTTTTTTGTATTAGTATATTTGCCACCACTACATAAAAATACTGGTTAGGACATTGAAGTTGTTGCAGTTTTCCTTACTTTTTGTGTATTAATATCTTCGCCTGCCTAGATAAAAAAACATGATTATGCCATTGAACATACAGTAAAAGGCTCTGTAAATTAATAATGTCGGAATCGATAAATTTATTAATTTATAGACTATTAATGTTTTGATCGAATTATTTTAGAGAATTTATTAATTTAAAAAGTCTCTACTGGATGTGTTATTGAAAGTCCTATTTTTAATTGTAAAAAGTTATTTGCTGGAAGAAGTAACTAATGTTTGGAACTTGGATATTTTGTTGAAGTTGAAAATAGTTATTTATAAAAAATTTGAGCTTTTCGTGATTCAAGTTGCTAATGGTAGTTGTTACAACTAATACTCCCTCTATTTTTTTTTCAATTCGGTTTTCGAGGTGAACAAAGAATACTCTTTAGTTTTTTTAATTACATAATAGAAAAAATTACAAGAAAATATTAGAAAACAAATCCGATGATATCCATTTTATATTTATTGGAGTAAAGATTAAAAAGTAATTTATGGACTATAATTTGTTACGAAAATTGGAAATGTCAACTAAATCGTTGAGTGCATATCGTAGTCATCTGGAACGGGAAACGAACGTTCCGAGACCGGATAAAGGAAATTTATTATTAAAGTTGTCTCATTTTTCATGAATGAACATTTAAAATAAAGTTTTCATGTTTCCATTTTAATTATTTGAGAACTATTGTCGTTGTCTACAATATTTTTGAATGAAATGGTAATAACAAAACCTCTCAAAACTCAAAACCCTGGGTGACAAAACTATCCAACCTTAAACTCCCACCTACACAACCCCATCGCCCCCCCCCTTCTCTGCCTCCCTCTCTTCTTTGTTACCATGGCCGAACCCGAGCGAATCGTACGGCGATTCGGGAATCCTGTGACTATGGTAAATATGTTTCGTTGTTTGTTATTTTAATGTTTTGATTGTATTAGGATAGATGTAATAGTCATATTTGGCAAGGGAAATTGAGATAAAGCGATTGGCGAATTCGACTTGATTAGCTGTTTGTGGGAGTGGTTAGGCTTTCTCTATTGAGGATAGGATACAAGGGAAAAACTGGAAATGCTAGTAATTTGAAAGCTAGAAAGATGGAGATGACGTAAAAATTGAATCTTTTTAGTGAATAAAGCTGATTCAAGAATATATTATACAACTTGAAGTTATTGATTATTGAATTTGTTTGTATAATATTAGTTGAAGAAGTAGGAATTATGTGCCCAGCATTTCAATTTGAGAGTTGAGAAAAGTCTTGATTGTTTTTCTGATTCAATTTGAAGTCTCAATTTAATTGCTTAAGTGGACTCTGAGAAGTTTGCAAAACTGGGATTGATTAGAGTGGAAATGATGAGCTAGACTAGGGTTGTATTTGATTAGAGGATCCATTATCGCTCCATTTCTCTCAAGTTGAAGAAAGTTGGTATATTACAAAAGAAATTATGGGCAAAAATTTATTACTAAAACCGGAAATGTCGATTAAATCGAAATGTATTGAGTAAATGTATTTCATTGTTTGTTATTTTAGTGTTTTGATTGTATTAGGATCGATGTAATAGTAATAGTTGGTATGGGTTCGTAAAGTAGCAAACTCGACTTGATTAGCTGTTTGTGGGAGTGGTTAGGCTTTCTCAATTGTTTGCAGAAGTGTTATGTTGTAAAACCCTAAGCTAATGTTATTGCCCTTTTATTTGAATAGACTCAGAAGGTGGGTCGACCAGAAGCATGCGTTTTATTTGCACAAACATTTGTTCACCCTGAACTTGACGAATATGTCGATGAGGTAAAATCATTGATCTATTATTTTTGTTGCTAGTTTTTTTTTCCGAGTTGAATTTTTGTTATTAATTTTTCCTTTTTGAGTCTCTAGACTCTAGCAAATTGGTTCGTCATCACTTGGTCGCTATACTCTAGCAAATTGGTCACTATAATCTAGCAAATTGGTTCATAAACACTACCAGGGGGATTTGTTACTTTTTTTCAACTCCTTAATTTTTTACAAATAAGGAGCTTTCAGTTTCTAATAAATTTCATTGGGTTTTCACAAGTTTTAGTTCTGAACATCACACAATAGGTTCACGAACTTACTTTTCAGTTGGACCTCTCTATGTCGGTGCCAGAAGCTTCGTAGATTATTTCTTTGTTCTCTAACATCATAAGTTTGTTTCAAGCATAATATGCATTACAATGTTAGTTAGAATTTTTTGGTCAAAATATACTTGGATGATATTTTCTCGACATTCTTATTTCTCTCAAGATAAGAGAAGTCATGTTTATTCAATCATGCATATGCTTCTATGTTTTTCAAATATCTGTCTCCTTGGTAGTCCCTTGTTAAGAAAATATTAAGTGTAAGATCTTAATAATTTTTCACCTTGTTGTTGAAGGTCTTGTTTGCAGAGCCCGTAGTTGTCACAGCTTGTGAGTTTATTGAGCAGAATGCTTCATCAACTTGTGCTGCTGTAAAGCTTAATGGGTATGGCTACATTGACATATTCTCACAGTAAAAACATTCTGCCCGTATTTTGGTTATTAATAGAATTGAAATTCATCTATGACTATGTGGAGCCATATATGATTTATGGAGAAAAAGGTTGAATCCTTGAGATTGGGCAATTTGAGTCCTCTCCTCTTGGATTCACATCTCCACATCTCGTTGTGCCCCCCCTCCCCAGGTCACA
Source organism: Lithospermum erythrorhizon (assembly GCA_019722365.1). Taxonomy (NCBI): domain Eukaryota; kingdom Viridiplantae; phylum Streptophyta; class Magnoliopsida; order Boraginales; family Boraginaceae; genus Lithospermum; species Lithospermum erythrorhizon. Next base: position 19,301 of record JADFUC010000724.1, read on the forward strand.
ATAACAATACTTTAATATGCTGATCTTACTGAAGAAGATCTTTCCCTAGGTTGTAAGCTCCGCCATTTATCATTTCTTAAAATTCTGGAGATCCTGTTAGCTGTGAATTATTTCTGCTATGGACCGCCCTAATATTTTATTGTATTTGCAATATTTACCATTGCATCTATTTGTGCAGAGCCACTTCACCACCTTCCTTTGCGTTGGAGGTCTTTGTTCAATGTGAAGGAGAGACAAGATTTAGGCGGATATGTCAGCCTTTCTTGTATTCTCATTCTTCATCTAGCATACTTGAAGTTGAGGTATGTGAATGTCATAAAGATTGACACTTCTTTAGAAAGCTTTTTATATTTTCATTTATGTGCGCTCTACTTTCTTTGCTTTGCTTTGATTTTTTCTTTTTCTTTTTTCTTTTTCTGTGTTTTCTTCTTTTATTCCATAGGATTGTGGTTTATTGTTGGTTATTGCTTAGGAGCCTCAAATATTGGATTAGTTTGTTGATGAAAGATATAGTATGTTGGAAGTCTGCATGGTTTGTGGAGGAATTTATATGGGTTATCATACTTATGTGCAGGCTATAGTGACCAATCATCTGGTCGTGCGAGGTAGTTATCGGAGTCTTAGCTTGGTCATTTATGGAAACACGGCCGAAGATCTTGGCCAGTTCAATATAGAAGTTGGTTTGGATAGCTCTTTGACAAATACTGTTAGTACAATAGATGGGGACCTTGAAGACCTACCACTGGCTTTGAGATCCACAAGTTTGACTATCGAGGAATTTGAACATCCACTGGAAACACTAGCTCTTGTTAATGTAACCCCTGATCTTGCTGTCGAAGTCAAACAATTTTTACAAGTTCTTATTAAGATTTTGGATTTGCCAGAACTAAAAGATGCACAAGGTTCAGTTCTTAACTGTGTGCTGTCAGTAGCCTCAATCTATGCAAACCCTAACACGACTAGCCAGAAGGACTTGGACGTTGATAAGTTGAATAATGTTGATGTCCTCATTGAAGCAAGTAGGGAACTTTTGTGCTTACATGAAAAACAAATTCAGCATCAACAAGGAGAGCCGCCAACTGACATATTGGCAGATAGTACATCTCTAGAATCTGGGATAGATTTTATGTCTACTAAAAAACTAGTTGATACTCTGATTCCATATTTCGAATTTGGTAACACATCAGGAAATGACAGTCATCTCCAGGCATCCAAGGTAACTACTCCTCTTCCTTTCGTAGTCCTACAAAAATATTTCGAATTTGTAACACATCCTGTATGCCTTTCTTGTACAGACCACTGATATCTGACTCGTACTTTCAGACACAGAATCTTATACTATTATTGGGTATTGCCATTTTACTTTGTCATACAAAAGAGAGTTGTTTCCACTTTGTAAATGGTGGTGGCATGGAGCTGCTTGAATATGCCCTAACCAGCGACTCTGCGGCCCTCAAGTTGATGGCTCTAGCAGATATAGAGCAAGCCACACGTCATTCGGTTGGTTGTGAAGGATTTTTAGGATGGTGGCCTAGAGAAAAGGATAACATTCCTTCTAGTGTTAGTGAAAGATACTGTAAAATGTTGAAGTTAGTATTGCAGAATCAGCGGCATGATATTGTTTCATTGGCGACTTATATACTTCATCGTGTGCGTGTTTATGAGGTTGCTTCCAGATATGAGGTATTTCTTCATTTTTATAGACTTTGAATTGCTAATGGAATTTTCTTTTTCATTTGGAAACTGTAATGACTGTTCAACCAATCCTTGTGGCATTAAATTATTTTCTTAGAGATCCCTTTTAATATTCCAACTTATTTTGTAAACGTTGGCAATATCAGAATGCAATACTCTCTATACTGGGAAACCTTTCGGCTGCTAGGCAAGGCTCAAGTACCACATTGGACATGCTTGCTGATGCTAAGCTTCAACTTATGAAGTTATCGGTTTGTAACCAACCTTTTCATCTGTTATTATTTTATGTTGCTGTATTTTACATTTTAATGGCTGTTAATATATGCCTACAGTTACTATTTGGCTCTTAAGTTGAAATATATTGACAAAAAATTTCTGCAGAAATTAATAAACTTGCGTGGTCCTATTGATAACCCATCTCCAGTTGCTAGCGCAACCGAGTCTTTGGTCCTTGATGATGCTGGCTTTTTATCATACAAAGCAACCCGTGGATTGATCAATAAATGTGATCTTGGATATTGGAATCAGGATGTTGACTCACACTTGCTATCCCTGTTAAAGGTATAATACGAGATCTTTGGACAATAATTTTTTTATCTAGTTGTTGTAAGCTTTACCCCCCATCATCTATCACTATATACATCTATGTGTTATCATCTTTCTTTCCATCCCTCCACTCAGTTACTTTTTTTTTTGGTTCTGATTGTCTTCTATGGTCTTGTAATTGGTAATAATACTGTGACCAGGAACGGGGTTTCCTTCCCTTATCAGCTGCTTTGCTTTCATCTTCTCTATTGCGATCCGAAAGTGGCCCAGCTCTTGACTTATTTGTTGACATTGTCTCACACATTGAGGCCATTATTCTTTCTCTGCTCTTTAGCCGCTCAGGTCAGTTGAGTCATTTGAAGCTAAATAAAATGATTACTCTACTATTTATGATTTATGATTTTAGTTTTCTTTTTCAGGATTGGTCTTTCTGCTACATGAACCTGAATTAGCATCTACAGTTATTCGTGCTTTAATGGGTTCTGAGATTTCCAGGAAGGTTGAGTATCCTTCTCTACGGTATGCATCTGTCTTGATATCTAAGGGTTTCTTTTTCAATCCTCAAGACGTTGCAAAGATTGTTGAGATGCATTTGAAAATGGTGAGTTTAATTTTCCTGTGGTGTTTGGATATTATTCAGAGTTTCATCATTTGTTCTTCTTGTATTACTAGCCTGATATAAATTTGTAGTCTGAACTAACGTATGTTTTGGTCAATCATCTTGAAAATGCTTGTGGCTGACACTAAATACCAGAACATGTGATGTCATGGTCTTTTTTTGCAGATTTATGCCATAGATAGGTTGACGTCAAGTCCAAACAATGAAGAGTTCTTATGGTTACTATGGGATCTCTGTCGACTATCTCGGTAAGCCCATTCTATTTATTAAGTCTGGCAGACCATAGTTGTAACTTGAAATAGGTGTGCTGTTTCTCCAAGGTGGATGTGTGAGGCATATGCCCATGAATTTTGAATTTCAAACCTTTTCTTCTTTGATAAAGCATTATTCTCAGGCCCATGCTCCTTGGCCTTGTTGGATATTGGTTACATTAATCTTAACTGATTCCATCAACTCGTTAGATAACCTAAATTAAGTTGTACCCCTTGATTCAGTGGAATCTGTTCCATATTCCAAATGCAAAAAAATAGACAGTATTGGATAAGTTTTCAACTTAAGATTATTATGCTAGAGACTTCACAAAAAATATAAGGCTAAACTAGAACTGAATTTCTTCTTGTCCAAATATCAGTAAACCCACTTTCCCTGGCATTTGTTTTCACAGATTGTGGTCATATACTCATACCTGTTGAAGGTTTGAGATTATGACCCGTCTGGTCAGAAAATAATCTACTTTTGTTACCACGGAGTACACCAGTGATTTTAAAGGTTCGATTTCTTTCAGAAGATATCGATCTTGGTTAGAAACATACTCCCTCTGGTTTTGAATACTCGTTATCCTAGCCTAGAAGATTTCTTTCTATTACTTGATCTACAATTTCAATGCATTTTAGCCTAATTTTTCCTATTCTGTCCCTACTCCCTATTAAATAACATTGCATGTCAGTTAAATTATTTGTCTATTCAATTCCCTTTGTTTTTTGACTCATGCTTTATCATTTCCAGTACACCAATTCGTTCCTTTATCATCTTAAAATCCTTTTATTGCCAACTGATAAGACCATACAACAATTGACGTATTCATTAATTATTGTCTTACATCTAAAAATCTACTAATTCTTAATTAATGTGTATAAGTCTAGGATGACAAGTATTAAGAAAAAGAGGATTAGTATTTAGGGTGATCCTTTTTTGCTTTATGTATACTTATACTATATTTTGAGCTGATATGTTGTCAAACTTTTACTACTAGTACTCCAACCCACCATTCTTGCTTCAGTTATATCAGGTGTCTTAACTAGTGCATGTACTGCATATTGGGTTGGGTGTGCTTTATTTAGTGTGTAGTCATTTTTCTTTTTCTAGTTTAAGTTCATAACAAAATGTTTTTCATTCATTTATCAACATGAATTCATATTTTATTCCTTCCACAGTTCCACCACTAAAGAGGTTCGCTAAAAAAATAATATTTCCATTTCAATTTAACTAGGAGGCTAGACTTAGCAATAAAAAAATACTCCTTCCATCCCACAAAGATTGTCCACTTTTGACTTTTTGTTTAACTCTTGAACTTTGACCGTAGATATTTTTGTTTGTATTGTATAATACTTGATGAAAACTATATCAATGAAAAATAAATTTCAAACTCTTTCTATTGATATATTTTTTCTAAAATATTATACAACACAAACAAATATATTTAAGGTCAAAGTTTGAAAGTTAGAACTACAAAAAAGTGAACAATCTTTGTGGGATGGAAAACTTTGAGCATAAATTACTCTTATTTAAATATTTTTTTATTAACTAAAAACTTGTGTACACACAAGTATCTAATGTGTACTATCCAATTTATTAATCTTTTGATATAAATACAAAGTTAAATGATTTAATTATAGATTCAAAAGTAGGTTGACTTTAAGTTAAATGATTTAATTATAGCTTCAAAAGTAGGTTGAATTTTTGCCGAAACCTCCCAGTTATATTGATGTAGTAATTAAGAATGTATTAGAAAAAATGTAATGAGTGAAAAAATGAAAATTAGCTCTGATAAGACGTACTCCTCTGTCCATCTTTACTCGTTACTAGTGACCTTTTTTGATGTCTAGATTTACTTCCAAATTAAAAAAGGTCCTTTTCCCCCACTTATACTCTTTGTTAATATGCTTATTTCTCTACACTAATAGCCTCTTCTAAGGGAAGCTCCCCACTATGTGCGATTAACTAAGCGTGCCTCAGTTTAGTGAACTATATATGGTATAGTGGCTGCCATGTAATTGTATTAATTTCAATTGTTTGGTTTGCAGGTCTAATTGTGGTCGCCAAGCATTGCTTTCTTTGATACACTTTCCAGAGGTATGCATACGCTGCTAATGGCACTCAATATTTTGGTACTAAATTATCTGAGTGGAAATCTGAACTTCTGTTGCAAGCCTTGATATTTTGGTTCATAATGCCTAAATGCTTCCTCTCTGATTGGCATACAACATTCATTTGTCTTGTTTGATGAATTTTATTCTAAATTTTATCTGCCACTTAGTTATTTAGTGCTGCACACAGTGTCGAATCAGTTTATTTTCCTCCTTAGTCCTTATTAAATCCTACTGCAGGCTCTTTCGGTTCTGATGGCTGCATTACATTCAACAACAGAGTTGGATCCAATATCCACAACTAACGGTAGTTCATTAACTTTGTGGCTTATTTGGCGTCTTTTACATTGTCACACATCAATGGTCAGTTAGCTTAACTGCTATATTTTTTCCTTCACAGGAGATCCAACGTTAAATCTGGCTATTTTTCATGCGGCTGCAGAGATATTTGAAGTTATCGTAACTGATTCAACCACCTCTTCTTTGGGTTCCTGGATTGACCATGCTAAAGAACTTCACAGGGCATTACACTCCTCTTCTCCTGGATCTAACAAAAAAGATGCCCCTGCTAGGCTACTAGAATGGATAGATGCAGGTGTAGTTTACCATAGAAATGGTGCTCTTGGTCTCTTACGTTATGCTGCTGTTTTAGCTTCTGGAGGAGATGCACATATGGCATCGACAAGCATGCTAGCATCTGATACAGTGGATGTTGACAATGTTGTTGGAGATTCATCCAATAGCTCTGATGGTAATATAATTGATAACTTGCTGGGGAAGCGTATTACTGAGAAGGATTTTCCTGGTGTTATTCTTCGGGATTCTTCTATTGTTCAGCTGACAACAGCATTTAGAATATTGGCTTTCATTTCCGACACTTCGGTATGAGTTTAGTTCCATCATTGTTCTGGTGTATGTTATTATCTTCCACTAGCTAACTCTTGTTTCCTTATTAAAGAATGTTGCTGCTGCCCTGTATGATGAGGGTGCTATTATGGTCATCCATGCAGTTCTAATCAATTGCAGGCTCATGCTTGAGAGGTCTTCCAACATCTATGGTCAGTATAGTGCCTCCGTTAGAAGTTTATTTCTTCAAATTTGAGATCTATATATGTCCAATATTGCCTCTCTGCCTAACCTAGTATTATGAAGTATATGAGCTCTATTTCCACTGAAGGAACATGTCTACAAAATCCATTTAAGTTTTTTTTATAGAAGCTGTCTATGATTGGATATGAGCAAATGACTTTTATGCTTTGTTGATTCAGATGGTTAGTACTGAAGAGCACAAATGCCCTGTCAAGATTGGTTATGTAGTTTATGAACTGAATCAAATTTCCCTGCATGTAGGATTTTAAAAACTTTTCATTGGCTCCGTCTGTCATAAATTATTGCAGATTCTTCGTCATACTAGGCAATTCACATGTTAGCTTCTGCACTTGAAAAATAGATATTACATTTTACTGAATAAAGTTGGGAGAGTACATAAGTCTCATTGCAAGACCATGAAATACCCACATTTCTACTGCCCTTGTTCATGAGGCTGCTCATCTTTTTAAACCTATAAGGGGTTCATTTTAAATTCCATCAGTTGCAACCTTTAATCATGTTGTAATTCTTCAAAGACATTTTACTCTTTATTATTAGTTTCTCTAGGTCTAATATCCTCTTGAAATTTGCACTAACTCCAGTAATATTACATCTTGCTTTTACAGATTACCTTGTTGGTAGAGAGATGGCCAGAGAGCAATTCAACTTCAGACTTGCTTCTGGAACGTAATCGTGAACAGAGCTTTGTTGATCTGTTGATTCCTTCATTAATTTTACTTATTAATCTACTACAAAAACTACAGGTTTGTGGTGACCATTCATTAACTGACATCTCATGCGTTCCGTTAATGTTTGTATTTGTGTATATACAGTATTAGTTCTTGTATTTCCCTTTAGGGGGAGGGAGGGAGTCGGATGTTTAGTTGAGATGCCTTGTATTATGATCTTGCAATTGATAAGCAATCATTTGATGCTTTCGAAGTTTAAAAGCTGGATGTTGGCCTACAAAGTGCTTTTTCAAAACCATGGATCTTTTATGCCTCTTTATGTTTTTGGGAAACTCTTTTCCAACCTTTGAGAGACTCGATCTCATTATTATCCGGACCTTGATTTTTGGTTAAGTTGATACCTGTAAATGTAAGAACCTTTGCTAGATGCCTTCACTGCTGTATGTATTACTCCCTCCAATTATTTTAAGTAGAAGTTTTTGCTTTTCGAAGTATAGCTTTGACCATGAATAAATTCTTAATTATATTTATGAAAAATTACATGAAACTAATATTTTACAATTATTTTTAAACACAAATCCAATTAAATCAATTTTATCTTTATTAAAAAAATCAAGAAAATTAGGTCAAATCTTACACAAATCCAATGAATAACTCATAGTCAAATCTTCTCCCTAAAAACGGAAAATGTCCATTAAATGAATTGGAGTGAGTATAATGTATCATGTGGAAGTAGCCACTCGTTACCCTTTTATTTGCATGTGGCCAGCAACTTCTATTCAGAACTTCTGGGACTGCTGATATTTTCATGTTGGTTCTGATGGGAAGTCAAAGTCATGTGATAATGGAATTACTCTCAAGGACTTCTTATTTATTTTATTATGATAGGAAACGAAAGAGCAGCACAGGAATACTAAACTAATGACTGCCCTGTTACAACTACATCGAGAAGTTAGGTAAAAGGTGCCATCACATGATTTTAATCTCAATATTTAGTAATTATAAGTCTTAAATGCTTGAATGTTCTCATTTGCAGCCCAAAGTTAGCTGCAAGCGTAGCAGATTTAACCTCTTCATACCCCAATTTTGCACTTGGACTGGAAGCTGTTTGCCATCTTATTGCTTCTGCACTTGCCTGTTGGCCAGTTTATGGTTGGACTCCTGGCCTTTTTCATCACCTGGTTGACAGTCTTCATGCAACATCCATTTTGGCTTTAGGTCCTAAAGAGATCTGTAGTTTGCTCTGTATCTTGGTATGTAAGCTTTCCCCTTGAACCCCCTGCAGAAGCTATGAGTTTTATTTTATGACATAGCTGGCCTCATTGGCTAAAGTGTAACTGTTTTCTCTGAATCGTCTTTGCATTCAAGATTGATTTACTTCCGGACGAAGGTGTGTGGTTATGGAAGCATGGTAATCCTATGTTAAGTGTACTCAGAACGTTAGCAGTTGGCACTATACTAGGGCCTCTAAAGGAGAGACACATAAGATGGTACTTGCACTCTGCCTGCCAAGATAAACTGCTTAGCCAGTTGACTTCTCAGCTACCAAAGATTGCACAGATTATTTTACATTGTGCTACCAGTGTATGTTACCCATGCCAATTTTCCTTAATACTATTTTTTCAACTTAAACATCCTAATCCAAAAATGAAAAATGAATAAGAATCTTCTACTAAAGAAAATAATCTCTCTTTTTCTCTAACAACATTGTGCCATTCGGTTAAGATTTTTCCAGTTATTCTTCTTTGTGTTTTCTCTGACAATATGATATATTCCTTATTCAGACTCTAGTTGTTATACAAGACATGCTTAGAATTCTCATTGTGAGAATTGCACGAGTAAGTGTGAAAAATGCTTCAGTGTTGGTACAGCCAATAATACATAATATTTTGGCCCGTCTTTCTGAAGATTCCACTTTATCAGATATTGAAGCTTATAAGGTAAGAACGTTGATTTTAACACCCATTACAGTTGCATGGCCTTGTTTTTTAATATTGCCCCTTTTTTATTTTCACTTTTAGGTTTATCGACTGCTCGATTTTTTATCTTTGTTGCTTGAACATCCACATGCAAAGGTGATTCCTGGTTCATCAGCTTGTATCTTATCAATTGAATCCTGTAACTTGTTGAATGCTAACCTTAAAATTTTTTTTGACTTGTCAGCAGCCATTAATATTAAATGAAAGCGGTATAAAAATGCTTACCGGAGTGCTCGATAGATGCCTTGGTGCTTTTGACTCTGCAGATGTGAGTAAAAACGAAGTTTCCATGTTTAGCTGGTGTATCCCGGTATTTAAATTAATCTCACTAATTAGTGATGGCCGTACATTCTCCAAGCATTCCACGTTGAACGAGAGGTACTCATTTTTTTAAACGTGTTTTTAAGATTTATACCATCAATTAGATATGTTCTGGTGTGCTGGTTGTGTTCCTTATCTTTTATATGGTTTTCCTACAGATGTAACTCTGAAAATATATCTGCTGAAGCTTTTGTTGTGCTACTGGGCCAGATTCTTAGACTTTGCAAGGTAACTTCTGAAAATAATCTGGCATGCACATGTTTCTTTTAATTTTTCTGTTGTTATCGGCAACATGCGATGACTAGGCAGAAGTATCAAACTAAATGTCTTAACCAATAGTTGGGGCCTTGCTGAAGCCTTGTGCATCTTGAAATTGTCTCATGTATCAGTTAAGGTTTCTCACCTTCCTTTTAAGAAAAGGTTTTATTGCTAGCCAGTATTTCTGATAGGTTGGCTCATGTTGGTGGCTGATCAAGCAGATAATTTTTTTTAAGAGAACTTATCCAAGTTATTATTTCTTTGATTTTTATTTCTATTGCATCAGGGAGGCTATATTTCATGTAATCCATATTTTTTCCTATAATCACTTTTATCTTCTCTATTTACACTTTTGATTATTTTCCGTGCTTTGTTGTTTTACTTGATCATTTGATTATAGATCTGTGTTAACAAGTTCACGACCCTATTTTCTGGCCTTGTTATGAGGTGAAAGAAATCTTAAGACTTTTTTGCCATTTTATGTTTTCCGGAAACATTAATTTCTGATGCTCTTAGCCTGAAACTAAAAGTCAATACTAATAAATGAAATAGCTTCTGGAAAAACACAAATTAAAACCTCGCTCTAGCGTGGCCTCCAGTAATGGAAAACTAATCAACGTGAAAAGCAACAACTCTGATCATCATCAGCTGTAGAAGATTACCGAATGGGGGGTTGTTTTCAATGGTAACCTTTCTGTTTGCTAGCTGATTTGATAATTTGTGGCTAGGATTAGTTATTATTGTTATAATTTTTCATCTTTTTGAATCACGAAGTAAGAATGCATTGGCCTAAAGATGACAACTGAGCACTCTTCAGATGTTGTATCTCAAGGTGCCCAAAGTGTTCCGAGGAATTGAAAAGTGCTTTTGCTTCCCGGCGTTTCTTTTTATTTTAAATTTGTTTTTCTCTTCACAGTTGCCCCATAAAGGACCACAGACCCTCGTACCGCTAAAATCGTGCGGGGAATGAAAAGTTCCTTTCTTTACCGGTGTTTATTTTAATTAATTTTTTTTTTTCTCGTCATGGTTAGACATAAGATGACCAGACTCTTAACATTACTAACATTTCCTTAACATTTAATTTAAGAATTTGGTTTATCTATGAGGTTTTTACTAATCTAAAAGACCACATGTGATCAAAAGAGAGAACAGTAAAAAACACGTTATTGATAATATTTTGACCCTTCTGGATATTAAATGAGTTCACTATTTCCTTCTCTGTTCTGTGAGAACCTGAAAATTATATCCCAACCATCATGGAAATGCAGGTGTTACCTGCTGGTAAAGAATTGATGGAGTGTTTATCAACCTTCAGACAATTAGGCTCATCTTCCGAAGCTCGAATGGCTTTGTTATCCATAATGGCAGAACATGAGAGGCTAATGGCGAATGAAGTCAACCAGAATGTTGCTGCATCTGAATGGAAGGACGAACCTCCACTTCTTGGTTGTTGGACTAAATTATTAAGAATAGTCACTTCTAAAGATGTTTTCCCTGTGTATGCTCTTGAGGCTATTCGTATTTTATCTGCCGGTTCTTTGTGCTTCTGCTTGGAAGGGGAGAGGTTTGCATATTACTTATCTTGTAAATATTTTTGTTTGGCTATGCTAAATTTTGAATTTCCTTAAAATCTACGCATGGCCAATTTAGTTGTTGAATTCAATATTGTCATGAAGTTGTGTGCTAGTCTTGAACTTTTGTTGTCTAAGTAAGAGTTATAGGTTGACTTTCTCCGGCTTGTTTTTTTATGCTTGCTAGTGTACTTTCATTATATTAAATATCAGCTATTATTATGTTTATTCTTTTTCTTTTTCTTATTATTTATTTATTTTTAATGAAAATCAACATTTTTAGATGTTCATGTAGGACCTATCCATAGTACACTCCCTACTCTGATTATTATATGCTCTTCCTTACATTTGTAAAGAAGGATTAGACATCTAAAATTCATGTCCGGAGCAAAAGCATCCGAATTTGACTCCTTCCTCAGAAAATGCACTGGGACGTCAATCGTTATGTTTTGGATAAGTACTTATTCTGTTGAATATATAGTCCAACTTTAAAGCGGTGGCCCTTTTTCCTTCCATCCATGTTTTGGTTTTGATTCTGGCATTTTTCCATTTATACCATGGTGTAATATGTGGCTTATGCAAAATGATACTTTTATGAGGTGGTTGCAAAACACTATTCTCTTGCAAATTCATACCTGTATAGTAGTCATTGAAGCCTAACTAGACATATATGTGGGGGCTTGCGGGAGTATACGTCCTGTTCATAAAAAGCTATTAATAGTGAGATTCAGTTTGCATTTAGAGTGTTATCTTTATTAAGGAAAGATTTAATTTCTGTCAGATTTATTATTTTTCACAACAAGGTTGGTCATGTGGATGTTGCATGCTAACCATACATACTGGTTTCCCCCAGCTTGAACCTAGAGAGAGTTGCTGCAATCAAGTACTTGTTTGGGATTAAAGACAATACGAGCCCCAGTAATAAGTTTGAGGAAAACATGAATTCTATCCAGGAGCTTAAAGATTTGTTGGAGATGTCCATTGCTGATTCATTTGAAGGTGACGCTCTTATGTCAGAGGTAGTAGTAGACTATTTTTTCCTTATAATTTAGTATTTGTGTTTATCAACTATTGACAAGGCCCAATTCTGTGCTTATGAGTTTCTTGGATATGCAGACTGTCAGCTTCGCTCGGCAATTATTACTTCTGTTGCAAAGTCCTTCTGGTGTAGTAACTGCTGAGCATCTGACAACCAATAGCCTAGTTTTAACAACTGCTGCTACAGCCTCTTCCAAATTCTACAGAATTACTGATGCCAGTGCTAGGAGGATCCAGGATTATGACTCGGGTGACGTTATAGATAAGTTTCTATGGGAGTGCCCAGAAATTTTGCGCGATGGACTGCCAATTAAGAGAAAAATGGTGTCTTTGGAGGGGCCTAATAGGCGTGCGAGAGGGGACAATGCCTCAACTGAGATCACCACCCAAAGTTCATTTTCTCGTGGCTCGGTGCCTCCAGTTCCCTCTGGACCTACACGTAGGGATACCTTCCGACAGCGGAAGCCAAACACGAGCAGGCCACCTTCAATGCATGTTGATGATTATGTTGCTAGAGAAAGAAATGCTGATAGTAGTAATAACCCCAACGTAATTGCGATCCCACGAATTGGATCGAGTGGGAGACCACCATCAATACATGTGGACGAATTTATGGCCAGACAAAGGGAGCGCCACAATCCTGTTGGGTTGTCTGTTACTGATTCTGCTTCCCAAATGAAGTCAGCACCTCCAGAAATTAAAACTGATACAGAGAAGACAGGTCGATCTCAGCAGTTGAAGCCTGATCTCAGTGATGACCTTCAGGGAATTGATATTGTCTTTGATGCCGAGGAAGCTGAAACAGATGATAAATTGCCTTTTCCTCAGCCAGATGATATTCTACCTCAGTCTACCCCTGCTGTAGTTGAGCAGAATTCTCCTCATTCAATTGTAGAAGAAACTGAGAGCGATGTTAACGAAAGCAGTCAGTTTTCACACTTAAATAACCCGATAACGTCTAACACGGATGAGAACACACCAAGTGAATTCTCTTCTAGGATGTCAGCATCTCGTCCAGAGCTACCATTAACCAGAGAACCTAGTATCACTTCAGAGAAAAGATTTCCGGAATTTATGGAAGATTCAAAGAGTTTTGCTACTAAAACGGCCAAAAATGTTGAATTAGCTGCTTCAGGAAGCAATAATGGAGGAAACTACGTCAAGTCTTCTGGATCAGCTGCCACTCCTAACTTCTATCCAAAAACAAGTTTGCATCGGAGTGGAACACCACCTTTACCTTCTGGTTCTCAAGGTCCCTACGACCATAAATATATGCCAAATCAGCCTCCTTTACCTCCGATGCCACCTCCAGCAACAATTTTGCCAGTTATGTCTCAACATGCAGACACTATCACAAGTCAGTCTTCTCCATACAACTTGGCGAATGATGTGCAGCCTTCTGTACAACCACGTTTCCATGTAGGCTAACATTTATTTGTGTTTTTACAGCAGTTTAATAAAACTTGTAGCCTCATTTAATTTCCTCTTTTGCAGGTCCAGCAAGAGTATTTGTCTACTTCCTCCACCCTAATGGTATCTAGTCCACAACCAGATTCCCAGCATGCAAGGCCATCACATCCTTCACCTGGTAGACCCACTAGACATCATCCACCACTTCCTCCGACACCACCTCCCTATTCTGCAAGCCTGCATGCATCATCTGTAAAGTATGCAACTTCACATTCTCAAAGTTATCAATCTATTGGAACAGTTGAGCACCAGCAGAATGCCACCATGCATGCTGCTGGTTTATCAGGGATTCCGATGGGTTCTTATCAACCATCTCCCCTAATGCCACAATTGCTTTTTAACCGACCCAATTCAGCTCCCAATAACATGTTTGCCAGTAGTTCAGCTCTGCATAACGTAGAAAATGTATCTTCTATGTCACAAAATCTTGGCATTAATCTTTCTACCATTCAGCCATCACTTGGTCAATTACAGCCTCTACAACCTCCACAGCTTCCTCGCCCTCCACCACATCATTTAAGGCCTTTGGTCCCTGCTTCACTGCAGTCAGAACAAGGTGTTCCCTTGCAACAGAGCACTCAATCAACACAGATGCAGCCACTGCAGATGCTACAACAATCCCAAGGTTCTCAAGGTCATATGTACTATCAATCGCAACAGCAGGGGAACCTTATGCATTTGTCGCAGCAACAAGTTGAACATTTTCAACAGCAAGTTCTTCCTCCACAAGGAGATAGCTCATCTCAGCAAAATGACCCTGGAATGTCCTTACATGATTTCTTCAAATCTCCGGAAGCAATACAGGTATTTATAGTACACTAGTAATGTCTATTCCGATTATGAAATAAATACTATGCTCGCCTAATTCATACCCTTTGGGCGCCTTGTGTGCAGACCTTGTTAAGTGACAGAGATAAACTCTGCCAGCTTCTGGAACAACATCCAAAATTGATGCAAATGCTTCAGGTTTGACGACTTTCATTTTTTCCTCTATCCCCTCTACTCTTCTATCCCACCATTTTTCTCGTGCATTAGTTTTTTCTTTTCGTCATGACTGCGTAAGTAAGCATTTTCCCTCCTCCTTGTTTGTGATGTTGCTCTGGTGTCTGGATATGTCAAGGCTCTTGTTTCTCCATAGTTAATCTAGTATTTCAGATTTTATCTTAGGAGAAATGCACCCATTTATTGCGGTTTAGTTCTTGCATGTTATGCGAACCATTTCTGTTCTTGATCATGGGTGGTGACTTGTATGATGTAATATTATGATGCTTTGATCTTTATCTTTGCATCTTGCCTATTGACTCAATGCTAGAAACTTTGTTCATCGAAGATTGAGTGCTATGCAACTAATTTAAGAAACTTTGTTCATAGAAGATATTAATTTTTTATTGCAGGAAAGGCTAGGTCAGATATAGATCTCAATTGAAAGATGGAATCGAGGAAAAACCTTGTTTGCTATTCAGCTCAAATGCCCTACTATTAGCTGTTCAAGTTGAACTGCCTATTATTTCTTCGTTATTTCATTTTTCTTTAGGGTTTATACGTAGTTTCCTTGATTTTCTTGTATTTGTATATTAAACCATTCTACTATTTGTAGCTTTTGCCAACTTTGTACATTGTAGTTATCTTTTTGGCTCCTTAATGTGTACATTATTGTGTTGTAATTTAAAACTTCTGTTAGTCAACCCACCAGTCCCATAGTTGATAGAGCAAGAATGTTTTTGAGACTCATTCGAAGTAAATGCTTTAGATGGTCTCTTACACATTGTGCGACATTTTATGATAATTTCATGCTTATGTTTAAAAATTATTTTAAAACTTAAGCGGCGTAATAGATTGTCACATAAGTTTAATGGATGATCCAAATGTGAAAGTAAGTTGTTTTTACGTTCAATTATAATGTGAACTTGTTCACTGTCCATGATATAGGTTGTGGAACGATGAAAACTTACAGGTTATTGAAATATATTGGCAGAGAATTATGTCATAACTTTGTGCAATAATTTGTGCTATAAATTTTCATTTTGTTATTGTATTAGAATGAAATATTGTTTTTGAGTTCATTGAAACCAGTTAAGGTGCGAACAGAATGGGCTTCAATAGTCTGCTAGTTTATAGTGCCAAAATAATGCCAATTATTGGTCAATTCTTAACTAATGAATTGATCATGTTTCACCATGTAGAACTACTTGTTTGCAAGTTCACTAGGAGTAGATTTAGAAGGCTTCAAATGGGTATTTGCATGGTATAATTTTAAGCCTAATGCATAATAATTGTTCTTAATTTTTTATTGTTAGTATATTGATTTTGTAACATGTACGAAGTAATTTATTTATTTTTCTATTTTTTTTCCTTAAAAATTGATGATAACAAAACACATGCATTATATTTTTCAAAATTTTGTATGCTAACAAAAGAACAATTCGATAATATTTTCGAATCATTATTTGCCTTAAACTTAAGAATCTAATTGAGACATATAATTAAGAATCTAATTGAGACATTAGGAAAAAGAGAATCCTTATCCCATGTCAATTTAATAACCAAGTCAATTATATAAACCTATATACGAGTATAAAAAAGTACTAATGGTCGCCAGCCGACTACCAGATTACCTCGTTTCATCACTTACGCTTTTAAAAAGAAATACAAGCCATCTAACTTTCAAAAAGTGTTTCCAATTACTATTTCCATCCAAGTACCAATTTTTATCACATTGCTTCACGTGATATTTGCAATATAAATAAAACCAATTATTTAAATTATAAATTCTTTCAAAATTAAAGAAAAAATAAAAAATTTAATTTGGTTCATCAATTGGGGTCATACGCAGGCACATACGAATTTTGGCACACTCCGGTGACAAACGATCCTATGAGAATGTCACACGCTGAGACATATGACTCACTTAACAGAGAGTTTAACATAAATTTAAACGGAAAATCAAGTAGAAACACTTTTAAATTGATGACAATGTGATCCAATAAACATAAAGGACGTTATAATACCTGGATAAACATGTTTCGATCAACGCTGACCATTAGCATTATAAAAATATATGAAATTGTTTAATTTCAAAATCACATTTAAGATGCTGGGAATGATATTCAAATCATAATGTATTTTTTAATAGTGTGTCCTGCCATATACTTCCTCCAATTTTTTTACTGGCTATTCTAACATAATTTTTTTGTTTGAAAATAGTTGTCATTCTAGTATAATAAATCGCATTTTTACATTTTCAATGTGACTTTTTGACATTTTTATATTGAACTTATCTACCAACCACAATAATATATTATTTCAATAAATCGACATTATATATTTTCAATGCATATTTGATTATTTTTACTTTTCCTCAATAATTGTAAAAGATAATCTAAAGAAAGACCGACAGTATGATTAGCAACCATAAATGTATAACTTCCGTGATTTATTGTTTTGTTTGAAAAAAATTAAACTTGAGTACCATTAGATCTTGGGAGCATAATTCTTTATCCATTGGTGGCAAGATCACTTTGATTCAGTCTGTACTTGCTACATTGCCTCTTTATTACCTTCAAACCTTGCAAATGTCTATTTCTGTGAGAGAAAAAGTCGAAGTGGATAAACTTTGATTCATGTTGTACTTGCTATATTGCCTCTTTATCATCTAGTCCTATTAACAATAATTGAACTGAAGACACTAAAATCTCAGAATTTTGAGATGTGGATGAACTTGAACAATCTGTTCCTGAAGAGAAGATGGAAGAAATACTTTAAATAAATTTAGATCAGACAAAGGAGTATTATGCTTTCGACATTCAAATCTGTTTATGACGAAGTTAGAATTCAAAAGCACCATCTACTTTGACATTCTATTCTGTGGCTTCCAGTTGAATAAAAGGACCCATTGTATTCTAATGTACCAATCACATTGCTATCAAAATATGGAAGCATTTTGCTGGGCTTTTTGGTTTTAGTCAGATCATCATGTTCACCAATTTGCATCTAGTAAGGGACACATTAGACAACTTGTGCCCATATAGTTGCGCACACACTTTGGCAGCGGATTCGTCGCTAAAGAAGAGCTTTAGTCACTGGTGCATGCAGATCCAGTCACCGAATCAAATTATAGAACACTTTGCTTGGGGCCCCAATTTGATTTTAGGGAATCAAATTTTTGGGTTTATCGAACAAGCTCGTTTTTTATGATTTCCTTTTTAGTTACTATTTAACCACTCTTGGCTTACTAGTATTTTGCGCACAATGGATGCTTGTGCATCCTATTAATTTCAATTTTGATAAATGACGATGAGGAAATTTTACACATTATATAATAATATATATAATTATAAAAAATTATAGATAGTTATTTTTTGAGTTGATTATAAAAAATTGGACAAATATCAAATAAATATAATATCACATTGATAATTAATGACTCCAGTACTCAAACAATTTTGTCCTTCCAACTTTATATATAGGATAAATTTTATTGAGTTTTCCACTCCAAAATTATTGTACTTATATTTTAATTTTAATTTCATTAAGTTAATAATTTAATTATTAAAAGAAAAATTCAAAGTTGAATAGTATTCGGCTTCCCCATCGAATTGGATACAGACCGAATACCAGAAAGATCGTTAGATTAGGATTGGACGTTTACATACATCAATTTCTTTTCTAATTCATCCACAATTTCTCCCGATCATCATCTATATTATTTCTTCTTATATTTCTTTTTTTTTTAAAATGAGCATATGCAATTTTTTTTTATCAAATCCCTGTAATGCAAAGAATAATTTTTATTATTTATGATAGGGGTATAAAATAAAATTCATCAGAGAAAAAATTCTTCAACAGACAAAGCTTTTATCAAATCGAAGAGTGACGACCGTCTAAAACTAAGCTACGAGTCCCTAAGATTTGTCGACGACCAGGAGACAAGCCAATTGGCTGACTCGACTCTCGATTGACCTCACATGTGTTTCGACTCGACATTTGATTTATGTTTCAATGAAGCGATAGACGTCCTGGCCTCACGGATCTCCGAGACCTGGCTCTGATTTCGATATTGGCCCCGAGCCGGGAGCCGCACGTACTTATTCCCTTGCCGCAATACTGACTGATATCGGCCTGAATCGATCTCCTGGCCTACGCCGACTACGGACTCCACTGAACCTTTTCAGAAGGCTGACTTTTGAGTACTATCAGGGACTTCGTGAATGATAAGTTTATACCTTCAAATGACTCGTGATTTTAGATTTACCTTATTATAAATAGCATTATGTCATTGCTTCAATAACTTAAATTGATACGACACTCGATTTCGTGATAACTCCGAAGCTGAAGTCAGAGGAAGGATGAAGAAAGAAGTTGCTGAAGAACATCGCTTCGCCAGACTACATCGGCCTTAAAGTAGCTGCCATTATTGCAGAGTGAGATTTATGACGCGTTTCTACGCGACTTTGCAGCGGCATTTGGCCTCACTGGGACTTGCTTTTAAGATTTTGGCCTCACTTGCCACAAGCTACGCCACCTCTAAATTTTTACTACAATCCGCCGTAGCTAGCCTTTTGTCGTCAGTAGAAATGACGACGCGATGGGCGTGAACGCTCCAACTCATTGACGACATCGATCAACTGCACAGAAAGTTTTAAAGAACGCTGCTTTCCCGCCTAGAATCCAATTATAAAGTGGGATCTAACGCCGGCTTATTCCTATATCTGAGATTGATGAATCAAACATGAAATTTATCGTGTTCATCCAATTTTTCGAATAATCATACATGAGTTTAATCCTAAATATTCGGCTGCTTCAGAATCTTACGTCGGATTCTTCTTATCGATTTTGCTTCAACTTGAAGCGATTATTGCATTTGTGCAATAATCCTTGATTTCAGTTCTATGCCACCCACCATATTACTGGCTGCCCAAGATGTTTCTAACTCTGGTAAATTCCCGTGTAAATCGCTCTCTCAGATTTTCTCGTGTGTTTTGTGTTTCGATGGGATTTTGTGGAGGTTTTTTGCTCAGCGGAATTTTGGTCACAAATTTAGGGATATTTATAGGTTTTTGGGGCCTCAAATGCTCGCTTTCTCTCCGACAATTTCTGGCTGATTTCAGTCGATCACGATCTCGACCGCTGACCAAACAAGACCGCCTGTCGGATAATTTGGAATTACTTGATGACCAAGTAACCCTTGGCGCCTCTTGATTAAAAGTTAAGGTTCCATTATTTTTGCAGGCCAAGATATTTTCATATCAATTAATTTTAATTTTGGTTCCTTTGATTTTGCACCACACAACTTCCTGAAATACCGATTTAAGAGCCACATAACTTCTCAGATTGATTTTGAACCACAAACTCAGGAAATTTCCTTTCATTTTAAACCCCGCGGATTTATAGATTCATTTCGAGCCACGTGGCCTTCTCGTATCATCCTGCTCGGCCGGAATATCAATAAAATTGTGGTTTTCGAGTTTCACTTTATCCGGCATTTAATGCGTGGGCTATTTTCTCGAACCCTATTTCAGTTCAAACTTAGGGTTAATTAACGTAAAACCCTTGGCTCTTTTGAAATCAATTAACTCCGTGGTCTCGATTTACGGAACACCTCGTCAGTCCGAGGGTTTGATTTGAATTTAGGGTTTAATCGGTAATCCTAATCACCACGCGGCATTCTCTTTTAGCTGTTCGACTTTAATTAACTTGATTAATTGGGTTTTAATCAATTTAATTATTTCTTGATAAATTTTTGATGCTTCACAGATCGCCTCGAACCTCGGGTACATACGGTGAGTAGCGCCGGGTTCGATCTGCATAATATCCAACATATGTTGGCTTTTTTCGATGGGCCTTTTATTTTCAAAGACGTGTTGGCCTTTTTATGGATGGCATCCGGCCCTTTGACTCGCTTGACGAGTAGCGCTGATGTCGGACTTTGTTTCGTGGATGCCAATTTAGTAATAATATCTGCCCGTTAACACTATCCCCTGCTGCGAGTTCCAGTCGTGATTAACCATATTTCGACTTACCGGCATCCTTTGCATTTGGTATGTTTCTCATGGGTCCTAAGTTATCACCCATGTCATTTTAGGGACTTCTCAAGGATTTATGACTCTGCTTTACAGATATTCCGCGATCGTGATCACACTCTCCGGTCAACTCCTCGGTCAAGAGTTATGTAGTTTTACATAATTAGTCGACAACCTACTATTATAACCGTGGATTCAAAATGTACGCAAGTACGCTGTCAATCTACCATAATAGGTCTTGATACTTCAATATATTTGTGAGATTTCATTAGTATTTACTTTATAATTTATTTGAAAGGCTTTTTATACGAGTAGTTTACCGAAGTCTCTGTTATTTTATTTACTTATTCTTGTAGAATTAACATGGTTACTACTATTGCTACTCCTAAGAACTTGCTGCCAAGACTTCAGTGCAAGCCGAATAACTCAATTTTGACGTAGTGGTCTCAAACTTGAGAATCATTCTCAAACAAGAGGACCTAATACGTATTTAACAACAAGGTTCCTGCTAAACCTCTAATAATAGTGCCTCCCATCGGAAAAAAGGATCCCAAAAAAGCACAAGTCGGATGTCGCGGATGTCCAATGTCTCTTGCTTGTCAATATGGAACCTTCGCTCCAAATTCAATATGAAAAGGTGGCAGATGAAATATGGCTCCTGGGCAACTTGAAGAATATTCAAAGGAAGCTAGAAACGAGATACGACACTATCTCTGCAGCTGTGGATGCCAGTTGGGAACGGATAAAGCCGCAAGACTCATATCATTAAAATGATCAGTTTGGCCGAATGACTCAACACTTGCACCAAGTGTCTCCAAAGAACTGGCCGCGATCTCATCCTCAAGTTTCTTCTGCATTAAATTTCGCTTTGTCATGAACTTCAATATTTGAGTTATTCTAAAGAATCGGTGATAAGATGATCATGCGAATGCCGGTATTTGGCCCCTCGTAAGACTAAAATCTCTACTCCTTCATTTCGTGGTCCAAAACAAGAAATCAAGAAGTTTACCGCGCCAAGGGTTCTATTAACCCAAGGTTGCCGGAAAGGGAGGAGTGAAGCGATGCCGACAAGTGTCATTATCATGAAACCAAGGTCAATCGAAGCTCCACCCGCGAAGTTCGCTAGCCAGCTGAAGGAAAGAATGGTCTCACGACCGCATGCGCCATTGTGTGCATGTATGTTATTGAAGTTTGTACAACTTAATTCTACTGTGGCGCTAGGACACCAGCTTGTGGTTCTCATATTTGTCGTAATATGTGAACTCAAGTCAAGTAGAAGACTCGAAAGAGGGAAAGTTTGATCCTACAAACGCGCCAAGGTCATGGCCCTCGCAGTAGATCCATTAGTTTAAATTTGCCTACGTAATTGCTTTTGAACTTATCTCCGGTTTACTATGTACCCGCAATTTGCAGAATATTATTTTATTTCTGCTGTGAATAATGATGGTTTTTCATTTTCAATCCCGATGAATTTGGGGATCACCAGAAACGGGGTGATTTGGTACCTTCCTTCAAAATGGTTCATAATGCTTGTATACGACACGAGTCATATAACATAAATTTAAATGGAATGTTTCCAACGACTTAAACCAAACATACCATGCGGCATTGTAGATCAGTCACATTAACGAATCAATCAAGAAACTTCACTCCGTGAATACTTCGCTCTCTGATTATGAATCATACGATAGTAGCCATTGTAGTCTTGGCTTCGGGCAAAATGACCAAAATGCCTTTCACTGCTTAAATGAAAGGGCAAGTGATTTATTGGGGACTACACCGATGGGCCAATGAACACATCCGCAGCAGGAGGTTATAACTATTTCCACAAGCATTTACCTGATGACTACAAGATACGGTTTCGTATCCTACTTTGCATTAATAAACATCTAGTCCTTTGAGAATTAATGAATTCCAAAATGAAGTACAAACCAATTGAACAAGATAACAGATTCTCCGGTCCGATAGAGCGGAGAATATTCCGAGTCACGAGTTCACACTCATCTTAGAGCGTGGCATTGCTTTCAATAACTCACTCCACAGAAACGCCTTACATCATACCTGGTGTCTGGAGAAATCTAACCTTCTTGGTACGGTTCGATCTATGATGAGCCTATCTCGATCTACCGCTTAATTTCTCTGGGATATGCACTTCTAAGCGACACTTACCTAACGATGTCCAACTAAGTCGCCAGGAGCAAACTCCCATGAACTGCGGGTTTTAAGATTCCCAAGTCGAAGCTTCAAGATTTGTGGTCGCTGCTTACGTTAAGAGATTAACAAAAAGATAAACTTGTGCCCAATTCTCGATAAATGTTAAATAGTTGCTTACTACTTCTTACCTCAAACAGAGAATAAAATCTTCTATCGCTAATGTGAGTATTCCTTGAAAAAGGAATATTTGTCCGTAAGACTTAAGTAACGGTTTTCATCTGAAGCGACAAGTCAGAATAAGTCAATGCTGATGCATCTAACAGAAGATGCATCCGACACACCACAAGAATTGCACCTCTTTCATAGAAGACCTGTTCTTTGATCCACGTGAAACCGCTGGAAGAATCCAACCCTTAGGGCATCCAACAGGATCGCTACGCACTGCATGGCTGTACGCGAAGCCATCATCGAGTGGACGAGCCCACTTCTTACAAAGAAGCAATGAATAGCAAGTGATGCCGACAAATGGCAACAGCCATGCACCGAGATGGATTGATCTCTATGTACCAAACGAGGTCATCCTTGTCGATTTGTCAAACGGGCTCTCGCCTATCAACGTGAAACGGTATTTAGGAAATAAACATGATAAAGACGGAAACGTTGATGTTTTCAAAGCTAGACTTGTAAATGCTGTTTCAAAACAAGTTCACGGAGGGACTTGATCTAAACTTACTCGCCGTTGGCTACGCTTAAATCCATCCGATAATCTTAGTTATCAAGCCATTTCATGATTCGCTTAAATATGGAGCACGGATATAAACACCGCTTCCCCGAATGGAAATTTAGAAGAAGACGTGTACATGGTATAACCTCCAGCTTTACATGTCCCAAAGGACTCCAAGTTAAGGTACGCAAGTTGTAAAAGTCCATTTATGGTCTTAAGCATCTCATAGCTGGGAATCTACGCTTAATGAATCAAATCAAGAGTTTGGTTTCATCAAGAACGTAAGAAGAATTCACAGGTATACAAGAAGTGGAGTTATGTATCTTTCATAGTCCCGTATGTCGACATACTTATCATTGGAAACAACGTAGAGTTACTAAACTCGCCAGATCGGGCTGCAAATGTTTCTCAAATCTAAGGACTGTGCTGCTTTAGACAATATATACCAACAAAAGATCCACCGAGATCGAGCCAGAGGTCGATTGACTTTGTCAGATACTTATGGAATAAGGTACCGTGAAAGGTTCAACATGAGTAATTCCAAGAAGGATACCTCCCCACGACACATGGGAGTTCAATCCTCACATATATCCCACTACTAGCGCCGGTATAAACAAAGGACATACCTTACGCTCGGCCATGATCCATCATGATGTTATGTCAGGCACTAGACCTTATGTGTCTCATGCACTAAGTGTAACCAAGTAGATACCAAGTTGGGTCTCGTGCAAAGCCACTCTGACAAAAGCCAAAAGGGCATTCAAGTATCTGTGGCTAACAAAAGATGCTTTTCTGGTATATGCAGATGTAAGATAAGAATGACAGGTACACCGCGCCAGCTAAACTCCATTGCAGAGACGAATTATCGCTCCGGGGCCTGGCATGTATTTGTCTCAACGGTGGAGCAAAGATTCGAGGAAGTTCCAAACAGCATCGTTACCGATTCTACCATGTAATCTCGAAAGACATCGCAATGCTCCTGGAAGTTCGCTAAAGATGTTGATAAAGAAGTTCGCCATGACCGAACTCAGCGGTACCTAGCATCAGTGACCAGCTGAGTTGCTTTGTAACAATATCGGGGCAATAGCTCAAGCTATGAACCCCGAAAGCACATCACAAGTCCAAGCACGCATTCTAAAGTATCACCCGACAAAGATACGCTGATGAAAGCGAGTGTCAAAGTACGTGTGGAAGTAGAAACAGTCCCATTTGGCTTCCACTTTTACTTCAAACCACTGCCGCAAAGCACGACAGCATGCAAATAACATAGGTCTTGCATTGCATGTCGCAGCCAAGTAAAGCTGTCAGAGCTCTCAGATGCATCTATCAGGTTACGTGAAATGTATATTTGAATATTACTACTTATATTTTAATATATTTGTTTGCTATGTCTATATGTTTAAATTTACATATAATATACATGTAGTATCATCGATTTAGTGAAAGGTTAAATCTCTAGGTTAGTCTTTATGTTTTGCAGAAAATACTTAAAACCGTTAATTACACCTCTTCAACCTAAAACACAGATAAATAGTGCCTCGTCGATGCTAATAGTTAAAAGCGACAAGCATCATATGACGCAACATGGTGTTTTGATTAGTGATCAAGATTGATCACGTTAGCCTCAGACTGTATCATCATTTGGCCGGTCTCGCGACGTGATCCTGCATGCACCGAAACGAATTCACATGTAAGATATGTATATCCGCTGTCCTATGACATTTGTTTAGAATTTTGTGTTCATCAATTTAGACCTACGATATATTACTATCCTGTGTTATACAAGCTCTCAGATTTTGACTTATGACCAAACGCCTCAGCCTTTAAAAGCTGGGATTATAATCTTAAGATATTGTCACAATGAAACGAAATTTACAGATGTCGAGTATATTTAGTGGGATTTATCCTTCCTGATATACAAGAAACATCTCGTGCCTCTGCCACGCTTGGTATTGATTTTTGACATGTATCACACAAATGCTTATTCCTACCATATACCGGTGCAAAGAAAGCTACAAGTCACCACGCTCTTATGGTTGTTCTCTACCACGTAGATCGTGTGATAAAGTGAATTGGATAACGCCCAAGGGCAAGCTGAGTGTTAAAAAATCAATGAGAATTGACTCCATTTATTATGCCCATTGTGACAATTGTGTATCAATTCATTTACCAATGGGTTAAATGCGATTATCGAACTTAGCGCTCAACTTTAGTAATCAGATATTACTAAAGGGTTCTCATGATAATTTAAGGTTGGCGAGCGACAGATCTACCATTAATCGTTATAATAATAGTAATGTCAATTACTATTACATACAACTTACTATTATCCTGAGCTTCAGAAGGCAACACATTATTAAATGACGTCATATATTTCATGTACAAAGAGAATCCATAACTGGTAAAATGCATTTCATCATGGTTCTACATTTTATGTAGAATATCGATCGAATAAATGTAATCACCAAATAGTTATTTAATTGGTTCGAGTAATTTTAGCATTTATCAAAACCAAAGATTATTGATAGATCACAATACTATTTAATTAAGCTGTACTTAAATAATTATTATTTAAAACTCACAAGGTTCTAACGAATCCAATAGAGTTACCCAGTCAAGCTAATACTTAACTGCCTACTCCACAATAAAAAAATCTTCATCAAAACCCCAAGTAAATTCTCCAAGAAGCTAAGTTTGTTTGTTCACCTCATGACAGCATAACTGCCTGGATTCAACTCCCGCCGACCAACTAGAGATATCACAATGAATGACATTACAAATGAAATGACCAAGATTTCTATATTTACATATTAAAATTATGCATTTTTTAAACAATGTAGTAAGCACTTTGAAGATCCTCGAATTATGGATTTGTATTTATAACATAGATTCATACTATTTCCAACAATTCAAGTGACTTATAGATAGCTGACTTTATTTGTGATCGTCAGGACATGATTCTTTTGTATGTCAATGCATCCCACTAAGTCTTCGGTCCGGTGAATTGATTTGGTGAAGACTTAATTTATGTGATTTAATGCCAATACATGTCGGGATCCCATTTAATTCCTCATTTCGCCGCAGTAAATAAATTTGTCACGGTTTTGTGTTAACATAAATTTAGTACATGTTAAAAGCCACTAATTCCTGATCCAGAGTGATTTAATAGGAATTATTTACTTGATTGATGTTAACATGAATTTAGTACACAAGTAAGACTGTTTGTTTTAATTTCATCCGTAGAGATTTAGCTCAGACTTATTTGTCAGATTTAATGCTTAACACGAATTTACATCCTACTAATTCTCTCGATCCATGAGGATTTAATGAGAATTAATTTTCTAGAACCATTATTACTAACATAATACGTCATATGTTAGTACTCTGTGATTTATTGTATTTATATTAATTGAAACCCCTCGTGATTTAACAATGTAATTAATATTTCAGTAATTTTAATTTAACTGAAGTCACAAAGAATATTTAAAATAATTAACTTTGGACTACATATGGGTTTCTAACATTAATTATTGGATTCTAGAGTTTAAATTTTTAAAATTAAACTCTCTATTTTTCCACCATTGGCCTTCTGCATTTCCGCTTTTGGCTCACAACCGATAAATATTTGGGATAAATTTTCTCGTGAAAGCCAGCCATCCATATTTATTTGAGGATTTCAACTGAAGGATGTCTTATCGTCTCAATTTCTCCAACACCAGCCATCAGTTCAACGGGTTGAACTAAGCTACAGAGGCTCAGTCCACTTCAGTTTCTGTCTATTTGGGCTACGAGATCTTTCTCCCCAGCCCGGATTCCGGTGCTTAATAAGGGATTTTTTTTTTTTCATCTTCTTTCAAAAATAACTTATTACGGTTTGATGTTTTTATATGATCACAATATTAGCATCTCTTCACAAGATTAAAGCCAAGAATTAAAGATCAAATTTTTCGAAGAATTTGAATTTCATCAATAAAGTAAAATCTCTGCTAATTTTGTAATTGCTTGATCGTGCTTTTTTGTTGTGTTTTCAGATCACCAACCCGCTTCCATGCGCCGGGCCAATTTATAAAAATATGATCTTTAACTCGCTGTATTATGAAAATATAGAAATAATTCTCAGAGAAAACTCCGATTTGGTTCGCCAAAATCAGACTGTTCTAACACCCATAACTTTGCATCACTTATATTTTTTGGGATTTCTTTATATTTGTGAAGATTGTCATGTAGATGATCGCTTGGATAGAAAAATTTCCGCCTGTCATGCGGAAGTCAAGAGTCCCTAAGCCACCTTTGAGGTTCAACTGAATAACCGCAACTTTGGGACTGTTTCTCCTAGCCTTTAACTCCAATATGGATTCAAATTTTCACGTGCTCTTCTCCTCGAAGCCCAGTTTTATGCTCATTTTTTTCTGGAATTTTCTAATAGTTTATGCCTTCTATTTTGCTAATGAACGACTGCATACCGATTTTGGCCCTATCAAGCTTGCTTTTCCCCGACTTTCTTTGATTTGGCTTCAGACTGCGTGCTCCCTCGCATTCATGTAGCTTAGTGGTCGGGAACTTGCATGTAGAATGGACTTGTGAAACATTCCTTTCCCCTCTGGCCGCCACTTTGGCTTTGTTTGTTTAGCTGGCCGATTGTGATGTTGAACATGCTGGGCTTTATCATCTTTGTTGATGCGTCATTTTGGTCATATAGCTCATGTAGGTACATATGCCTATATCCCGCTATTTTATCTGAAAACCAAGTGAGTTTAGTGGCATTGGAGCGTAGTGGCAGAACGTTTCTTTTGCTCAGCTTCTTGACCACTTGCTCTTGAATCGCTTCTATTTTGGTTTTTCGCCTCTATCTTAGCCGACTTTGTTCGAGGGATGTTAGTAAGAAAGTGAACGCCTCCCTACTTTCTTCCAGCCTTCTTGGTGGCTCGCTTCACCTTCGGGCCTCGGTGTTTCTGAAGTCACAACGTGTGCTTCTTTTGAGTTCAAGTCTCTTGGCCTTTTGATCAGATTTGTTCTTCGAGTAAAGAGTCATGGAGGACATGTAGCACACAACTGAACGAAGTACACTGAT